>JARHVA010006718.1:0-72500 GCA_037957365.1 Torreya grandis | reverse complement strand
GGGAACTTAAATCTATGAAAGTTAGTTTTAGACTTATTACACCTTGGTACAAACATGATATATACCCTCTGTGCTCAACATTCTACACTCAACTATGAAGGCATCACTTCACATAGGGCACAAGCCTTATGCACTCAGCTAAAGTGCAATTGAGAAAGAACCAAGGCCCACATTGGGAGAGTTTTTCCATGGTATAAATCATCAATTCTATGGCTTGGTCAATTCGAAGAAGGTTTCAAGTTAATTCATAGGCACATGACTTTCATAGGCACATGACTTTCATAGGCTAAGCCTAGTGGTCTATAGGTTTAAGCCTTTAGGTGTACTAGTTCTATAGTCACAAGGGCACAAACCTTTAGTTGGATTAGTATTATCATAATATAGATACTCAATGGGTTACATGGTTTCTTTCACTTGAAATGATCATACTAAGCTAACACTTTTAATATAGGTCAGAGCACTTGTTGAATGACCTATATATACTTAATCATTATTGCATAGGTACGACTGACATCATCATTTATTAAAAGGATGATATTAACATCATAAAATAGTAGCTTATTAACCACATTTTTAACATTACTATATGGAAGTTATAACATTATAACCCTTTTCTATTTCACTATTTATTCAAATGATGCATAAATCAAATAGAGTACCATTTAGAACAACAACCATTATCATTAATCAAAGTTAATAGAGTATACAGAGCTCATAATAGTTAAAATAGAGTAAAATATTCACTCAAACTACTTAATAGCCCAGAAGCTCACAAGCAATGTTGGGCATATATAAATAGAGCCTTCATGGATGGTGATCATTATAATGCATACAAAACCAATTTCAATTCCCTAGAGCTTCACTTTACTAAGTTCACACATTCTCTTCGATGGTTCAAGCTCCTTTTATAGATCTATAGGAACATCTCTACTAGGGTGGAGTGCATATGTGAAGTGCTAAGGTAGATCCCTTCTGATCATTCCTCTAGATCTATCACCTTACAAGCTTCACACTAAAGTTGCCATGTATCACCAAGTCCTAGAAGATGTCCCAAAAATATTGGAATTGGGTAGTCACCTACCAGCTGGCACAAGGTATGCATTGATTCCTTTAACTGGTGCCAAGATGCTAAAAACTCATCATAACTCAAAAACGATGACTTGTGTTAATGTGTTGGTCATACTAGTGTAAATCCTTACATACCAAAATAAGGGGCCCAACATTAACCCATAAAAAATTTATAGCCTATCCTTGGACTAGGCTATCAAAGTCTTTAGCATGTATAATTTGGTGTGTTATCTTTAAGCTTGGTGTTGAAGTCCTCAAATCCCTCTGTAGTGAGTTTTATTTCTTTAGCAGCACTATATATTTTAGTGGAGGTCAAACTAAGTGCAAACATGTCAGTCTTTTTTAGCTCCTTTTTGAAGGCCTCTACATTTTCCTTAACCTTAGTCATAATACCATTTAGGATTTCTCCTTGATCATAAGATTTAATCTATAGAGAATGAAGATTGCTTATAAGTTTTGATCTTGGTCATTTATCTAGGTGCTTAGCACATTGAAATTTCCCATAATCTATGTGCATTCTAACCTACTCACTGAGTAAACCTATGCCATCTGATTCTCTTTCTCCTCCTTTGCCTACTTGAGGTAAGCATCTATAGCTAATGCTTGGTTGGAGAAGCTCAAGAATATGGAATAAATTATATCCACTCCCTTGTGTAGCTTCTTAAAGAGGTATTCCACCTCTTTTATCTTAGCTATAATATCCTTCTATAGCATGATGTAGGGATATTCTTATTCTTCTTCATGTGTCAGCATGGGTTGAATCTTTAAGAGCATCTACTCCACTAGCACACAAATTGTATCAACCTTAGAGAGGTTAAAATTATCAACACTAAGCAAAAGGATGGTTTATCCATCTCTATGCTCTCACATAGATATTTCAAATTAGACTTAGTAGCCTACACTTCCTCTTGGGCTTCTTTATGAAGTAGATTCTATTTTCTTTCCCTACCATCATTGATTATATTTGGGAATTCAACCTCGGTGGCCATCCTGATAATATCATTTGTATATCATACTGGGTTCATGGAAAGAGGGTTTATTATGATGGATTCATGCCCTAATTCAAGTTATTTTGTGCCTAAAATAGCCACTTTAGGAACCATGAAGTGAGGCTCATCTATGTAATGATCAAACACAAATGCAAGTTGTTTATGTATCTTAGTTTTAGCAGATTGGGGGGTATGGTGTCAAACATGTACAGGTATTCATCCTCCAATCCTTTATATTCCCTTTCCCTTATGCCTAGTTTCACATCATCCTTATTGATGATGGCCATCTTCATTTTCTTTTCCTTTGCTTCATTAGCACCACTGTTTTCTTTTGCACTTTCCTTAGAGGACTCATATTCTTGTTCCTTAAAGTGTTATTCCTTGGACCTTTCCCCTTCATCCACTTCTTCCTCTTGGGGTTTATCAATGTTCACCTCTAGGGTAATTCCCTTAGTGCTAGAATTGCCTTATCCTACTAGGTTTCATCTATAGTATTCATTTTCTATTTGTATGCACTAGTATCACCTTAGTGTTTTTTAGGCACCCCTTCACTTTTTGAGCATACCTTTTATGCAGCTTCTTCTACTTAGTTGGTGGGGGCATTAGGTGACTGATTGATTACTTTAATTATTGGTTCTATGCCTTTAGGAACCTTCATTTTCTTCTTCTCTTTCTTAGTCACCTTCTCTTCCTTAACCTCTATTTTTTCCTAGGCTAGTCTGTACTTTTCTTCAAGTGCCAATGCATTCTCAATATCTACCTCACTCAACCCCATATTATTATATGCCTTTATCTTCTCCTCTTATATTTTTAGAGGTGGTATGGATAGTTCTTCACTAGATGAATAACTTTCCATCTCCTCTACTTCTTTAAGTGTGGTAGTTGTGCCACTTTGGAGGGTCTCCTGTATATCCTTGGTGATATGCTCCTCTTCTTCTTCGACCTACATGATGTAGGTCCATATTCCATCTTCCTAAATCTATTCCTCCATTCCACACATGATGGTTTATTCCTTATCCATTTCTTCCAAATTTATAGTTGAGAGCACACTGGTCCCTTACACTTCTTATTTTTTGCTTCTAGTTGGAAAAAGAAATCTCTTGTGCAAAGGTGATGTGTTTTTTGGAAGATGGAGGTGTAGATTGTTCACTAGAGGAAATATTCACCTTGGTCTTCTCCTTAATCTCAATTATTTCTCACCACTTTTACTTGGGGGTCTTCTCCTACATCTTTAGCACTAGATTCCCTTTGCCACTAATCAAGAGGGGGTGATCATAATCTTTTTCTACAATAGCACCCTTCTTTTGTGGCTTCATATTGTAATATAAATTGAATATGCAATGAGTTATTATTTCCCTCTAGAGGGGATGGAGGTCCATTTGATTAAATTCATCCTCCTCATCCTTTGTGGTCTTAGACCCAATACTCACATACTATCACCTCAATCTACTCCTTTCTTTGTTCATATTTTTTATTGAGATATTAGTTTTTGTGCATTGGGAATCCTCTTTATCACTACCATGAAAAATTTAGAAAAAATTTTATAAGTTAACTTCAGCTAATTAGATAGGTTTTCATATGTGAGCACAAGGCACACTAAAAATAAATATTATTTTATGGTGAAGGTTGCAATTCTTACCATGTGACAAGGGATCTCTTATAGGTGCATCATTTAATCCCAAACACCTTGATGTATCGGTCATACCACCCTTGCAACCTTGTTTTATATTTTTTGGAAAAGGTGGGTGGTCAGATGAAGTCTTGGTAATTTAGTGCCAGAGAGTGATTATGTAGTGAGAACACCCAAAGGTTGTCATCATAATCATCAGACAAGCCAATATCCTCCATCATAATCAATATCACCACGGACCCCTACCTAAAGGTCTCACATTCCTTGTGGTACTCCAATGCATTCTTAACAATATCTTCTATAATAAACTTGGATATGTTAAAATTTTTCCCTTATACCATGTGGTGGGCAATACATAAGTCTTGCTAATGTTAGACTAATGACCATAGGGAAAATATTAGAGCTAAGAAGGTGCATTACTAACCTCATGCTAGGGTCTTTAATGTCCTTAATAGGGAATACAAACCCTATTTTGTAATACCCCAAGAGTTTATCAACCCTCTCCACCTCCACATCATCCTCCATCATTTGGTGGATGTCTAGCCCTATGCATGGGATCCCTATGATTTTAATGATGAGGCACATTGATATTTTCATGCACCTCCTTATGAAATAGAACTTATTGCCATGGATGCATGAGAGGAGGAATTACACCAATTCCTTTGACTTGCCAAAGCTTGACAACTCATACTATTGGGTTGTGCCTATCTTCACCATCTTATCTTAGATGGAGACATAAAATAGTGCCTTTCCTTCCTTGGTCTTATTTCATATATCAACCATCCAATCATGGTTGAGTTCTTACATGTTATTTAGCATGTGGTGGTTGTACTCCTTCAAACTGCACATGTGTGAGAATGACACCCATTTCTCCCCCACTATGACCTTAGGGGTGAAATACATTTCTCTATATGTAAGATTTACACTTGCCTTAGGGTTAACCACTGTGATGTTAAAACCTTCTACCATTTACACCTCTTTCTTCATAGCTGCTACTTATTTTACCATTTGTGCCTTCTTAGCATCCTTATGCACCTATGGTGGACCTCAACTTAATTATTTCTTCCTCATTTAGAACTGACTATTGTTAAATCATGGTTGGTTGATCTTCTCAAATCCCTTAATCTTGCTTTGTGCTTCCTCATAGTCACAAGTTATATGGCTGTGACTTCGGCTCTTGAGCTTCTAGTTCCATTAATGATAGCATCAATGTTTTTTAGAGATTCTACTTCTTGGTTTATCTCAAAAAACCTCTCCACTTACCTCCTTTACAATTCAAAGTGTAATGAAATCTCTATCTTAGTTCAAACATTCTTGCTTGGGGCTATGGATGCTCAAGTTTTCACTTTTGGTAGTGTTTTTTTGGTTTGGATTTGTGTTTAACTCTATGTTTGGGTTCAAATTCTCTCATGTTTTGTAACCTAGTCTAGTGTGCCATTTTCCTCTGTATACCTTATTTTTAGTTACCCCATTAATGTTTGGTGAGTAATGGAATGATGGTGCATGTATTTCTTGAAATCTATTAAACCTATAAAATCTATGAAAATATGCCACCACATTCTCATTTATTACAGATCTTTGTGCCTCTACCATCACAATCATTAAATTATCTTAACAACTTATTTAGTGAAGTGACATGTGATTCAAATGGTCACTATTTATTGATTGGTGGGTGCCAACTATGAGGATGCATTGTTTTCAAGTTGGCATGACCTTCACTCTTCTTATGGTAACTTTGGCACAACACTTCACATGTGCATGATTCAACTTCCTCAGTTCTATCTCTCCTTCATGATGTTCTTCCTTTCAATCATGCCTCTCTTGGTCAATTTCTTGTACTTTCATCTCTTTCTTAAGCCTTCCTACCACATACAAATTCTTATGCTAGTCATCAAGCACTTCATTCTCTAGGTTTTTTATGTACTAGCATCTTGTGTGTCTCCCTTTATCAAATTGGTTCTCAACTCTTTCTAAATATGGAAAGCTTCATGTACCCAAAAACTTAGGTGTTTAGCCTTAAGAACTTAGAGATTATCCATGGTTGACTCACTTGACTGGATTTATGCATATAAACACCAAAAGAGTTCTTTTGTGGGCTTGAAAGTGCCATGCTTATTTACTTCAACACAAGAGAAATAAACATAAGGAAATATTTGGCATGGAAATTTTTTATTATGGTTAACACAAAGCAACTGACTTGTGATTAGGAAGTTAGTTTTTGATGGTCCAAGTGTCATCTTATTGACTATAAGGATTTAATTTGTTGCTATTGAAATGTCCAGAGATCATTTCACCCATCAACATGCATAACTTACATGTACTAGTCTCCAATATGTTGTGGATGATATAAGGTCTCATCCACCTAATCTGCAATTTGCTTGTGTGCTTGAGGTACTATGAGTCATAAAGCAAGACTAGGGCTCCTTCATTAAGTACCTTATGTTTGATATGATTATCATGCCTTAAGTTATATTACTTATTGTATACTTGTTAACTCCATATTTCTTGGAAAAATGTCTCATCCAAATGCTCCAAGTCTTCTAGGCATGCACTCAAGGATTATTGATCATCTAGTTGACCAATACACATAATGCGTAATGAGGGCACTAGAAATTCCATGGGTAGAATGGCCTCTATGCCCAACACTAGTTGAAATGGTATAGCCTTGTGCAGGTGCTAATAGGTAGTGCAATAGGCCCATAATAATGCTGGCACATGATCATCCCAATATTCATAACCAAATTCACATATATTTATGATGCACATTCCTAATATCTTATTGAATGCCTAAATAGAACCATTTACTTAGGGATGTTAAGGTGTTATCTTATGGTGAACTACCATGTATTCAGTCAATATGATTTTAATAGTTTCATTGATTAATTAAATGCTATGATCAGTCATCAATCTAAGTGGGCATACATAGGGAATGATGATGTTCTCCAAGGTAAACCTTGTTGTGGTGGTAGTTATGTAATCTTTAGTTAGTGATGCCTATTGACCAAATTTAACTTTTAAGTTAAATTGGGGCACTTATAGGTAGAAATATTGACTTTATAGCTCTCTAAGGGGCATAATATAAATGTCACTAGGTGTTTTACAGGTTAATTGATGTCAATTGATGTTATAATAGCCTTCATCATTAGTTCTCTTAGTCCTTTTTATCATTTTGGGTCATTTTAAGGATCAAATTTGACAATTTAATAACTTGTACAAGTTTATTTGGAAATTTGAAGGTATAAAAACATGATTTCATGACCCATGTGTCCTTATCAGTCTTAATCAACTGACATAACTAAAATATGGTAGGTTATGTAGAAGAAAGGGTAGTTTTCTTGAAGGAAAAGAGGAGTTTGGCACTTGTACAGCTTCTTTAGGAAGTGTGACATGTGGAAAATGGTCAATTAGTGCCTATTTATCTTCTCTAATATTAGTTCCACATTTTCTTAGTTTTTAAATTCCATTTATTGATCAAAACCATTCTACTCCTTTTCAGCCCTTCTTGGCAATCAAAAGTGACTTGCATGTTTGTATTTGGTGTAGTTAGCACAAGGGGTTTCAATAAAAATGTTCTCAGGGGTATATTCACACTTATTAAAATTCAATTTTTTTTGTAAATTAATGATGGATTGAGATTTATTAACCATCCCTAAAAAATTGACCTTTCAAATCTTCTCGCTAATCTGTGTACCCCATGGGTTTCACCATAGTTAGAGTATCTTTGTATAATCCACTTACTGAGATTTGTCACAAATTATTTTTAATATGTATCCTAATGTATCCTATGATTTTTTTCAAGTTTAAAGGTGTTTATATGATCCAATTAGCTTAGTTTGTAAGAGCGTACAGCATTCTGTGTTATAGACAATCTTACACCATTTTTAAAGTTTCATGCTTTATCAAAAGTTTAATGGAGTTGTGTTAGTGTCTTTTATATGTTTTCAATATCCTTTTAACACAATATTCACCTTTCATCCTCTTTATTTGAGGAATGTTTCATGGTTGGTAGTCATACAATGCACATATTCACTATTTGCCTACTACAACTCGATGTGTACTTACAAGTGTTATAAAATAAAATTCCAACATTGAAAAAAATGTTTTTTTATCAATTTTTTGTTCTTTAAATAATTATTATGGAAGGTTTAAAATAGGTTTGAGCTACTCATGAGGCATTTTATCCACCCTATTATTCTTTTCCACATTCACTATTGACATTCAACTTATTTGCACATATAAGCACCTCATGATGATGTCATCAAAGCCTTGGTATTCATTTAAATCCTTTTGAGATATGAAAATTTAATTATAAGGTGTTAAAGGAGGCCTTTGACCCTTGAAATCATATGATAATATAGACTACTCATTCCATGACAACTACCTAAGATTATTGCCTATGTTTGAGAATGCACACCTACAGGTGCCACCAACAGAGATATGAGGATCTTTGAATGGGGAGTATTTGAAAGGATTTAACCTTATTTAGGTAATTATATAGTTATACCATCATTTTAAACTTTTTTTAAATTAAAAATTTGATAGATACATGGATAATCCCTTCCAAGTAATATTGACTATGTTCAGGCCTTAAATCTCTAAAGGAGTAAAATAAAAATCTTAGAGGTTTTGTTGAAATCATATAATAAGGTTTCCATTTAATTTTTATACATATAATGAGAATAAATTATATCCCATATCATATATATGAACAATTCCAAGATGAGGGTCTAAATTTATGGAGAGGATGGAGTTTTGGAGTCTCAAACTTGCCAGTTCATGACTACTTTTAGTGATATCTACATGACTGAGTCCTAAATGGCCTTTATCCATCCAAGAGTTACAAACATAGAGCATGCCAACCATGAATATGTTTCTAAGAATTAAATTTAACATTCATGGCACCAAGATCATCAAAAGAGAGGGATATACTATTGTTTTGCCTCCTATGGTCACCTTCTAGTCTGTACAATGTGAAAATGTTGACCTACAACATGACTATTAAATAGTGATCCAAGCATAGGTGATTTTTATGGTGTTTATCCCATCCAAGGTGATAATATGTATGATATATAATTTTTTATCTCAAATATCCTAATGTAACCTTTACAACATCATAACCAAGCTTATTTGAAGCTCATGTATACCTATAACAGGGTGAAAAGTGGAGTATCTCAGTCAAGTAGACATTGGTTAGTTTGAAAATGTTGAGGTGTTGGTAGTGCTTAAGAATTAAAGGAGTGAGATAAAATATGTGTGGGATTATTCAAGGAGAATATATGAGGGATTTAAAAAATCTTCCTCAAGCTAAATATCTCAAGTAACTTACAGGCATCACTCTAAAAGGCAAAACACAATTAGGGTTATATTAGGCTTAGTTTGGTTTAGATAAGGTGTCTAAGTGAGAATTTAGGTCAATTAGGGTAAGAAAATGTGTCCAAACCTAGATAAGTGATTTCAAAGGCTTAATATAAGTTCATGACAATGCTTTTCTAAACCTGAATATGCATGATGACCTTTAGGTCATTGTTGGGAAAAGGAGATATAGTCAGGAAAGGTTCATCAATCTTCAGAATGTAAGGTGTATGAATAGAAATGAAGGGCCAAATGAGGTCACCGAGGGTTGAATTTTGGTGTGGAAGGTCTTCAAAACTTGAGGAAGGATATCTAATATCCATTTTTTTAGATAATAGGGGAAGTACCCTTTGTTTTGTCTTAGATAGAGGGTACTTCCCTAGGTTGCAAACCCTATAGTTTTGGAGATTGGGGGTAAAAGGATGATATAAAAGTTTATTAGAGATTTAAAAGAGGTTTATGGAGTTTAAATCATCTATTTTATCATGATAAATAGTCCATATAAGGAATAATTCCATCTTGGAGGTCTAGACTCTCATAGTTGCAGTCAAACATATTAGACAAGTTTTGGCTTAGTACTCATTTGAGAGGTAAAAACCATTTATAGCATGAGTTAAGTCCTATAATCAGCTAAGGAATGTTTATAGGGTCAGAATAGATATTTTCAAGCTATTATAATTCATGGAAATCATCAAAAGGTCATTTTAGGCTTAAGCTTGAAATAAACCTACTAGGCAAGGATTAGGCCTATGTCCAAATTGAGGGTCTTTCACACTTGGAGCATGAGATGAGCTTGGTGACATGTTGAGACATGTTTTTGGGCACAATATATATTTTTAAAAACCATTGATATGAAAATGAAACCAAGAGAGAGCCAATTTTGGCTTGAGTGTAACTTTAGGCCTGTTAGAATGAGAAAAAGAGATCAATAGGGTGATTTCAAGAGCTCATATCTTTCATGATGATTCACATGGGGGATACAGGAGATTAAGAGAGTTTAAGAGAGTATTTAAAAATTATTTTGTGGAATATTTTTGCATATTGGATGTGCCATCTTTATGAAAGAAGCTTAAGAGGGCAAATAGGCCTAAAACCCTTATTAAACCCTTGCAGAGACTTGATGATGTAATTGGAACTATAAATATTATATAATGGAATATTTTTATCATTATAACTAAGGGAAATTTCTGAATAAAAATCAATTTCCCTCACATGTCAATTATATGTATGGATTTATACGGATGGGGTGAGAAACATGCTATTTTTGACCATTTTTATTATTCTATGGGATATAGGAAGAGTCTAAAGAGCAAAAAAAGTATTGAGGGAATTTAGACTTTTTATAACTATATATTTTAATTTAATTCCTTGAATAAACTTTAATGTGTCCAAACTAGGTGCTTCAACTTAACCAATCAAAACTGGCCCAATGGACAAGCTAGTGAAAAGGGTGGAAAGCTTCATGTGAGCTAATTTTAAAGCATTCCTAATGAATCTAAGGACATGGAGGGTATTAAAAATTTTCATCCAATCCATCCAATTTGTTTTCATGAGCAATTGATACCAATTTTGAGGCCAAGTATGCAGGGTGTATGGAAGAGTAGTTTTCTTGATAACAAATGATGATTGCTCCTTTCTATGTAATTCTAGATGACCAAGCCTAAAAAAAATTAATTAAGATCCATGTATGATGTCTTTAAACTTCATTTAAATAATCATAACTTTTCCTAATGAGTTATAAGGCATTCAAATAGGGATAATCATGAAGATAGTTTTTTTGAGCCAAAATAAGGAGTTTTATGCCACTTCTCATGAAGTTGATGACTTGAATTGACACTTGTGCATCCTAAAATTGCATGGTTCATACCAAATATTTCTCTCATTTAAAATTAAATACTTCTCTCATCTTGAAAAGTGTCGCTGTAACCCTTGGACTTATCTCTTCTTCTCTCTCTCAAGTTCTATAAGAACTAGCCATTTTCGCATTGTAATGGATGTTCCACCTGAGTATGGCAAAGCCCTGATCAAATGTATAAAATTTTATCAATATTAATACTTATGTTTACCTCATCCATTACTATTATTAGTGTGCTCATTTGGAATGTTTTATTTTGCATAAGTGAAGACTATGGATTCCTTAGCATGTTATTTCATTTTATCATCTATTTGCAGTTATAAAGCTTATTCTTATAGGGCATGTGAAGTGTTATAATAAATTTATAAGATTTAGTGAGTTATCCTATTCATTATTGCCCTAATATTCCTCTTTTCTATTCCTCTTATCTTTTCACATTGATCCATAACCTCATAATGTAACATTCATGTGAGAAGATAAAGATTGGAGAAGTGTATATTTAGTTTGTCCTTTGATTTCAAGTGTAACATGCATATGGTTAAAAGTAATAAATATATTTGGTGTATCACCTCCCTTAAAATAGTTTTTTTAGTTATCTCTCTCCCTTTTCACACCCCAATTTTAGTTGTAATCATGATCCAAAGTGGTACATTAAGGGAACTAGCCCTATCTAGAGATTCACCTCATCTTTAGTCTACGCACAAGCCTATAGGTGATTCCATTATGCCACTTTGATGAGGAGATATTTTTCATCTCCTCAAAGGGTTAAAATACAAGTGACAATACTACCTTATCCCACTTGGTGAAATAATCTATGGACATCATAATGTATCATGCACTTATACACCTCATAGTGGGAGTAATAGGTCCAACAAAGTCAATGACCCATTTTTCAAATGGTACTTGGGAAAGGACAGGGATTAGACACATCTCATCATAATGGTTGGGATTTCATATGCACTGGTAGATGTCACAAAATTTTGCATAATCTTTAGCATCTTGGAACAAATTTGGCCACCATAAGCCTAATTCTAGGACCTTGTGCATCATAGTGTCTCTAGTGTAATGGCCTCTATAAATCCCCTCATTCACATCTTGAAATATTTATTTCCATTAATGGTTTAGAAAACATCATTGTAGGAACTCACATGGCTCAACTTATATAGCTCTTTGTGAATGAGTTGAAATGGATTGGTGCAAACTGTGAGCTACTTCTCCTTGATTATCATGTCTAGGGTGAAAATCTAGTATTTTTGGATGTATTGGAAAATGTGAGCTACTTCTCCTTTGAGTATTTTTGGATGTATTGGAAAATGTATAGTATGTTTTAGGCATATCATCCTCTATAGGCACTATCACATCAATAGTGTTAATGCAGGATAGATGGTTTGGGCCCAAGTTTTTTTCTAGGCTTGACTTTAAAAGATAGCTAGAATTATTGAAACAAAACTATCCATCAACAAATGAACTTGTGGAGAATGAGATTATTCATCAGGTACTAAATCTCCTCATTATTAGTAAGATGAATGGGCTCACCAATAGGTATTATCATAAATTTTACAGGGTGTAGACCATGACAAACACTTCATGTTCATTTATGGTGTAGCTATGCTCTACCTTGGTTAGTTTTCTATTTGAGAAAGAAATGAGATGGTCCATTTTTCCTTCACTTGGTTTCACTATAATGGTGTCAATAATAGTACTAGATGCATCAACATGGCCATGAAATGGAAATGTATAGTCAATAAATTACAATATCAATGTGCTTGCTAATTTGAGCTTTAGGGTCTCAAATACATCTTCATGCATCACATCCCAATAGAATGGGCCATCCTTTTGTAAGATATCTTATATAAATGATAAAATCTTGGCATAGTTCATTATGAAATTCTTATAGTACTAGTAATGCCAAGAAAGACATAAACATCCTTATGCATTGATGGGGTCTATAACTGAAAGATGATATAAATCTTTACTAAATCAATGAGAAGGACATCCTTACAAGTGATGAGCCCTAGTAAAGTGATAAATGTCATTGTGAAAATAAAATTATCAAGGTTTAAATATTTCTACAACTTCCTACACCTCTCAAACATAAGGTACAAATTAACATAATGATCCTTCACTATCCCATACATAGTCTATTCATCTAAGTGCACTTAGTGGAGCTTGTGAATGAAGACTTTAAAAGTAGAGATCACCACTCAAGATAATATGGATGGTGCATTATTGATTCCAAATGGCATTATGTTGTATGTGAAATAACCACATTTTATTGCAAAGGTAGTTTTAGGCTTGTCCTCCTCAATTTGGACTTAATGGTATCCTGAGAACCCATCAATGAAAGTATATATCTCGTAACCTATGATTCCATCCAAGACCTCTTCAATGAATGGAGTTAGAAATGGGTTGGTTATTTAGGCAACATTTAACCATCTATAGTTAACTCAAATATAGATGAACCCATCCTTCTTTATACTAATGACCATGGGGCTAACCCATTTAGACTATTAAATAGGGTAGATGATACTTACAACTATCATACCATCAATATCTATTTTTACTTTGGCACAAAGATTGGCGTTCATCCTGTAAGGTCACTTCTTAACAAATCTTACATCGTTAACTAGCTTGATGCTCATATTATTGAGGGATGGGTGTGTTCTTTACATGTTTCTATAGTTTAGAGTAAATAGGTCTTAGAATTCCTTGAGGAGGTTCACAATACATGCTAGCTCCGTGTCAAACAAATAGGCACCTAGAGTAGCAATCTTTGGTTCTCCTTCTGAGCTGATATCGACCTTTGTAATTTTTAGGGGTACATGGTAGGGATCATTCATCTCCTAGTGTGAATCATCAACCTATCTACTGAACTCAATTGTTTTTATCCAAAGTTAGATAGGGTCTTCTTCCTATAAAGCACTATCCTTAACCTAGCACATTGGCTTCCTTTATCCTATCATGTTTATCCAATTATGCACATTCCATGTTTCATCATACTCATCACTAGATTCACTATTGATGGTTTTCTCTTTAAAAAATGTCAAGAGTGACAACCCCTTTTCACCAAACATGTATTTTAATAGATCCTCCAATATATCAATGTCCTCAAACACTAACCTTCAAACTATCTACAGTGGCTCAATTAGTTTAAGGTTTTATAAAGAAAAGGAGAAGGTGTGGAAAAAACACTCCTTAAGTGCATCCTAGTTAACTATCTCATAGTTCATCTCATGGACAACATACCATGGTCATTCCCAAGTTTTTAAGGTCCTATAGAAGGTATGGACCCATAGATTCCTATGGGCATTTTCACCACAGACAGTCTAGGTTTCTTTAGAAAGGTTCACATGTGCTACAGCTCAGAGTCACCAGAGTAGGTTGATATGTCTAAGTCCTCATTACTCTTTCTAAATCTAGTGCAAATGTCTGCCTTCACATCTTGTAAAGTTTCCAAGCCAATCCTTTGTGCTATCCACCAATGAGTAGCAATGTTATTCAATATATACACAAGTGCACCCATCCTATCCACTTATTTTATGATGCATGATTTGAGTTCATTGATATAGTCTTCTACTAGATTACTCCTTGCATATCTTGGGAGCACTACAAGTTTTCACTTATTATGGCAAAACATTTTCTTTCCTTCCTTCTTAGCACAAGGGACCCATCTTTTAGAAGTTTGATATTTACAACTTTGCTCTTCATAATTCTGATAGGCTAGCCCAGGTCTTATTAGCCATGAAAAGCACATGAGGAGAAGGACTTAAGGCTAGCCTACCCATTTTATCCTAAGCATTCTTGGTCAATATATTGACCTTAGTGCATATGTATACAATAACCTCATAGATATACCATCCATTAATCCTGGCATTCATGAGGATTTCTTGGTCTTACTTCACATTTTATGTATGCTAAACTTCTCGCACCCACTCCATGTGTGGTGTAACAACTTCAATTATATTTTATTGCACATGATCCAAGAGTAAGTTATTTAAAAAAAAAACATTCCCTCTATTTTAAGGAGAAATAGCTCTATTAATTCTTATATCTCAACTTCTTAGCTATCTTGCTTCTTTTAGGTGGTAGCAACCTGTGCTTTTAGATCTCACACTAATTAGAGATCCCCTTGTAGGTTTTAGATTACACTCATGGCCTACTACAATACATATTTTTGGCATGATAGGTATTGGTAAGGTGAAAATTTGAGTTTAGGCCATGTTATCTACTTAATGTGACCCTTATCCACATATTCTAAGTGTAACTCATGTATTGGCATAACTAGTGGCTGAGAGGTGAATCCACTACAAGTAGTCTCCTACACCTTGATTATCTCTATGCAATTTTGTTCCACCTTTAGGTTTCAATTTTCCATCTTCAATTCATGCCTAATCATTCTTGTGCCCTTGTCTATTCTAGGCTTAGTTAACTTCTTATACAAGTTGGGGTATTCTTCAACCTTATGGGACCCTCGACAATACCCACACATAAGATGTGTAGGATAATCATGCTGATAATGCTCTAGCAAGACACACATGTACCATAAGTGGGGTGGGAACCTTACACCACCACATCTTCCATATTGCCCTATAATACCTCATTACATTATAAATCCTATGTTTCATTGATCATATCCTTCATTTCCCTGGTTAGCCTACCCTCGACTGCTACAGTGGCCTACCTTGTGCCTCTTTCCATATTCTCATGCATCTTGTTAATCACTTGACAATTAGTAGTGGTATGGGTGTAGGCATCATAAAAAAATAAATAGATGGTTGTGTTGACCTAGCTATCACATTATAATATTGGAAATTATAAGCATCATACACCTTTCAATAGACTTTATAGCTTAGAAGTAGGATGCACACATTCTTTTTTAGGTAGTTATTCCTATTATGGCCATTAAATTCATAGTTGGTGCACTATAATCCACTTTGAATGTCTTGCAATGAGTTAATGGTAATATTTTAGAGATGAGAATCCATGGATTAATTTGTGCCTATATAAATGGGCCGATCTTAGTGTTATTACTTCTGACTACCTTGGCTCTAAGCATGGCTTCAAGCACTTTATGAGGGTATATAAAAGTCTTCATGGAAAGCACTCTTTGTATTGGCATGAAAATTCCTCCAATAAATCATTACACATTTGGGGAAGGTTGGCTATCATATGGAAGCTTTGATAAGAGAGTATTGAACCTTACATCATATAGGTACACATTTTCTAAGAGCCCTTGGGTAATATCCTTGAGCATGGTGATGCTCTATTGTTAAAAATCCAAAATGTCAAATTCATTTAAGAATGCCTCCTTTAGTGTATCATAATCAACCATGGCTTAGTTAGGGTAAAATTTCCTATATCAAGTATGGGCATGATCAAGTAGAGTAGTCATAAATTGGGTTGCTTTGTGTTTTGATTGGGTTATGCCCCACATATGCCACTATAATTCACACTTCAACACATGCTATACAATATTTTCCATGTCATAATACTCTAGTAAGTGCATGGCCATTTCATAATAAATTTGTTACAAGGGAGTAGTTAGAATATAAGCCACTTGTCCTCCTAGCATATGTCTTGATGGTAGTCCTCCAATGCCTCCAACCACTAGGTTGAGCATTGGTCCTATTGTTACTACTAGCACTATCGATGTTAATGGCACTATACTACTTATAGTACTGGCCCATTTTTTATGGGTTGTTGTCTAATTTATATTGTTAATATTAGCTGAGTCAGTATAATTTCACTCAAGTTCTATTATTTTGAGTTAGATCCCAATGGTCTAGGGTTAGTTCCACTCACCTCCTCATATGGAATAATATATTCCATCATAAAATTACACTACAAGTCTACAAAACATCTAAAATTTATGTCAAAAATAGGGTCAATTATTACTTCTATTCCTTTTTCAAGTGGGTGATCTAACATGTGAGAATGTACCATAGGTTCAAAATAGGTAGGTGCATCAAACATGTCTTTAGTCACCAAGTCTTGTAAGAACCTAGTGGATTCCACACCTATAAAAAACTTATCTCAATCCATCACTTCATTATTTTTTTCATCCTTGTGTTGTTGTATTTCAAGAGATCCTACCCCTTTCCCTTCCCACTCACTATAGATTCTCTCAGCACTTCCAGGTTCCAAATCTTCCATCAACCTATGCTATATCTTGTTATAGGTCTATATTTTGAGCTCTCAGGTGACAATATTCTCTTCCCCTTCCTTTGCACTTCACCTAAACATCCCCTTTTCTCCCTTTGTGTTGTTCATATGCAAAAGGACTTTAGACATCCATCCCCCAAGTTTCAAACTCATAATACACCATTATATTTTTAATCTCTACACCTAATTCCTTTACAAGCATGCTTCTATATTTGAGCAAAAACTGATACTCTACTTCTTTAGGGCATGAGTATGTTAAAACTATAAACTCAAAGATGTAATTGTTCAGTGTTCCTTGCTACCTTTTATCTACTACTCTAGTCCAAGTGGCATCTAGGATCATAAGCCTCTCTAGGCACTCATTCATCCACTCATAGTGTTATCCATAGCTCCTTTTTTAGTGGGTTGAATATACATCCAACAATCATTACACGTGTTCAAGTAACTTGTAGAAAAAGACATCATATAGAGCATTATATAGGTTGTGTTCAACCTAATTTCTTGGATTTTACACTTTATAGGTTGGATGTTTTAGTGAAAATATATCTTCCACATGTTGTAATCAACACTTGATGTCTTAAAGGGAGAGTCCGTACACTATTATTTCATACCATTGCAACAACAAAATTCAATATAGATCCTGATAATGGAGCCAAAATGTTGTAGAAAAGGGGGTGCTTAAATATGTCTAAGTCAGTTTTGGACTTATTATAGTGAGGCAAAAAAAATGAAATATTCCCTCTAAATTCAATATTTTACACTCAATTATGATAGCATCACTTCACATAAGGCATAGGCTTTATGTTCTCACATGAAGCGTAATTGAGAAAGAACCAGGGCCCAGGCTAGGTTAATTGTGTCATGGCATAAGTCATCAATTCTAGGACTTGGTCAATTCCAAGAAGGTTTCAAGTTGATTCATAGGCACAAGTCTTTCATGGGATAATCCTAGTGTTCTATAGGTTCAAGCCTTTAGGTGGACTAGTCTTCACATCATATCGGCAATCGATGGGTCACAAGACTATTTTCAATTGAAATGATCATACTATGCTCACATTTTTAGAATGGGTTAGAGTAATTAGCACAAGATATATATATATATATATATATATATATATATATATATATATATATATATACACTTAGTCATTATTACATAGGCCATGATTGATGTTGTCATTTATTATAGGGATGCCATTAACATCATAAACTAGCAACTTATTAACCACATTCTTAACATTACTATATGGAAATTACAAAATTATAACCCTTTTATATTTTACTAGTAATCCAAATGATGTATAAATCAGATAGAATATAATTTAGAATAACAACCATTATCATTAATCAAAGTTAATAGAGTATATAAAGTTCATAATAGTTAGAATAGAGTAAAACCTTTTCTCAAGCTACTTAACATGTTAGAGGCCCATAGGCGAGCTTTGACATATACAAACAGAGTCTTCATGGCATCTTAGCTGGTCCTAAGTCTAATCATGATCATTTTAATACATACATTACCAATTTTAATTCTCCAAACATTTCATAAACTAAGTTTTCGTGTTTGCTTCACTGTTTTGAGCTTTTTTTATATCTCTACAAGAACGTCTCTACCAGGGTGGAGTGCATATGTGAAGTATCAAGTTGGAGCCCTTATGATTATTATGTTAGATCTATAAAATTAAGAGGTTCACACTAAATTCACCAAATATTATCCACTCCCTTAAGTTGTCTTGGAAATCCTAGAATTGAGTAGTATCCTACCAGTTGGTGCAAGGTATGCATTGATTCCTCTAGTTTGTACCAAGATGCCAAAAAGCCATCATCACTCAAAATGATGCCTTGCATTGATGTATCTATCATGATAGTGGAAATAATTACATATTAAAATAAGGGTCCCAATAACCCCACTATCAAAGGGAATTTTATACATAGCCAATATTCCAAAAGAGGGCCTCATACTCATGTAGTTCTCTCTTATGTGTTAGATTGTGTGTGAATCATGAAGTGTGTGTAAATTAAGTATAACAATGACCTAGTATGTAATTTAGAAAGTATGATATTGTGATTTATCCTTTAGTACTTTAGACCTATAATTAAGTTATTAATTTGATTGACATCTGAATCAGATAGAGTAGGAAATTTTTTGGTAGCTTGAATGCTTCTTGAGTGATCTTTTGGTATGATTTCTGGGTGAAGAATGAATGAGGTTTGATATTGTATTTATACCAATCCTATTAGGAGATAACTCACATAAACACTTAATCAAACATTTATAATAAATTTAATTTTCAAATTGGATTATTTTAGGGCATTAGATACTTCTATCAGGTTAAGATAGTAATATCAATGTTATTTTTTTCCTAGACATTAGTGTCTAAGGAGAAAGAGAGCTGGTATAGGCTTAAAACTTCATGAGGTGTAATATAAGTATATTTTAAGAATTATAGGTAATATATGATGTATGTGTTATCAATATAAGGCCATTTAGACTTAGATATAAGAGAAGGGTCACAAAATAGAGTATATGTGAAGCTTGTGAAGCAAGGCATGTGTAGAATTAATAAGAACAACCAAGGCTTGAGTTTTCCAAGTCCATAAGATTGAGGTGTTACATAATCACAAAATATCATCTACATTTTACCACATTTATTATAGTAATTAAATTACTACTTTAAAGGAAAGGAATAAGTACCTAGGTTTGTATACACACCTTGTATTTGCTTGAGTTGAATTTGAGTGCTTTGTTTGTGGATCTTCAACCAAGTTCATGTTACAGTGAAAAATTAGTGCATATAATCTAGGTTAAAAATACCTAGAATACATTGAAATTGAATAAGCAAGGTTTAGGAGTACACTTGTGTGTTGATGTAACCACCTTGCCTATTGGAAAGTTATTTTTCAAAAGATGCATTATTTTAAGGCTATGAAATTGAGATTAGGTTAAATATAAATAAATATTTAAATTTCATACATCCAATGATATAAATAAAGAAAAAGAGAGATTTGAAGGCACATGCCCCCAAATTTATAAAAGAAATGAGTAACCATTGGGTAGTTGAGATTATCTCATTTGTGAAACCCAATGATACTTATAACCTAGTGAGATTGGATAATTAAACCTAAATTGAAAAACCTTGCAAGATTGAATAATTTAATCTCCTCAACCATTCCAAAAGGTGAACCAACTATTGCAGTAGTTTATCTCACTAAAGTTCATAGAAGTTTATTAAGTATTAGTATGTGTAATATTTTTGGAATCTTAAATTGATATAGATTTTAAAATATTATGCACATGTTGCATATCATATGCACCTTAGATATGTATCATGTAAAAATTATGTATACCAATGGTACTGTGTATAAAATTCTACCACAAATGTGTATCAAAACCATATAATTGTGTACTTTAGCCAGTTCAAAAAGCTATATAAGTGTGGAGGACATGCCTCCAAGCATGCCCCCATTATATATGGAAAAATATGAAACTAATATAAATACCAACGTGGAGGAAATGTTTCCAAAACATGCCCCCATTGTAAATTGGAGATGTTGAATATTGAGTAGGTGTAGAGAACATGATTACAAAACATGCCCCATTGAATTTGTGACTTGATGTAAGCACCATAATAAATGAATGTGGATAACATGCTTATAAATCATGCCCCCACTAAATCTATGAATTTATATAAGTACCATAATGAATTAATGTGGAGAGCATGATTTTAAAGCATGCCCCAACTAAATATGAAAAAAGTGAATGTGTAGAAGCCATGTCTATACATGCCCCCATTAAATCTAATAATTATGTAAAGTTTTATAATATTCTTCCCAAACATGCCCCAAATAGTATGCCCCCATTTTTAGGCAAGGGAAAAATAGAACCTAGAAGTTATCTCACCTCAAAAGTGTAAGACAATTGTAAAATTTTGTGAATGTAATCATGTAGCATATAGAAGGAAATATATCTAGGTAAATGTACCATTGAAGTGCATAGAACTAATTTGTTAACATTTAGGCCTAAGATGCATGATAAATATCATCACAACATTTATATAGTAACAATACAAGATCACAAGTGAACAAATACACACATAAGAACACTTAAAATCAGGTCAAAACTTATGGTCCAAGGAGACCACAAACAAGGGGCATGTTTAAATGATTCAAAATTGAATGGACACGACTGAGTCTAATGTCGATAAAGTAAAGAATGGCATATTTAAATGCCTAGATAATAAGCAATGACATATTAAAATGTCCAACAAGGTAAACATAGGAACATCAGCCATATACAATGGAACATATTCAAATGCTCGAATAAGCAAGATGATAGCAATGAAAAAGACTTAATAAAGTGTTAAAAGTATACATAAGTAGCCAACATAAACATGTTATAATGGCCCATGGATCAAATGTGTTAGAGCATAATGTCAAGTACATACCATATCAAGTACCATGTGTAGGATATAACCATGAATAAGGCATGTATAAGTCCATATGTAAGCTCAAACATGTTAATTTATAGTGATCATCAAATCATATAGCATGTGTATATCAAGATCTTAGAAGATAGATGCCCCCAATGTCATGGAGACATGAGTAAAGGGAAATAACAATACCCATAAGTGTATCATGTATCGATATATGCATGTATATGTGTATGTAGGAGTAAATGATATGTTATCCATCTACATGGAACTAACACACACATGTCAATGATCCAATAAAACATGTAGGTGCTAAAAATTTTTTTGTATTTTTTTAATGTTTATACTTTTGGGTATTTTTGAAGAGATAAGATCATCCTATGATCTCATTGAAAGGATTATCATGGGTATCTCCACACTCATAACCTAGTGAAAAAAATAGGTGGTACTACCAAAAATAATATATAGGTGCAATATTTATCACTATAGTATCTATGATACTTGACATTTGTATAATAGGAATGTATGGTCATGAAGTAATAATAAAAGGAATAGGGTTTTTTGAAACCCATATTTGTGTAATCTATGCTTTATTTAGAATAGAAATAGTAGGAACATGTTTAGGTTTTATGGATATCTAAATATGGTGCATAGAAGATAAGGATTCTATGGAACCCAATGTCTATCTCTAATGTAATTATCTCTCAAGTACTAGCTACCTATCAAAGGTGATTACTTGTTTCTTACCCTTTTGTAGTGGATTAACCTTAATAGGATTTATAATTAACTATCTAAGTATGAATTTATCTTGTTTAAGAAGGTGTTTATCAAATAATAGAAACTAAAATTACCCAATTTTCATGAATGTAATTAACACACCCATGTACTTTGGAAGGTACTACTCAAAGAGTATGTATCCAAGGTTATCCCAAAAACATGTTCAAAACATTTGTATAAGGTATAAATAAAAAATTAGTAACCACATGTGTGGGATTGACCTATAAAGGTAGATGAATCTCACTAAGAACCTTGTGGGAGGTCCCATCAAATATTTTGACTGATCTAGTAGTAGGGTGTTAATTATGATGAGTATAACCCAAATACATAACCAAGGTCAGGGTGAAAATATTTTTTCTTACACCAGTATAAAACATAACATTTTGTATGGGGTGTTTATCAAGGTATACTCAAATGGATAGAGAATTAAGATGAGATTCATTATCATTAATTTCATTACCATCAAATGAAATGGTAGGTTTGTGAGCCATAGGAGGTATATTTCATGTGTAAGTACAAATAATTGCATATAATGGGTGTCCATAATATGATGAAAGAGGATGTGTATTATATTGCATTTGTAATTTTGTTTCCTTCTTAGAATGGTCTTGTAAATGATTTGTAAACATTTTATTTTTATGGTGATCAGTAAGTTGTGAACCTGATTCCTTTAAAGGATCATCAAATGTAATATATTGGGCATTTACAAGGTCCTAGATATTATTATTTAAGGTAAAACATTTGTTCTTAGAATTCCCATGGCCTTGGTAATAGTCACAATAAACATTTTCATCATATAACTTGGGTAGAGGCCTATTTAAATCAACTTCTATTGGAGGAGGGAGAGATATAAGATGACAATCTAGAAATCATGCAAGTACTAAAAAAAGAAACTAAGGTAAAGATGTAAACTCTCCTTGGTGGATTATATAGGATAATCTGATTAGGTTGTTCAATTGTTAAGCATGGTAGTTGTTTATTTTCTAGGCTCATGAGGTTTTACCTTATAACTGGGTTTGATTGTAAATATTTTACTAGATGTAGAGGCAGTCGATGTGTTTGCTAGATACTTGAGTTTATTCAATGGAATAATATTTATTTGAGATTCCCATACAACATGGCATAATCCATCATTATATTGTTTTTTTTTAAAATAATATACTCATGTAAAGTAACAAGCAAAATTTTATTATGTCTTGAAACTCTTTGTCTAACATAGGATTAGTCATTTTGGCTAGCATTATCTTATATCTCAAGACATATTCATTGATTGATTCATTGGATCCTTGTTTGATATTTACAATTTGAGCATAAGAAACATTTTTGGTAATATTAATATAAAAGAGTGCCAAAAATGGATCTACCAGAGGTTTGAATGTTTTCATGGATTGAAGAGGTAATTCATAAAACCACATCAAAGAATAGTCCTTGAGGATCCTTATAAATAATTTAGTAAAAATTTTATCATTGGAATCATAATAAAGGAATGTTACATATAAGGTTTGAATATGTTCTTCATGATCACCCTTTCCATAATATAATGTGAACTTAGGTACAACAAATCTAGTTGGCAAAGGGTGAAAAGAGATCTCAAGTAAAAGAGGGTTATGCAACACATCTTACAAATATATAAAATGTGAAGACACCTTGTATTATAAGGTCTTTATTACTTGAAGGAGTGATTTAAATATAATCCCAATGTGATTTTTATTATCAATTTGAGTAGCCACCATATGGGATGGAAACATGTTTTGAGTTGTAATAGGCATTCAAATTGACATTTGTGTTAAAATGATGGGTAAGTTCATAATCTATGTATCAATAGTAGTTTTAGGAAATAAAGGTTGAAACACATAATCTATTCCCCCATTAGATGTATTTAATTATAATGTTGTTTGATTTATAGTACCTACTAAGGATTCACCATTACTAGGTGAGACAACACTGGGTTTATCTTATATTCTTATTTTGTATCTTGTAACATACAAAAATGCATCTATTAATCTCTTACTATTGTTGAGATGAGTAATCAATGCATATTGATCCTCCATTTTAAATTAGGATTTTGCACTAATATTTTCCTTTGCTTAACATATGAAATGTTTAAAATTTATAACATAGTATAGTAATCACAAAAATCATAAAACCCTAAGTGATCTAGGGTTTGATATTCAGATTTCAAGTTAAATAAATATTCAACAATAATTTGGATTAGGATCCTTACTTGGGTATATAGGGTTAAGGATATATAAATGATAGGGAATAAAGGTGAATATAAAATCTACAATAGCCAATTAATGTGCTAAACTCAGATGTACCATATGATGAATTTTTTATATTGAGATTAGTTATTTGATGTGGCCTCCCAGCACATGAAGGATTCAACAATACTTAGTCTCCAAAAAATCACATAAACACATCATAAAATTCACTCATAAATTTAACACTTCCATTAATTCCTTCCTCACAACTAAAAAATCTTTTACAAGCTTATCTTTTAAACACATAAATAACTTGGCCACATGCCAAGGAAGATTCTAAAGGCATCCACAATCCTTCCCGCATAAACTCACCTACCTAATCATGGAAAGGATATAAACATATATAGATAAGCATGAGGAAATAAGGGAGACAATAAAACCACTAAGTCCCAAATCCCACATGAAGGGGAATCATGAAGGAAGAATGGTCAACATAACATTTATGACCCACATCCACTTGGGTGAATCATGATAAATGAGAAAGGATTAAAGACTAATAATTTTATGCCACATTCCACATGAGAGGAATGATGACAAGGAACAAAGGCTCCACTAAGGAAAATTGCACCACCTTTCACATGTGCACACTATTGAGTGAATAATAAAAGATAATTACATGTCAAAGGTCAAAAGGGAAGATAATCACCTTAGACAAGGTTGGTCCACCACCATGTGATCCATGTGACTCCATATAAATGCACCTCATCCCACCTATGCAATCAGGAATAGTGTTGTGATACCTCACCAAGATAAATATTGTCTACCACATCATTAGTGAATAGTGTTTAATGAATAGGCTTCATGAATATTGTTTTAATCCCACATAATTCTCCTTTGGTTGTAAAAAACTCAGCTCTTATGAGTTATCCTAATTGCATCCTTTTCACTTATTTTGAAAATAAAATAAAACACACCACTCTATTTTTAGGTGATGTGAGATTGGCCGATCCTTTGGATACTCATGTATCAGACATTTAAGGTAAATAATGTGATATCATGATCACATATATGGGATAAGTGGTAAAACTACTCTTTTGGTCCTCATGGTACCATAAAACATCTACATACTGGACTCAAAATGGTCCTCATGGTACCATAAACCATCCTTATAAGATTGCACATCCCATCCAAAAATATCCTCCTCCAAATTTTAATTCATATACCAATGAAATTATATGTGGGATCTAATCCACCTTTAGAAATTGACCACCTCCTCCAAGATGCTCTATCCTACATCTCATAGTTCCATGTGATCTCTAGCCTATCGTTGTCCATCCACTACCACCAAAATGCCACCTATATTTATTTATCCATCATATAACCACCTATTAGATCATATTAAAAATCATAAATCACCATCTAAATCTCCTCACTCATGCCTAGAAAAACATTCTCCACATGTGCATCCACTTGCACAATAACCATATCCAATGTTTCTTCCACAAAAACTTTTAATTCTTCTCCAATTCTAACATGCTCTACATGTTCTTCAATGTCACAATGAGCTCTCAAAATATCCACATTAGCCACTTATAAGGATGAAATATCCTAATAAATACTCTCATTATGTGAACATATTGAAACAAAACTATCCTCCACACTATCCACATGTGCACTAAATTTCACATCCATTACTTCCAATTTTTATTCACAAGAAACATACAAATATTCTTGGCTTCAATCTCATCTTTTATGCAACCACATCGACTCATGCCCATATTCACATAATGGAAAATATACCACATCCACATTATCCTTCATGAGGATGTATTCAACGTATTTTCATCATGAATCTCCTCCATATCCTCTTTCATGAGGATTTATTCTTCTCTATACAAATATTCATAGTTGTAATATTTTTCCATGCACATCTACAATATACAACATAAACATCATCCTTCATGAGGATGTCTTCAACTTATTCTTCATCATGAATCTCCTCCATATCCTTTTTCATGAGGATTTATTCTTATCTCTTCATGGATGTTTTCTTCCTCTACTTGCAACACTCCATGGATGAAATTTCATACTCTTTTGCATCTCCACATGAATACATTATACATTATATGGTAACTATACATTATATGGTAAAATCAGATTTATTGTCTTCCATGACAACCTTCTCCTATTTCATTTCCCTTCATGCATATTTTC
Organism: Torreya grandis; assembly: GCA_037957365.1. Taxonomy (NCBI): domain Eukaryota; kingdom Viridiplantae; phylum Streptophyta; class Pinopsida; order Cupressales; family Taxaceae; genus Torreya; species Torreya grandis. The sequence goes on along the minus strand of JARHVA010006718.1, from coordinate 45,822 downwards.
TTCTTCATTTTATCTTCCTTCTTGTTTTGTAACTCTCCATGGTTTCACTCTTGATCCTTTTGTGTGGCTATTTCTTTCTTCATTGCATCCAAATTTTATATTAGGGAGTCCATCATCTCCAATAACAAGTCTGATTCTTCTTTTTTTTCACAATCTTCATATCTTTCTATAAGCAACTCTAAGAACATATCCTAGGTCTTCAATTTCTTCATCCATATTCTTATTCTGGTGGTACTCTGTCACTCTTCTTCTTCAACTTCATAACTACAAAAATAAAAACACATTCACATATTCAATGTAGAACTCTCCTCTCTATATGGATCTTACTTTCTCTAATACTAGTTGATGTGTCCTCCTACCAATGAATGATTTAATAATCCTTAGATTTCATAAACACATCATAAAATTCACTCATAAATTCAACACTTTTATTAATTACTTACTCAAAATTATAAAATATTCCATAATCTTATCTCTCAAACTCATACATAAATTGGACACATGCCAAGGAAGCTTCCAAAGGCATCCAAAATACTTCCCACATAAAATCTCCTACCTAAGCATGGAAAGTATACAAACATATATATAAAATAATTAGGAGATAAGGGAGACAAAACAACCACTAAGTCCCACATGGAGGGGAATCATGAAGGAATAATGGTCAACATAGAATCTATGTCCCACATCCACTTGGGTGAATCATGATAAATAAGAAATGAGTAAAGACCAAGAATGTTATGCCACATTCCACATGGGAGGAATGATGACAAAAAATAAAGGCTCCAACAAGGAAAATTATGCCACCCTTCACATGTGAACACTATTGATAGAATAGTAAACATTATTCACACATCAAAGGTCAAAAGGGAAGAGAATATCCTTAGACAAGTTTTGTCTACCACCATGTGCTCCATGTGACTTCATAGAAACATGCCCCATGCCATTTATGAAATCAGCAATAGTGTTGTGACACCTCACAAGGATGAATAGTGTCTACCCCATCATTAATGAATAGTGTTGTATGAATAGTGATGCATGAACAATGTTTCACCACCACATCACTATTAATGGAAAGTAAAACTATGCTAGATATAAAAATGACATAAGATGAGGTACTTAACTAGCTACGATCTTAATGTAGATATGGATTTGGTACAGGTAAAAAAAAGGTAGGAAGATAGTTCTAGATCAATCACAAGATTTTGTATCTAGTTCATCCAACTCTCCAGACACTTGTATTAGCCTAGGATGGTTATGTTTAATCTATTTTCTAGGTTCAATACTAGTGTTCTATATGGAATACCATTTGAATTAGGATGCAAACACTTGGATTCTTCTAAGTTTGGCTTCACCTTCAATCAAGTGTATTGAGATCTAGGTCATGTACTATTACTCCTTGTGAAATGGAGAAACCTTAGTGTATACACATAATATTTTCAAACTTTTATCAATTATTGACACTTTGTATCTTGTAGGAACCCATTGAGTCTCAATCTCTCTGAGTGCATGCCTTAAGGGGTGCACCAAGAAAGGGGTGGGCAGACCATTGGTGCTTCATAAGACTTTCATCCCTTTTTCCACTTACCATCTACACACTTTTCTCCTAAAACCATTTACCCTAAGTTTATTCTTCTTATTTGTACCCATTATAAACACTTTTCATGTTTTATCATCCTTATTCTTGCTTTGACCCCCTTTCACTAGTTGATTGTACTAGGTTGATTACATCAACCTTGTATAGTTATCAACCTTTGATTACTATACAAGGTTAATTGGGTTAACCCTGTATTATTAAAAAATATTTTTCACATGGAGTTTTGTTATCCCTTCGATTGATATAGCTCAAGACCTAGTGATTTATCTCCTAAAAACATACAAGGTCAACTAGGTTGACCCTGTACAAATGACATATTCATAAGGATTATGGCAATATCTACCTATATATACAAGTTCATTTCTAACCATTTGTAAGAAGAGAATTAAATAAGAATAAGTACGAATGAACATTTATCTATTGACCATTCTACTTGAATAATAAAGTATAGGGTTACATGCTTTCTTTCGAGATATGGATCTTATCTTGTGGAGAAGTATTTTAGATGCATAGATAGGTTATGTAGCCTAGAGCTGATTTATCTTTTTTATCCTTACATACAAAAACAATCTCTTATGAATCACCTTTGCCAAGGGAGAGATTGAGGCTTGGCAGGTTTTTCCTGTAAAGGTAAGTATTCCTAACTTTATTTCTCCTTTATAAGAGTAGATAGATAATGTAGTTGTGCTTCTCTCCCATTTATTAGGATTCCATAGACATTGATGTGAATATATTTCTTCTATGCATGTTTAGTTTAGTTTATTTTGTTTCTAACCCCCATTTTATGACACAAGATTTGGTGTGCACTATATTATATTTACTTTCTTTTTATTAGAATAGAGTGAACATTAAACCTATGACTCTTTAAGGGTTGTTGCATGATTGTGTTAGACTGTAGGCTTTGGAACCCTTCCTATCATTATGTATTGTGACAAGTGATCCCTTAATGGTGTCTAGAAGATCCAAAAATTGGTCATACCCTCTCTTAATAAATGTATTCCCAATCAAAAGTGTAGGTATGCTCTATCTTCTCTAAGTTAGGATTGATTTATAGACATGATGCATTTTTGATTGCATACATTCTAGTGAACCCAATGCAAAATAACCCTTGTAATATTTTTTCACTTTATTTATTTCTTTTTCATCATTTTTATCATATATTTACCATAATGGATCAACTACATTTACCCAACTCTAAATTCTATGTGTAGATTTTTAGGTGCAGGCTACAAGATCGACTATGTTGACCCAGTACAATTTTTTAGATTTTTAGACTTCCAGTCTAGACTACTAGGTTAACCTAGTCAACCCTATACTTTTTTAGACATCTATTTCAGATCATTATGTCAACCCAATTGACCCTATACATTTCAAACACTTAACAACAAGTTTCTATAAATCTTGATCGACCTAGTTGACCCAGTTAGCAAAATTTATAAGCATATATCAAGATTTTTGAACAAAAATATTCATTCTCAACATCTTTTATCCACCAAGGTTCCTTTCTACCTCTTTATCTCTTTCTTTACATTCTTTTATTTTAAATTTTGTAGTCTTTAAAACTACCCTTGCATAGTCAATTGGATCAACCTTGTCAACCCAGTTCTAAGTTCTGTGTGTTGTTTGGATAACTTCGTTGACTCCACTGACCTTATTCAGTTTTAGATATTTATTTTGTAGTGTAGGTTTGACCTTATGGAACTTTTTCTATATTATGTGCATACACTGTTGACTATATCAACATTGTACCTTGTTTCAAAGTTAGAATTAACCTTATATGCTAGTAATTAGTTCACACTTTCATTTATTCTTGCTTGCATGCTTAGAATAGATCACATAGCTTAAGTAAATGGTTTTAAACTAATCATTTAGTTTCACTATTTTCTATTTGATGCACACATAACCAAATCACAAAATCCAAACAATTATTTTAACATTTTATACCCAAGGCCAACCTACTTGGATTTCATCACCAAAGGGGAAGACAACTTTATACTTTGGTCAAGTATAAAGTATGGTTAGTGGTATATTATGTCTAATCATCTAACACCCTTATGTTTTTAGCATGTGAAGTGAGGGGGTAGACCCCAATACCAAGCCTTTGTCATTGCCACTACAGTCCTTTTCAGTGCAAACTACTTGAAACCATCCTTAGAATGCCATTTTAGTTCCTTACTCATAGCCAACTTCTCATCACATTTAAAATCATATCTTAATAATCTAATAAACATTTAGGTTAAACAATTAGTTATCTATTTACTTTCTAAGTTATTTGCTTTCTCTTTTCTCCATTCTATTTTGTATTGTAAATACTTGCATTAGTTAGCATTGGTTCAAGGTTTTATGTTGTGTGCTTTAATTAGATTAGAAAACATTAATCTAATTGATTTCTTGTTTTCTTTCTATTATTTCTCTTCAAATTGATTGCAAAATTTATCCTATTTTAGTCCATAAATATATCATAAGTTTCTTAATTTTACCTCTCTATTGTACTAGGTTGACCCAATCAACTCTATACTTTTTTATAGCCTCTGCTCACTATACTAGATGGACCCAATCGACCCTTTTATGGTTTTTAAATCTTGTTTCCTCTTTTTCCCATCTCTATTCACTTTAATGGATCGACCCAGTCAAGCATGTACTATTTATAGACCTTATTTTTGTGCTAGGTCAACCTAATTGACCCTGTATAGTTTCTATCATTTCCTATTTTCTTACTTTCTCATATCTCTTTCTTTGCCTTCATGGAATTTATGCTTGATGATAATACTGAGTTGTAGTCAACAAACATGACAAATTTTACCAATCCTCATAGGGTTTCTCATATATAGATTAGGGATCCTCACTTGGATGCTAGTAATGTTCATATTTCCACTCGAAGAATGAACTATGGGACCCTTCCTAATACCTCTTCATAGTATAATCCTATCTTTTCATTAGAATACTAACCTAAATTAGAGTATACCTTTTGAAATGCTCTTTTTTATCTCTAAATTTACTCAACATTGATGAAAGGATCCTTCTACCATTTACAATCTTATGATTAATGGTCAAGTTGAAGAGCCACTCACCTACTCATACATTCTCAAATGGATTTGGGGATACCACTTTATTTTATTCTCAACCTCTTCTTTCGATTATGACCCCTTTTCATACTATGACCTCTTCTTATCTAACTTCTCCCACCTCCATGCCTAGTATATCCACTAACATGGCAGGTTCTACATCTAGTGGGAATTTCATAAGATCCACTATCCTTAATCATTCCACTAGTGCTTAATTTTCTACCCAAGGTAATCATGCTATTAGTGCTTCTTCTTATCAACCATTCACTAGTCCATATTTTAATACATAAGCAAATTTTTCCACTACTACCTCACATTCTCATAGTTCCTCTCAAGATCCTATCAACACTAATAGTGGTACCCAAGCCTCTAATACAAACTCTAATGCTTATAAAACCTATCAACTATTATTACAAATACTCAATCAAATGAATACCTTTTAAAATCATAACATAAATCAAATGATGAGAATGCAAAACCACCTTCTTCATCTTTAATCTCATCCTCAACCAATGGCTTGGGGCACACATAAATAGAATATTCCCCCTCCTCCTCTTCAATATTCTTAATGAAATCTCATTCCTCGATGTCCTTTAGTCAACAAAACCATTAATCATATCCAAAATGAACCTCTCATTACTCAAATGGATAACATTTATATTGGAGGTATCACACCTATAATTTATTATAATGGATCAACTGATCCCACCCTTCATCTTAAAACATTAGGACATCTTTATATATATTGCATAAATTAAACACCTTTTTTGCTACCAAAATTTCAGCCAAAACTCTCATAAGTGATTCATTGGACTAGTACAACCAGCTTATAACTCATTCTATTACTAGTTTGGAAGATTTAGTGAATGCTTTAGTTCAAGAATTTCAAACTAGTGATCTTCCTAAAAACACTTTGGTCCAGTTCATAAATTGTAAACAACTCAAAAATGAAACTACTCAAGCCTTTGCTAAAAGGTGGAAAACTTTATCAAACAAATGTGAACATAACATGGATGATGATAATCTTTTCCATCTTTTTACCAATGCTATTTTTCCTAAACTTTAGTATCAGGTCTACACTCTCTCTCTCCATGTACTTTAGAGGAGGCTATTAACCAAGATAAATGAAAATATTTCCTTATGCATTAAATTGATCCACCCCAGCCTTCTATGGGTCTTTGTCTCTTACTTAAGAATAAAATTTTTAATGTTACCAATGATGGTGTTATATATTATTATGACATCATTCACAATGTTTAAGCTATCATTCCTACCCCTTCATTAGAATGAGTTCCTCCTTCTCAATAATATACCAATCCTCACTTATCTTCACCAAACAACAATAATGTTCATAAACCTCTAAACTTATCTAAATTTCTTAAGTATTTACCTAGGTCTATTCTACAATATCTTGACCCTACCCATCCTATGAAATCCTGGTAGGATCCTAACAAGTTTTGTTGGTTTCATACTAGTTGGGGTCATTCTCATGAGACCTATAGATAACTTCATAATTTAGGTATGGATTTTCTTTTCGGTCCTAATTTTGATCATGATTATATCATTCAAAATCATAAATAATATTATGAAATTGATTTCAAGGATTTTAAATCACATGATAAAACTCAAGCCTTAAGTTAAGCCAATGCTCATTTAGTTATCTACAAAGACCCTCTTCCTAATCATCAACCTATTCAAGACAATCAAGACAAAGCCACCCCTTCCACCAATAATGTATAAAGTATAGTTGAACCCACTTTTAAAGAGAATGTGGTTAACATGACTAATATGTGAAGGGTGGTTGATTTTTATTGATTCCCAACCTATATAGACTCCTCCTTCATCTAAAACATATTGTGTTATCCAAGATTCTTCTTCAAATCATTTAAATGAGTTGGCACAAGATGAACTTATTTATTTTTATGATTCAATTTTTGATTCTCCCTTGGATAACAATTCCTTTTCTATTTCTACCACTCTTCCATTATATTATAATACTAATGATAATCAAATTTATACTAATACTTATTCTATCAATTCTCAAAATCAACCTGAACAAACTACTTCATAATTACAACATAATTTACAACCTCATTCTAAACCTTCTTCTTATTATCAACATAAATTTCAATGCACTTAGGTTCCTCTTTCTGAAGACTCCTTAATCATTATGCACCTATATCCTAAAACCTTCTTATGGGTTATGATGAGTGGGATCCCATTGTAGAGGTCACTAATCTCCCATCCCAAATTCCACTCATTGAGATTATGAGGACTACTCCACATCATAGAAAATATCATATGTAACTTATTTGAGATGAATGTCCCTTGTCCTCCCCTAGCAGGATGGGAGGCAACCTTATTTGGATCCAAGGATTGTATATTACAACAATGTAAAGAGATGTCTATCAATGTTGATGAAACTATAGACACTTCTCTTTCCTTAAAATTTACTTTATTTTCTATGATTCTCGATGAGATTATGCTTTGTGTGGATGATCCTTTATTATTCATTAATTTTCAAATAGGCGATATCCAAGGTAAGCATGCATTGACTAATGAGGGTTCTGATACCTGCATTTCCTCTCTCAACTTCATTAAGACTCTTAGATATTTATAATACAATCTCAAGTCTACATGCAATACCTACTAAGGATATGATAGAAAGTAAATACCTCCTCTAGGTTGTGTGTGGATTCTCATTACCATCCCACCTATCACCATTCATGTGAAGGTGATAATATTTACTTTTCCTCTTTCTTATAACATCTCAATTGGTAGGTCATGGACTCATCATATAAAATCTATTTCTTCTTCTACCTACCAATGCATTAAATTCCCTCACAAAGGAGACATTTATAGGATTCAAGGTGACATTAACCCTTGGAATTTTGAATAATTCCAAGATCATGGTGTCTTCAAGATTCCTAATCTATAACCTTTGCCTAACATTCCATTTTTTGAGTCTCAACATCTTAATTTTCCTTTAATTCAACTCGAGGTTATAATGGGCATCCCAAACTCATTGGGAACATTTATCCTAACCTCTTATATTTTGATGATGATGATCTTGATGAGATTAACCTAAATATTAAAATTTTCAATCTCTCACCCTTGAAACCTCATTCTTGTAAACCTCCTTGTGATGATATTCCTATGGTATTGACCAAGACTCAACATTCTATTCACTACACTTCCTTGAATGATAAGTTATCCCTACTTATGTCATTAATCTTCATACCTTATATTATGATGATTTTTATTACCTAGATAATCCATTCTTAAGTAGTCTTCTATAGACCAATGATGCTAATATTATCTATTATCATTATTCTTTTCTTGTGTCTTTTCATTTATCTTCTCATCTTCCTTCATTGACAGTTCCTAATTTTAGTATTTTTCCTCTTTATCATAGGGTAAAGATTATGCCAACACCTCTAGTTTTTAAGGAGCCTCGTATGAGTATGCTCATGGATAATGCTATGATCAAGCCTTACCATTTTTCTAGGTACCATGATCATCATAGTTGGTTTACTCCTGAGATTAGTGTGACCCTACTTAGAAATTTTATATATCCTGCTCCTCTCTCTATAGAGCCCTTATCGGAGCCCATTCCCACTCCTACTATAGTTGAGCCCATTATTTATCCCACTATAGTTGGGCATGTATATATATCTTTACCTAAATACCATTTTTAATAATATAAGTGAATAAGAATAAGTGAGAATGAACATCTATGTATTGACCATTCTACTTGAGGAATAAAGCTTAGGTTTGCATACTTTCTTTAGAGATACAGATCTTGTCTAGTAGAGAAGTCCTTTACATGCATAGATAGGTTATGTAGCCTATAGATGATTTGTATTTGTTATCATAACACACCAAAACAATCACTTATGAAGTAGCTTGGCCAAGGGAAATATTGAGGTTCAACGGGTTCATCTTCAAAGGTAAGTATTCCTAATTTTATTCCTCCTTTGTAAGAGTAGATTGATAATACAATTATTCTTATCTCCCATGTATTAGGATTCCATATAAATTGATGTGAGTATATATATTATATGCATGTTTAGTTTAGTTTTTTTTGTTTCTACCCCCCACTTTTTGCCATAAGCTTTGGTGTGCACTAGATTATATTTACTTTGTTGTTATTAGAATAGAGTGAACATTAAACCTATGAATATTTTATAGTTGTTGCATGATTATGTTAGAATTAAGATTGAGAACCATTATTATCATGATTATTATGAAAAGTTATCCCCTAATCGGGTCTATTAGATCCCCATATTGGTCATGCCCTTGCTTAACAAATGTATTCCCAATCGAAAGTGTAGGTATGATCCATCTTTTCCATTTTTAATGTGACCTTGTGGTAAAATGTGTTAGTGGGCACATGGTGTCAAGCTAACCCATAATGAACCCAATATTAAAGGCAATTTATTAAATAGATAATATTCTAAAAGAGGGCCTCAAAATCAAGCATTTCTCCCCTAAGCATTACATTATGTGTAAATCATATGACATGTGTAAAGTAAGTAACATAATGATATAGCTTGTAACTTAGAAAATATGACATTATGATTACTCCTTTACTACTCTATACTTGTATTTGGACTACTATTTTGAATAATATAAGAATAGGGTATAATAGGAAATCTTTTGGTAACTTGAGTGTTTCTTTAGTGTTATTTTGGTCTTATTTCTAGATGTGGAATGAATGAGGGTTGATATTATATTTATACCAATCCTATTAGGAGATAACTTACATTAAATAACTTAGGCTAACCATTTTATTACATTTCATTTATAAATAAATGATGACTTTAGAGAGCTATACACTTGCATGAATTCAAGAAAGTAATATCAATGCTACTATCTATCCCTGATGTTAGTGTCAAAGGAGCAAAAAAGCAAGTATAGGCTCATAACTTGTAGAGGTGTAAGATAAGTATATATTAAGAATTCTAGGAAAGATATGATGTAGTCAAACTAAGATATAGGAAAAGGGGTGTAGGATAGAGTAGATGTGAGTCATGTGTAAGCAAGGCATGTGTATAACTAAAAGGAACAACCTAAGTCTGAGTTTTCTAAGTGTCCAAGACTAAAGTGATAAGTAGTAATAAATTATATTATACACTTATGTATGTAAGTAAATAATGAAATTATTAAATTTAATATAATTTTTGAATGATTCCTCTTATACTTAGATACAATATTGTTATCAGAGTGAGGTTAAGTAAGAATTAATACATAGATACACATAGGAAGTAAAGAGAGCAAAAGACTACAGTCATTCAAATAGCCATGAGAGTAGTGTTAATTTATTATTATTATTATTATTATTATTATTATTATTATTATTATTATTATTATTATTATTATTATTATTATTATTATTATTATTATTATTATTATTATTATTATTAAAAGTGTAGAATGGATGGGAATCCTCAAGTAATTTTTTCTTGTGTTGTAGAATATTATACAATCTAAATCAATAGATAAAAATTACAGGCTGAGAAGGGGCAATAATAAGGAGGCATATGATGTTTAAACAATCTAAAATTTATATGTGTTCAAACAAATATGATGACATTCAAATAAATTTTAATACCTTCATAAATAATATATACCTTGTACAATGACCAAATTTATTTTCATTTGAGACCTATATGATGAATGTGAAGTGAATCTATTATAGAAAGTGGAGATTGATCAGCTTGATTGGTATGTGTGATCAAATTTCTTCACCATGAATTTTCACAACAGTGTGAAAGCTTAGAATCAATAAAAAATTATTGATTAAATATCTTATGGGTCCCTAAGACATTCTATAATAAGTTTACACAACCTTTCAAGACCTAAAATCTATATGGGCTCCATCAGAATAAAAAGGTGCAATGACAATTTACATAAAAGATTTTAGTGTTTTTGATTATTGTCATTGATGTCAATGGTACATCTTGCATGAGTTTGATTTCATTGAGAGAGTGTGTATGAAATCATAAATGCATCAATCCTATAAATCAATCTTGACTTAAAGAAAATAGATCTTACTTACACATCTAATTAGGGATACATTAGATAATCAGGAACATGACCAATATGGGGATTTGCTAGACCCAATTAGGGGATCTATTAATTTATTATGATAGGGAGGGATCCATATCATCTACTCAATCAAAATCACACATTAACCCTAAAAGGTCCTATGTTTTCATATTACAATAAACTAATAACAAGTAAAGCAAAGAAATCTAATCTAGTGCTCACCAAAGCTTGTGGCACAATATGGGGGTTAGCAAACAAACAAAAATGCATAAGAGAATATAAATTAAGTTATGTATGAGTAAGACAATAATGCATGAATAAGAAGAAGAGTATTATTATTTTAAGCCAATAATTATGTTACTTCTATCTACTAAAGATAGGAGCAAAGTTAGAGAATACTTACCTGAAAGACAAACCCATCGAGACGCAATCTCTTCCTTGGAAAAAGGAGCTTTGCAAGAGATTTTTGTGGTTGTAAGGATCATTAAGAAAGGCCACATAATCAAAGACTTCTCTTCCACAAGACTAGATTCTCTAAGTATAAACCCTAAGCTAAGACTCCTCAAATAGAATGGTGAAAGAGTAGATTGTAAAGATACACAAGTGAATAATAAATCTTGATCATTTTTTAATAATGATGAAATGAAATTCTATATATAGGTAGATTTAACCCTAATTCCATCTAAAAGTTTCAACCAATAGGGTCCACCTAGTTGACCTAGTACAATTATGGAAAAAAATTCACTACGTCATGAGTTAGATCAACAAAGAGCATACCTAAACCTTAAATGAATTTTACCCATAAGAGTAAAAGGTTGACCTAGTTAACCTAGTACTAAATTTTATAAGGAGCTTAAGGTTAGGAAATGAAGGATAAAAGGTGGTAAAATACTAGATAAGTGTGTAAAAGAGGAGTAGTACCTTAGGGAATGGTTTTTAGGAGCTAGTTAGATTGGTAATAAGTGGAAAAATGGACAATATTATTGTGAAACACTAATGGTCTACCCACCCCTTTCTTGGTGCACCTTTTAGGGTATGCACTCAGAGAGATTAAACTTGATAAGTTTTTGAAAGATAAAAAGCATCAATATTTGATAAAAGTTGAAAATATTTCCCCACTTGAAGCTCATCATCTGTCACTCAAATAGAGCAGGGGATGGTGCTTTGAGAAAGAACATAAAAACACATAATGCTAAGGGTAAAAAATAAGTTACAATATTTTAAATAAAAAATAACTAAAAGTAAATGACTAAAATGGAAATAACTAAAAAGTAAATGTAATGCATACCTTGACTTACCTTTATCATTGTATGGTTGTCTGTTGTGTTTGTATTTTTAATTGTCGAGGGCACAAAGACTACCTTTAGTAAACCCAATAATGCAAAACTAAATAGAAAAAACAAATAAATGCAATAAATCCAAGATAATTAGTGCTATGTGGACAAGATGCACTTGGAAATTTGGCAATCTAGGTTGACAAGTGTTATGTTAGACCAAATGACCAAGTCAAAACTTTAAAATAAATTAGGTAACAAAAAATCCAAGCCTACTGAAGACTGAAAAACTCAAACAAGTAAACCTAAAGTAACAAAGGAAAACTCACCAAGTCAAACCAAGGATACATGTCAAAAATATGGTAATCAAACATCAATGTAAAAGTAGTAACAATCCTTACTCAATCATCAATGGAAAAAGGTGCATAAAAGGAAAAACAACATTGATGAGTGAGAAGTAACAAGGAAACCTTAATAATGTAAAAATTACATGAAAGTATAAATGAACTTAGGTGTCCATAAAAAGGGTGTTATAATAATGATAAATGGTAAAAAAAACATGTTTATAAATGTAAATCCATGGTGTAAATAAAGTAATACATAGTCACTCAAACATGTTGTTTTACTTTAAGGATAGTTAAGACTAAAACAAAGTAGTGTTAGCATGTATTTAAGATGTGTATAAGAAGGAAGTATAGAAGAAGGGAAAATATATTTAGAATCACACATGCCAATCAAGGGGGAAATGAAATGGGTGGAAGGATATTGAAGTAAAAACCAAGGTAGAGTAATTCTTTATCAAAGTTAAGACACTCAAATTAATATTATCAAAATAAGAGGACTATTGACATCAAGGACTCTGAATAACTTTTCTTAGCTACACAAGTCTTAGGTCAACAAATGAAGTATGTAGATAATCGCATGAAGGCTATATTCATGAAAATTAAAATGGACCTACCTTCCCACAATGTGTTTATCATTATTTAGGACCCCTTATAGAGCCATCAGTCTACTATGAATATTAGGTACTTATGTGAAAAAGTAGGTAGTACCATATATTTTGTTGAATTATCTTATTCCAATCTATTGGCCTATTTCACTCCAATGAACCTCAGCTTTATTGTGAGGCCAACTATAGAGTTTGAGCTTTGTTTAGAGTTAGGATATGCGCTTGTAATAATGTTTTTTGGTGTGATTTTGAATTTTGTAATTTGTATGTTGCCTTTTGTATATCATTACCTTTCATTTCAAACTATTTGGCATTTAGCTTTCTTGATGGCTTTTTATATTACTCTTCCATATAGATTTGGAAAACCAAACATGGGTGCTAAAGATGAATTTGATTTGAATACTTGGGAATTGGTTGCTAAGAGAGAGAACTGAGAGAGCATGGTGTCTAAGAGTCTCATAAATGTAGGTGAAATATAAGTATTATATTGTTTTATCTAATGTGGAGTGAAAGGAAAGGAAATCAAGAGGAATGAAACATGAAACAATTTGAATTACTTCAAGTCATAAAAAATGTGACAAAGGGTGAAAAAAGGATTCAATTATAGAAAAGTGTTATTATTGATCATAATAATGAAGGAAGTAGAGTAAAACATGCTAATATAGATTGTTATGAAAATTTCATCTATAAAAAGAAGCAAAATGATTTAACTATTTTGAGAATATTAAATTTTTACTCCTAATTTAGTTAAAGATGTGAATTAATTAAATCACTAAATAATATTCCAATAATTAAGCTACTAATTTTTATAATTTAATTAAAATTTAAACTTCTTTAAAAATAATAATATATGTCAAGAAAATAAGACTGAGCTTGAAATAGACTAAGATAGGGTCTAAAATTCATTATGCAGGACTGGGATAGTGTCACAAATCAAGCTCAGGCCTTCATTTTGTGAAATAACAAGAGCACCAAAATATTACACCCTAAGGTCTAGCGCTATAGTCCTCTTCTACCTTTATTGTTTAGGATACCTAAGCTTTCTAGTTTTTGTTCATTGTCTCTATGTGAGCCTATCTATAAAATTTTAGATGCTAGATATCTATGAAACTCCCTATAGAGTTGATTTAGTATTTAAACCATAGAATCCATGATTATTTGACAAACTTTAAGAAAGAGGTGGGGTTAGTTTTTTTAATATGTACTTAACTTATATCCACACCCCTTGTGTGGGTATGCTACCTACATACCAATACTTTGAAGAGGGATCAAGCCATATGTAGTTCTCCCATTTGGTGTGCTTTATGAAATAATGTGTATGAAGATGAAAAATTATAAAATTATGTGTGTTTGAGGTGACTAAGGATTTTTGTAAGGATTTGGATGTGCTTGAAGATTTATTAGATGGGTGTATGCAAAGAATAAGGATGTTTGCCTTAATGGTCTTGCTTGTATTCTTGCTTGCTTTATGATATTTGACAATCCCTTATAAATGAACTTTGAATGGAAATTTATAAAGATATATTGGTCATGGGTTTAATGTATTTGAATTATGCAAACAAAAAGGATAGGAATCAAAATAAATAATTATTAGAGCTAAAAATACACTTGGATAAGAGTATTGAAAATGGATACCCTAGGGTCTGGCACAATAGTCCAAGTTGGACAATAGTGTCTTAAGGGTACATGACCTAGGAGGATGGATTTTTCATGGGAAAAGATACTTGGAGGAAGTGGAATCATTGTTTGGAAGGGTACGGATGATTGGGAATCAATGAAAAGGTACCTAAGAGGGTCATGAGAGTAGGAAAAAGGGACCTATGGATTAGGTGTCACCATCCACACTCAAATTACCATTTTTGATATTTTATATGACTAAATTTACTCCTCTTTATTCTAGTGATGTAACAAAGTGAAATACTAGGATAAAGGAAAAATAAAAAATATACCTAAACTTACTTATAAGGGTGAAGCTCATGAAGCTATGTGATACCGGGTGTGCATAGATAGAGCATGATATGAAGTGTAAATATTCAAGATAAAATAAAGATTAGATTATTTTTTACTAGATAGGTTATATCTAAAATAAGAATGTACAAAATCTAGATAAAAGAGAGAGGAAGAGAAAGGAATACATACACCTCACTAGGTATGTGAACCAATACAAAACCTATTATGATGTTGAGTGATATGCTAAATGATGTTTTACCAAGATTAATATCATGAATAGAGCTAAGTGCTCAATTCCCTAAGAGTGGCTCAATAATTCAAATGTTGGCCCTTTGTCTTTATCATTGCACACTTAGTGAAGCTATGTGATCATGCATGTCTTAATTGATGTTTGTACTATGTATCAAATCCATATAAGTAGGTGGATCAAGAATAAAAAGGATAGATAGTCCTTTAGTACTATCATTGACCACTAATTGAAGCTATGTGATGATGCATGTGCTAATTGATTTTTGGACTATGTGTCCAATCCCTCTAAATAGATGGCTTAAGAATATAAAGGCTATCTAGTCCTTTATCTTCCTTTATCTCTATTATTACCTGATGAAGCAAAGCTATGAACTAACATCGGTATGATTGTGTGTCATATGAGATGTATATTAAATCCCATGATTGTCTATAATTTTATAATGTGTTTTAGATAGCCGAATGTGTACTAAAAACTAGGCCACTTTTATCTGCTCAAAAAAGGTAGAGATTAGGCTTGTATCAAAGCCACTCCAAAATTGGACAATAGGCTTATGTGGAAGCCACTCAAATATGATTCCAACCACCTATATATGGAATAAATCATGCAACTAATAATAATATTTGGGTAATATACTAAACATGGAAATAAAAGAAGTCAAATATGATGTGCATATTGCCCTCAATCACTGGTGTCTAAAACATGGATTATGATCTGAAAGTTATACCAACTACCTAATTTAAAATTGGAAGTAAGATCCATCATGTTGTACATGATGAACCTATATATATATATATATATATATATATATATTCTCTAACAAAAACTATACCTTAACTATTGATTCTAAACTAAACTATTGCTGACAAAACTATAATTGTACTTACTTTTTTGTCTATTTATAGAAAATCTAGTTTTTTGTTGTTTAGACAAGAGCACCAAAATTGGAAACCTTTCTACTAAGAATTACAGTCCCATATTAGCACTCTTATCCTATGTTAATTCTAAAGACTTTTCTACACTTATCACTATCTACTTGGTCTATTCTACCTGGTTTGAAGTCTAGATACTATTCTGGGTGTTTTGAAAGCTAGTTTTTTTACTGGTAAGAGATTTGATCTCTATGACAAAACCCATATTTGTTTCCCCATATTATGAGGGTAGGAATGAAGACCTTAAAATGAATATCCTCAAAATAAATAACACTAAAAGTGTGTTATGTAATGAAATACATAATATAGCAATGATAATCGATAAGATATTTCAGGATATAACATGGTTTATATGAGAGATTGTTAGATCAACAAGGGTATGCCTAGATCGATATAACAATGTAATAACATGTGCAATGTACTAAATTTAAACTATTAATTTTAGTTATTAGTTGTTATTTTTCAAGGAGGGATGAAGCATGATGACCATCATGGCATCCAAGAAAGCAAGAGAATGCATGATATGGATCATGTCATTGCAAACAATTGAAAATAAATCAAGAAACAAGAACACAAGGCAAGAAGCAAGAATCATAAAAGAGTGGTCAAGGGGCCAAGAAAATAAAATAAATGGGAACATGTCACTAAAAATATAAATTAGGCATACAAGGCATGTTTAAATGCCACATACACATATAATTGAAACAAGCAAGGTTGGCACAAGGGCCATAGGCACATAAAAGAGTAAAAGCAAAGGACATTGGAAAATGTCCTAAGGCACACATATGACAAAGAACATAGAATAAGAAATGCAATCACATTAGATATGCAAAGCAAGAAAGGAAAGCATGTAAATGATATAAATATAATCACATATAACTAATCAAAGCAAGAAGATAAAGTATGCAAGACATGGAGTACAAGACTAGGTATATACTAAGAAATACATAAGTGATATATATATTGGTGAAATCTCAATAGAATAATATGTGTAATCTATTAAATAATGTACATCAACATAATAACTAGAGTGTGTGGTGTAGGAATGACATAACCTAGATGGTGTAGTCATGTAGAAAATGCCCTTAGTGGGTAGATATATCAATGTATGTTTTGAATGTAGAAATAATATGCCCCTTTAAAGGGTAGAGTGAAGCAATCAAGGTTCTTGATGTCATGATGAGTCTCATAGGAGACTCCCTATCATGGTGTCCTATATCAAGGAGAGGGATCATGCATGATCAGGAAGTATGATGGAAGGGTTGAGATTGTGGCCTTGAAAGTTATGAATGTTGTAAATGCTCTTAAATATTTGTAATAAAAACTAACTATGGAGTCCCCCTATAATTCTGAGAAGTGGATGAAACTATAGGGCTCTTAGGGACCCTTCTGGTATTAGGAGAAGCTCTCTAAACATGTATTCTATGTGTAGACATGTGAGACCTTAATGATACTTCCCTAGGTGTGAACACTGTAGTTAGAAGCTGTCTAGAATTTTGAAACTATGGTTTCTCTAAAAGAGACCTTTATGGAAGTGTATGAACTCTCTATGCTGGAAATGGAGGCCTCAACTGTATCTGAATCTAAACTAAAGAATGAACTAAAACTGGTGGAGAAACTAAAACTTGTGGTATAACTCAAAAATGGTGACTAAAAAATACTAGATGGTTTTGAGGTGGGGAGTGGTAACTCATATGTAACTCCACAAACTACAACAACTTGATTAGCATAAATGATTTTCATGTATCTATGAACTATAGAAGGTACTATTTAAAGTTTTTAAATCCATGGTTGACCAAATAACATATCAAAAAATCTTATACTGAGAACAATAACAAATGTGTGGCCACATGTGTTGGACCAACCTATAGAGGAAGTACAATCTCACCTAATGAACTTTTTATGTGCCTACTAAATCCTTTGATAACTATGTCCATCAGGGTAATATCCTGATCTAAATATCCCAAATGTTGCAGTAATGTCATAGTGTACATGTTCACACTAGATCTATTATCTATGAGAACACTATAAATATGATGTTTATAAATGTAGGATTTGATAAAGAGTGCATGATAATCTGAATCATCCTCAACTATCTCCTGATCTAAGAAGGATATCAAAGTTCTAGCTAGAACTTTGGAATAGTACACACTAATCATCTTACTCAAAGGATGTAACTCAACTGAAGGTGGTTGATATGTAGCCAGTGGAGGATGTGCATGATATACATGGTGAACACTTGATGTATCCATTATCTATTATTTATAATTCTATGGAAAAGGATATGAGAAATTTTTTATAGCTTTATGCTAGGTTTGCTTTACCTGAGTAGGCTTAATTAGAGTGCCAAGATCAATAATGTTGCTATCTATCAAGTCTTGTATCTTGTGTTTCAAACTAATGCATCTATTTTTGGTGTGGCTTGGTTCCTTATGAAACTCATAAAATGAATTATGATTATATCCCCATAGAAAAGGCTTTGTTGGATCAACTTCTCAAATAGAAGGGAGAGATATGATATTACATTTCAATAACTGTTGTAAGACTATAGCTAGAGATACTGGTAGATTGGTAAAATTTTATTGAGGAGGTGTTGATAAAACCACTCATTGAGGGGGATCTAAAGCCGCATTAAATTTTGGTGGATTTTGACTTTTGTTATCATGGACCTTTACTTTGTATGTGACTTTGTTGTTACTCTTGTTTGTTGTTTCTGATATACTTATGTACTTGAATTTGCCCATTGAAATTAATTTGATTTCCCTTTCCTTTAGTATATGACATAACTTAGTAAAGGAAGAGAACCTTTTGAACATTATTTATTCATGTAAAGATTGTAGAAGACTCTATTTGAAGAGATCTTGTAACTCTTGATTGGCCATGAGGATAGTCATCTTAGCCAAGATAGTCTTATATCGAAGAATATAATCTAGGAGATGCTTTCTTGACCTTTGTTTTTGTTGTGCAACTTGGGCATATGAAACCTTATCACCAATGTTAATGTTGAAATGAGATAAGAACATGTTGGCTAAAGGATTAAATGTGTTGACTAACTGATTCAGTAGACTATAGAACCATTATAAAACATAATCCTTTAAACTACGTGGAAATACCTTGATTAATATATAGTAATTTAGCATATAGTCCAAGCATGCAGCATGAAAATTTATCAAATGTGTCTCTAGATCACCCTTTCCATCATATAGAGTGAGTTTGGGTTAAACAAAACCTTTTGGGAAGAGTGTAGAGTAAATATGACATGCCAATGGTGTATGAAGTAGTGTAAAATAATCTAAGGCATATGAAGGTCTAAAGGCACCTTGCTCAAGATGTTTCACTTTGGATTATAGATATTTTATCTCTTGCACATGGGCTACCACATTAGGAGACAAAGATGTACTAGTTGTAGTTGGTGGTGACATAGAGGTAGGTTGGGCTGCTATAGGGGTTGTTGAGACATAGTCACCCCCATAGTGTCATTTACAACTAGATGATCTTAAGGAATGAAAAACTTAACTTGTTTAGCTTTTTTTATTTCCATGATAGATTGTAAGATAAGAGTATGACCTGAGGGCTGGTCCCTAAGTTTTTATCAAAAAATTTGTAGAATCAAATCTTTTTTGAGAACAACTTCATTTTAAATTATAGGTGGAAGTGGGTCAAGAGTCTGATGTTCTGGGTCATTAACATCAATGTTTTTATCATCATTATTATTCTCATACTACTCATTTTCAAAAATTATTCTCATGGAAATTGGTATAATCTAGATGTGTAAGATCTATAGCAGGAACTTAAGATAGTTATTTATCCATGGTATATGGTTAGGTTAAAGGAATTTATATGAATTTAGGATGGTTACCACTAAGTCTAACACTTTGTCTTAAATGAAAAGATGTAAGGAGTTTAGGTGGTATAAGGAAAATAACTTGAATAATGAAAGACAAGATTAAACAAATATAATCTAAACAATGAACTAGAATATGCAGAAAAAGGATATAAAGCTCAAAAACATGTAAGGTGATATCTAAAAAGGTTTTGAAAATGATATTTTTTAAATATTACTATTGGATTTTCAAATTTGATGTTAATTTTTGATAAAAATAAAAAAACAATTAAAATTTGTTTTGATTTAAAGGGACCTAGTATATACAACTAGGGTTTTGAAGAAAATGGATTTTTTAAAATTACTATAGAATTTTAATAATTAATGATAATTTTTTATTTAAATATGCATGTAAAAAATCAAAAAAATATTGGAAAATTCTAGATTTAAAGGGACCTAGTATATGCAACAAGGATTTGAAATAAATTATTTAAAAAAAAATATTAAGGTAGATTTAAAAATTAAATGTGAATTTATGATTTAAATATGAAGGAAAAATAATAAAAATATTGGAAAAATCAGCAAGGAATTTACCCTAAGGTTTTTAGGGGTTTTATGTGCAAATGAATTAAGTCAGGTTCACCAAATGATTTAACTATTTTGGGAATATTAGAGTTTTATTCGTATTTTAGTTAAGGGTCTGAGTTAATTAAATCATTACATAATATTAAAATTATTAAGCTATTAATTTATATAATTTAATTACAATTTAAACCTTTATAAAAATATTAATAAATGTGGAGATAGTAAGACTTAGCTAAAAACAGATTGAGATGGTTGAGATAAGCTCTAAAATTCACAGTGCAAGAATAGAATAGTGTCACAAATTAAGCTCTAGCCTTCATTACATGAAAGGATAGGATCATCAAAATAGGACACCGTAGGTTATAACTCTATAGTCCTTTTTTGCCACTATTGTCTAGGAGACCTGATCTTTTTAGGTTTTGTCTTTTGTCTTTGTGCGAGTCTATCCATGAAATTTTGTATGGTAGGTATCTTTAGGATTCCCTATAGAGATGATTTAGTCTTCAAACTCTAGACTCCATGATGCTTTAAAAAAATTTGAAAAAGAGGAGGTTTTAGTGTGTGTAAGATGCATTGAACATGTATCCACACCCCTTGTGTGGGCATGCTACCTACATACCAATACTCCAAAGAGGGATCAAGCCATATGTAGTTCTCTCACTTGGTGTGCCTTGTGAAATAGTTTGTATAAAGATGAAAAATGATAAAATTAAGTGTGCTTAAGGTGTCTAGGGACTAGTTTAAGGATTTGAATGTTCTTTTAGCTGTATTAGATGGATGTATCTAGAGAATAGGGAAGTTTACCTCAATGGTCTTGCATGTATTCTTACATACTTTGTGATATTTACCAACCCCTTCTAAATGAACTTTGAATGGGCATTTATAGAGATATATTGGTCATAGGTTGAATGTATTCACATTATTATAACAAGAAGAATGATGGGAACTTGAAGGAAATGACTATTGGAGATAAAAATGTACATAGATAGGAGCACCAAAAATGGACACCGTATGGTCCAACATTATAGTCCAATTTGGGTGCAATTGTATTGAGGGTATAAGACCTAGAGGGATGGATTTATCATGGGAAAAGCTACCTAGAGGAAGTGGAATCACTATTTTTAAGGATATAGATGACTGGGAATTAGTGAAAAGGTGCCTAAGAGGGTCATGAGAGTAGGCAAGAGGGACCTATTGATTGGGTGTCATCAACCATACTCAAGTTACCAATTTTGACATTTTATATGACTACACAAAAACTAAATTTGAGAACAAAGATAAAAAAATTATAACCAATGATAAAATAATTATATAAAAGGAATGAAAAGGATGGTGATTTAATGAGGAAGGCCAGGTCCTATCCATTATCTTACACTACAACTCATAAAAGGGAAACCCACTAGGGTGCCAAAAAGAGTATTTAGAAAAATAAATGAGATAATAAAAATGTGGTATTTGTGAGGAAGGCTATGTCCTATCCATGGTCTTACACTACAACTCATAAAATAAAAACCCATGAGGGTGCCAAAAAGTAATGAAAAAAGGTATGAAAACAAATAAGACTGTAGCACATCATGAGGAAGATTGGGTCCTATCCATGTTTTTACAATGCAACTCATGAGGAAAAGGGAAACAAACGACCAAAAGAAAGGACTAAGGTTTGTAAAAAAAAGAGGAAATTATTACAGAGTGTGAGACCCATGTAAGTAACCTAAAAAAAGTGTTAGATAGGTAGCATATATAAAGAGCATGAAAAGAAAGGAAGAATTAAGAAAAATACTTATTAAGGAATTGTGCATTGGTGGGCTCTTTAAAAAAAATGGCCTTCATTGGTTTGAAGGCAATAGATAACTGGACCAAGAATATCTTTGACTAAATAGGGACTCCACCATTTTTGGGAGTATTTACCTTTTTGTCATGAGTGTAGTCTAATTTAAGGACAAGATCACCAATATTAAATATTTGAAGTTTAAAAAATTCATTATGTTGTTTGATAATACGAGCCTTGTATTTGTGATTATGTTACAAAGTGAAAAGATGACATTCATCAAAGAAATTAAGGGTGTCAAGGCAAGCTTCATGTAATGCTTCATCGCGTATGATATGATGAAGAGATATATGGAGAGAATAAATCTCAACTTCCAATGGAAGGAATAACTCAAACCCATAAACTAGAGAGAATGATGTTTTCCTAGTCGTAGTATGTGTTTTAATCCAATAGGCCCAAAGAGAAGGATAAAGATGAAGGTGTCAATCCATGCAGGTTTCATGAATGGTCTTTTCAAGAATTTTGTTAAGGATTTTATTTGTGGCCTCAGATTGACCATTACATTGTAGATGATATGGTGTGGAATTTTTTTGATTAATCTTAAATTTAGCACCAAGTGTTTTGATAGCCTCATTTTTTAAATTACCACCATTGTGTAAAATGATAGTATGGGGGGTACCAAAGTGGTAGATAATTTGATTAAGTATGAATTTGGATATGGTAGTTCTAGTGAAATTAACAAGGAGAATAACCTAAAATCATTTGGTAAAGTATTTTATAGTGATGATTATAAACACATGTCCATCTTAAGATTGAGGTAACTTGCCAATGAGATCTAATCCCCACATGGAAAATGTCTAGGGAGATTCAACAGTTTGAAGCTCAGATGGATGTGAATGAATTAGATCAAAGTTAGAAAGGAGTACACTTTTTAGTGAATTCAATAGCATCCTTTTTAAGAGTGGGCCAAAAATATCCCATAAATAGGAATTTTTGGGCTATGTCATTAATTTGTTATATTTGGTAATAATGGAGTTTTATTCCTATTTAATAAATGGATCTAAGTAGGAAAAATTAGTAAATAATATTTTTATTTAAAGCTACTAATTTGTGAAATTAAATTATAATTATACATTTTCTAAAAATAGTAGTGAGAGAGAGAAAATTAAAATTAGTTTATTTTGGACTATTTCGACTAAGACAGGGTCTAAAAATTTGTGTGCAAGACTAGGACACTATTGCAAATAGGATCTTGGACTTTGTTTTCTGATTAGATAAAAGTGCCAAAACTAGACACCCTATGCTCCAACGTTATTGTCCTTATCTGACACTATTGTCTTAGGGAATTAATCTTTCTAGGTTTTGTTCACATGCTCAATGTGAGCCTGTGTACCAATATTTAGGTCCTCATTATCAATATAGCTTCCTATAGAGATGACTATTCATGTACTCATATCTTTTATATAAGTGAAATAAAATGTTTAAAATGGGGAAAAGGGGTTAGTATGTGTAAGATGTACTAGACATGCTTCACACCCCATGTATGTGAACGCTACCTACATACCAATACTCTTAGGAGGGATCAAGCCATACACATTTCTCCCTTTAAGACTACTTGGTGTAATAGTGAATGAAATGCTAAAATTGGGTATGCTTGATATGACTAGGTACTGGTGTAAGGACTTGAATTGGCTTGAAATTTTATAGGATAGTTGTATGCATAGAATAGGGATGTTTTATTGAGTGGTCTTGCTTGTATTCTTGCTTGCTTGAATGAATTTGTCATCCCTTTCCAAATGATCTTTGCATGAGCTTTTAGAGGGATTTATTGGTCATGGGTTAGATGAAACTTAACTAAGCTGACATAATGAACAAGATGATTTGGGGGGAAATGATAATTTGGGCTTGAATTATGATTAGACAAGAGTGCTAAAAAGGGGACACCCTAGGGTCCAATGGTATAGTCCAACTTTTATACTATTGTCCTGAATAGATAAGACGTAGGGGATGGATTGATCATGAAGAGAGGGTCTTCAATTAGCTGGAGTCAAGTTTGGAAGGACATGGATGATTGGGAATTAGTTAAAATAATCTTGAGAGGGTTTAGAGATCAAGAAAGAGGGACCTAAGGATTAGATGTCATTATCCATGCTCAAGTTACCATTTTTTGCATTTTATATGACTAAATTTACCCCCCTTTATTCTAGTGATGTAGAAAATTAAAATAATAGGATAAAGTAAAATAGAAATCATACCGCAACTTACCTACAAAGGTGAAGCCCATGAAGCTTGTGATGCTGAGTAATGTTAGATAGTGCATAGAGAACATGCTGTGTAAGTGTGAATCTATGAAAAGAAAATGAAGAGTACATCAGTTCTTATTATATGTAATATAAAACAAGAACATACAAAGCTAGGTAAGAGAGGAAGAGAAAGGAAAGAATACACCTCATTGAGCATGCAAATCAATATAAAACATATTGTGATACTGAGTAAGGCTGAGTAATGTTAGATGTGCTAGATGATGTTGTACCAAAATTTATATCATGAACAGAGCTAAGTGCTTAATTCCCTAAAATATGGCTCATGAATGAAAAGGATGTCCTTTTGGCTCCATCATTACCTATTGAGTGAAGCTAGATGATCATGCATGTGCTAATCAGTGTTTGGACTACATGTCCAATCCCTCTGAATAGGTTGCTCAATAATATAAAGGCTAACTCATTCTTTGGCTCCATTGTTACCCCATGAAGTGAAGCTAAGAACTAATATCAGCATGTATGAATATATATGTCACATGAGATAGATTTTCAAGCCCCTAAATACTTTATAAATCTGACAATGTGGCATGAATGGTATAATGTATGCTAGAAACTAGGCTAATGTTGGCTAACTTGAAAAAGATGGAGATGAGGCTTGTATGAAAGCCACTCCAAAACTAAAAATTTGACTTATGTGGAATCCACTCAAGAACTAGGGTACTTAGGAATGTGGAGGTTAGGATTGTATCAAATCCACTCTAAAATGATGCCAACAACCTACAAATGGAATAAGGCACACAACTGGTAAGAATGTTTAGGTAATGCTAAAAATTAAAAGAAATGAAGCAAAAGTGTTGTGAAATTTACCTCCAATCACTGGTGTCTAAAACATGGATTCAAATCTAAAAGCTATACCAACTACTTTATCTAAAACTAGAAGTTAGAACCAATCATGTCGTGCATGATGCCCTCTATGTCTAAATTATTTGAGCAAAACTATACTAAAAACTATTGATCTAAACTAATCTAATTGTGTAAAACTATAACTAAACCTACCTTTATACATGTTTTTGGAAAACTTAGGTTTTATTTGTTTAGATAGGAGCACTAAAAATGAACACCCAGTGTCTAACACTATAGTCCATCCTTGACACTATTATCCTGAGATAAAACTGATCACTATTCTAGAATCTTGACTATCTACCTAGTTTGTTTTGAGTGGTTTGATGATTGGTTGTTTTTCTAGTTATTTTGAAATTGGATTTTTCTATTGATAGGAGCTTTGATCTTTGTAGTAAAACCTATATTTTTCCCCATATTCTGAGGGTAGGAATGGGTACCCTGCAATGATTGCCCTCAAAAGAAGCCTTGAAAGTGTGTTAAAATGTAAATATACATGATATAATAATGACAATCAACAAGATATCTCAAGATATAGCATGGTTTGAATTGAGAGATTGTTATATCAATATGGGTATGCCTAGATAGATGTAACAATGTAATAGCGTGTGCAATATTCGTAAATTGAGTTAAAATGAAAATGTTAGTTGTAAATTTATTAATTATTAGTTAGAGTGATGGAGAATGATGTCCATCATGGCATATAAGAGAATAAGAAAATTCATGATATGGATAATGGCATTGCAACAATCAAGAAGCAATCGAGCAATAAGCACACAAAGAAATAATCAAGAAGAATACAATGGTGGCCAAGGGGCCATGCAAAGAAGGGACATGGGGACATGTCACTCAAACTGGAAAGCAAACATACAAAGCATGTTCAAATGCCACATGTACATACAAGTGGAGAAAGTAAATTTGGCACAAGGTCCATATTCACATATAAGAGTACAAATAAAGGACATTGGCAAATGTTCTAAGGCACACACATCAATCGAAGCAAAGGACATTGACAAATATCTTAAGGCACATATAGGAGACAAGTTGGAATTAGAAATACAATCTAATAAGCTACAATAATCAAGAAGAGAAAGCATGTAATAAATGGAAAGATATAATCACATCTAAAAAATAAAAGAAAGAGTGAAAGTATGCAAGACATGTTTAGTAATAGACTAGGTATATGCTAAGAGATACACAAGTATTAGATACTAGGGAAATGTTGATATAGTAATTTGTGTAATTTAGTAGGTAATGTATATTAGCATGATAACTTAGAGTGTGTGGTGTGAGAATGACATAACCTAGATGGTGTAGTCATGAAGAAGATGCCCCTAGGGGGGAGATATACTGCTGTGTGTCTCAAATGTATAAGTAGGATGTCCCCTCATAGAGTGAAGAAATCAAGTAGTTATATGTCACTGCACACACTCAAAGAAGATCAAGTGAAGCATGGTAATATAGATAAAGTGACATACAATAGCATGAAACAACAAATGTAAGTCCTAGCATGATATTAACAATGTAAAACATGGATGATACATGCAATTGAAATGTTTTTGGTGTTTTTACATTTTTGAATGTTTTTGGATTTTGAAATGTTATATTATTTTTGTATTTTGAAAATTTAGAACTATGTATAAATAATCAAGAAAAAGAGATTATGATCAACTAAAGATGGAAAGAGATGATACTAACCGATGAGTCTCATATGAGATTCCCTATCATGGTGTCTTATATAAAGGAGTGGAATCATGCATGATTATGAAGCATGATGGAAATGTTGAGACTATGGCTTTGAAAGATATATATGTTCTAAATGATATAAAATCTCTGAAGTGTAGATGGGCACATGTTACTCAAACTAGAAATCAAATATACAAAGTATGTTCAAATGCCACATATACATAAAAGTGGAGAAATCAAAGCTGGCACAAGGGCCATAGGCACATATAAGAGTAAAATCAAAGGACATTGGCAAATGTCCTAAGGCACACACATCAATAGAAGCAAAGGACATTGATGAATATCTTAAGGCACATATAAGAGACAAGTAGGAATTGGAAATACAATCTAATAAGCTATGATAAGCAAGAAGAGAAATCATGTAATAAATGGAAAGATATAATCACACGTAAATAATCAAAGAAAGAGTGAAATTATGCAAGACATGTTTAGTACAAGACTAGGTATATGCTAAGGGATACACAAGTATTAGATACTAGCAAAATTTTGATATAGTAATTTGTGTAATTTAGTAAGTAATGTATATTAGCATGATAACTTAGAGGGTATGTTGTAGGAAAGACATAACCTAGATGGTGTAGTCATGAAGAAGATGCCCCTAGGGGGAAGATATATTGATGTGTGTCTCAAATGTATAAGTAGGATGTCCCCTCAATGGGTAGATTGAATCAATCAAGTATTCGGATGTTACTGCACACACTCAAAGAAGATCAAGTGAAGCTCGGTAATATAGATAAAGTGACATACAATAGCATGAAACAACAAATGTAAGTCCTATCATGATATTAACAATGTAAAACATGGATGATGCATACAATTGTAATGTTTTTGGTTTTTTGACATTTTTGAATGTTTTTGGATTTTGAAATGTTATATTATTTTTGTATTTTGAAAATTTTGAACTATGTATAAATAATGAAGCAAAAGAGATTATGTTCAACTAAAAATGGAAAGAGATGATACTAACTGATGAGTCTCATATGAGATTCCTTATCATGGTGTCCTGTATCAAGGATTGGAATCATGCATGATTGTGAATCATGATGGAAATGTTGAGACTATAGATCTATAAGTTATATATGTTGTAAATGATCTAAAATATCTTAAGTGGAGATGGACACATGTCACTCAAACTAGAAAGCAAACATACAAGGCATGTTCAAATGCCACATATACATACATGTGGAGAAAGCCATGTTGGCACAAGGGCCATAGGCACATATAAGAGTATAAGCAAAGGACATTGGCAAATGTCTTAAGGCACACACATGAATAGAAGCAAAGGACATTGGCAGATATCTTAAGGCACATATAGGAGACAAGTAGGAATTAGAAATGTAATCTAATAAGCTACGATAAGCAAGAAGAGAAAGCATGTAATAAATGTAAATATATAATCACATCTAACTAATCAAAGAAAGAGTTAAAGTATGAAAGACATGTTTAGTACAAGACTAGGTATATGCTAAGAGATACACAAGTAATAGATACTAGTGAAAAATTGATATAAAAATTTGTGTAATTTAGTAAGTAATGTATATTAACATGATAACTAAGAGTGTGTGGTGTAGGAATGACATACCCTATATGGTGTAGTCATGTAGAATATGGGTTTAGGGGGAAGATATATCTTTTTGTGTCTTGAATGTACAAGTAAAATGTCCCCTCAATGGGTAGAGTGAAGCAATCAAGTATTTGGATGTCACTACACACACTCAAAAAAGATCAAGTGAAGCACGGTAATATAGATAAAGTGACATACAATAGCATGAAATAACAAATGTAAGTAGTAGCATGATATTTGAAACGTAAAACATGGATGATGCATATAATTGAAATATTCTTGGTATTTTGACATTTTTGAATGTTTTTGGATTTTGAAATGTCATATTATTTTTTTATTTTGAAATTTTTGAAATACGTATAAATAGTCAAGCAAAAGAGATTATGTTCAACTACAGATGGAAAGAGATGATACTAACTGATGAGTCTCATATGAGATTCCATATCATGGTGTCTTGTATCAAGGAGTGGAATCGTGCATAATTGTGAAGCACAATGGAGATTTTGAGACTGTGGATCTGAAAGCTATATATGTTGTAAATGATTTGAAATCTCTAAAATGGGTATGGGTACATGTCACTCAAATTGGAAATAAAACATAAAAGGCATGTTCAAATGCCACATATACATACAAGTTGAGAAAAAAAAGTTGGCACAAGGGACATAGGCACACATAAGAGTACAAAAAAAGGACATTGGCAAATGTCCTAAGGCACACACATCAATAGAAGAAAAGGACATTGACAAATATCTTAAGGCACATATATGAGACAAGTAGGAATTGGAAATACAATCTAATAAGCTATGATAAGTAAGAAGAGAAAGTATGTAATAAATGGAAAGATATAGTCACATATAACTAATCAAAGAAAGAGTGAAAGTATAAAAGACATGTTTAGTACAAGACTAGGTATATGGTAAGAGATACACAAGTATTAGATACTAGTGAAATGTTGATATAATAATTTATGTAATTTAGTAAGTAATGTATATTAACATGATAAATTAGAGTGTGTGGTGTAGGAATTACATAACCTCAATGGTATAGTCATGTAGAAGATGCCCTTAGGGAGAAGATATATCGATGTGTGTCTTGAATGTAGAAGTAGGATGTCCCCTTAATGGGTAGAGTGAAGCAATCAAGTAGGTGGATGTAACTATACACACTTAAAGAAGATCAAGTGAAGCATGGTAATATAGATAAAGTGACATACAATAACATGAAACAACAAATGTAAGTCCTAGTATGATATTAGCAATGTAAAACATGGATGCTGAATACAATTGAAATATTTTTGGTGTTTTGACATTTTTGAATGTTTTTGGATTTTGAAATCTTCTATTATTTTTGTATTTTGAAAATTTTGAACTATGTATAAATAATCAAGCAAAAGAGATTATGTTCAACTAAATATGGAAAGAGATGATACTAATCGATGAGTCTCATACAAGATTCCCTATAATGGTGTCATGTATCAAGGATTGGAATCATGCATGATTGTGAAGCATGATGGAAATGTTGAGACTATGGCTCTGAAAGCTATATATGCTGTAAATAATCTAAAATCTTTGAAGTGGAAATGGGTAGATGTCACTCAAACTGGAAATAAAACATACAAGGCATGTTCAAATGCCACATATATATACAAGTGGAGAAAGCAAAGTTGGCACAAGGGCCATAGGCACATATAAGAGTACAAGCAAAGGACATTGGGAAATGTCCTAAGGCACACACATGAATAGAAGTAGAGGGCATTGACAAATATCTTAAGGCACATATAGGAGACAAGTAGGAACTATAAATACAATCTAATAAGATATGATAAGCAATAATAGAGAGCATGTAATAAATGGAAAGATATAATAACATCTAACTAATCAAAGAAAGAGTGAAAGTATGCAAGACATGTTTAGTACAAGACTAGGTATATGATAAGAGATACATAAGTATTAGATACTAGTGAAATGTTGATATAGTAATTTGTGTAACTTAGTAAGTAATGTATATTACCATGATAACTTAGTGTGTGTGGTGTAGGAATGACATAACCTTTATGGTGTAGTCATGTAAAAGATGCCCCTAGGGGGAAGATATATCAATGTGTGTCTCAAATGTAGAAGTAATATGTCCCCTCAATGGGTAGAGTGAATCAATCAAATAGTTAGATGTCTCTACACACACTCAAAAAAGATCAAGTGAAGCATGGTAGTATAGATAAAGTGACATACAATAGCATGAAGCAACAAATGTAAGTCCTCGCTTGATATTAGAAATTTAAAACATAAATGATGCATATAATTGAAATGTTTTTGGTATTTTGACATTTTTGAATGTCTTTAGATTTTGAAATGTTATATTATTTTTGTATTTTGAGATTTTTGAACTATGTATAAATAATCAAGCAAAAGAGATTATGTTAAACTAAAGATAGAAAGAGATGATACTAACCAATGAGTCTCATATAAGATTCCCTATCATGGTGTCCTATATCAAGGAGTGGAATCATGCATGATTGTGAAACATGATGGAAATGTTGAGACTATGGCTTTGAAATATATATATATATATATATATATATATATATATATATATATATATGTTATAAGTGATATGAAATTTTTGAAGTGGAAATGGGCACATGTCACTCAAATTGGAAAGTAAACATACAAGGCATGTTTAAATGCCACATATACATACAAGTGGAGAAAGCAAGGTTGGCACAAGGGCCATAGTCACATATAAGAGTACAATCAAAGGGAATTAGTAAATGTCCTAAGGCACACACATGAATAGAAGCAAAGGACATTGACAAATATATTAAGGCACATATAGGAGACAAGTAGGAATTGGAAATACAATCTAATAAGTTACGATAAGTAAGAAGAGAAAGCATGTAATAAATGGAAAGATATAATCACACCTAACTAATTAAAGAAAGAGTGAAAGTATGCAAGACATATTTAGTACAAGACTAGGTATATGATAAGAGATACATAAGTATTAAATACTAATGAAATGTTGAGATAGTAATTTATGTAATTTAGTAAGTAATGTATACTAGCATGATAACTTAGAGTGTGTGGTATATCAATGGCATAACTTGGATGGTGTAGTCATGTAGAAGATTCCCCTAGGGGGAAGATATATTGATGTGTGTCTCAAATTTAGAATTAGGATGTCCCCTCAATGGGTAGAGTGAAGCAATCAAGTAGGTGGATGTCACTATACACACTCAAAAAAGATAAAATGAAGCATGGTAATATAGATAAAGTCACATACAATAGCATGAAATAACAAATGTAAGTCCTAGCATGATATTAGCAATGTAAAACATGTATGATGCATATAATTAAAATGTTTTTGGTGTTTTGACATTTTTGAATGTGTTTAGATTTTGAAATTTTATATTATTTTTATATTTTGAAAATTTTGAACTATGTCTAAATAATCAAGCAAAGGAGATTATGTTCAAAAAAATATGGAAAGAGATGATACTAACCGATGAGTCTCATACAAAATTTCATGTCATGGTGTCCTATATCAAGGAGTGGAATAGTGCATGATTATGAAGTGTGATGGAAATGTTGAGACTGTGGCTCTGAAAGTTATATATGTTCTAAATGACCTGAAATCTATGAAGTGGAGATGGGCACATGTCACTAAAACTAGAAAGCAAACATACAAGGCATGTTCAAATGCCACATATACAAACAAGTGGAGAAAGAAAAGTTGGCACAAGGGCCATAGTCACATATAAGAGTACAAGCAAAGGACATTGGAAAATGTCCTAAGGCACACACATGAATAGAAGTATAGGGCATTGACAAATATCTTAAGTGACAAGTAGGAATTGGAAATACAATCTAATAGCTTACGATAAGCAAGAAGAGAAAGCATGTAATAAATGAAAGATATAATCACACCTAACTAATCAAAGAAAGAGTGAAAGTATGCAAGACATGTTTAGTACAAGACTAGGTATATGCTAAGAGATACATATGTATTAGATACTAGTGAAATGTTGATATAGTAATTTGTGTAATTTAGTAAGTAATGTATATTAGCATGATAACTTAGAGTGTGTGGTGTAGGAATGACATAACCTAGATGGTGTAGTCATGTGGAAGATGACCCTATAGGGAAGATATATCAATGTGTGTCTCGAATGTAGAAGTAGGATGTCCCCTCAATGGATAGAGTGAAGCAATCAAGTAGTTGGATGTCACTGTACACACTTAAAGAAGATTAAGTGAAGCATGATAATATAGATAAAGTGACATACAATAGCATGAAACAATAAATATAAGTCCTAGCATGCTATTAGAAATGTAAAACATGGATGATGCATATAATTGAAAGGTTTTTTGTGTTTTGACATTTTTGAATATTTTTGGATTTTGAAATGTTATATTATTTTTGTATTTTAAAATTCTTGAACTATGTATAAATAATCAAGCAAAAGAGATTATGTTCAAATAAAAATGGAAAGAGATGATACAAACTGATGAGTCTCATACAAGATTCCCTATCGTGGTGTCATGTATCATGAAGTGGAATCTTATATGATTGTGAAGCACGGTGGAAATGTTGAGACTATGGCTCTGAAAGTTATATATGTTGTAAATGATATGAAATCTCTGAAGTAGTAACTAACTCTAAGGTCCCTCTATAACTCTAGGAATTGGATGCAATTTTATGGATCTTAGAGACCTATCTATAAGTATGGGAATCTCTTTAAATATGTTTTCTATGTGTAGATGCATGAGATATCAATGAAACTACTCTAGGTGTGAATCTTATAGCTAGAAGTTGTCTATAATCTCAATGTTTTGGAGGTGTATGAAACTTTTGTATTATAAATGGATGCCTCAACTATGTCTAAATTTGAAGTGGAAGAGGAAGTAAAACTAGAGGAGAAGCTAAAACTAGTGACAAAATTGAAACTAAAGGTGAAACTAAAATTGGTGGTGAAATTTAAATTGGCGACTATAACCTGGTAGATGGCTCTAAAGTGGGGAGCTGTAACTCATATAAAACTCTAATGACTATAACAAATTGATTAGTGTGAATGAATTTCATGCATATATAAACTATAAAAGGTACTACTATGAGTTTTTGAATCCATGATTAACCAAGTAACATATAAAAAAATCTTGTGCTAGGAAATATAGTGAATGGTGAGGCCACATGTGTAGGAATAACCTATAGTGGAATTATTACCTCTCCCAATGAAATCTATATATGTTTGCTAAAGTCACTGGTAATTGTGTTTGTCAGAGTGATATCCTACTCTGAATAACCCAAATGTTGTACTAGTGTCAAGGTACACATGTTAAGATTGGAACCATTATCAAAAAGCACACTATGATTAGGTTGATTATGAATGTGATATTTGATAAGGAGTGCATGATAATATGAATCATCCTTGATGATCTCTTTCTCTAAGAAAGAGATAGAAGGTTTATCTATAACTCTAGAATTGTATACACCTATAATGTTGCTTAAAGGATGTAACTCAACTGAAGGTGACCTATATGTATCTAGTGGTGGATGTGTATGATATGCATTATAAACTCATGATGTGTCCCCTATATCTTATTTTAAATGTTATGGAAATGGATCTAAGAATATTTTCAATGCTTTATCTTGTGTTTTCTTTATTGGTGGAGTCTCAACTGAAGTGCCAAGATCAATAGCATTTGAATCTATTAGGTCTTGTATCTTATGATTTAAACTACTACATTTGTTTGTCATATGGCTTACTGCCTTGTGGTAGTCACAAAATGCCTGCTGATCATATCCCTTTAGAAGAGGCTTTGTTGGATCAACTTATTGAATAGGAGGGAGAGATATGACATTACAATCTAAAAGCTATTTTAAAACCCTAGCTGAAGAAACTAGAAGATGTGAAAAAGTATGTTGAGGGGGTGCTGACAAAACTATTCATTGAGGAGGATCTAAAGATGCATTAACTATAGGTTGATTTTGCCCTTTAGTATCATTTAAATTGACCTTATATGGGAGTTTTTCATTACTCTTATTAGTTGTGTTTGATATATTAGTGTACTTTACTTTGCCAATTAAAATTAGTTTGACTACTCTTTCCTTTAATGTGTGACACAATTCAGTGAAGGACGAGAATATTTTAAACATGATTGATTCATGAAATGATGGTAGAAGCCATTATTTGAAAAGGTCCTGTAACTCCTAATTTTCCATGGGGATAGTCATCTTAGCTAAGATGGTCTTATACCGAAGAACATAGTCTCTAAGATGCTCATTTGGTTGTTGTGTCTACTGAACAATTTGAGCATATGAAACCTTATCACCAATTTTGATATTAAAGTGTGCTAGGAACATGTCAGCTAAAGAATTGAATGCATTGACTAACTAATTTGGTAGATTATAGAACCATTTTAAATAATAATCCTTTAGACTCCATGGAAATAAATTGGTAAGCAACCAATTATTTGGTACATATTTCAAGCATGCTACATGAAAAGCTTTCAAATGTCTATGGATCACCCTTGCCATCATATAGAGTAACCTTGGGTTTAACAAAACCTTGTGGCAAGGGTGTAGAAGCAATGTAACATGCTAAAGGTGTATGTAGTAAGTCATAAGAATTTAAAGCATGTGTAGGTCTAGAGGCACCTTGCTCAATATGGTGCACCTTGCATTGAAGAGATATTATCTCTTACACAAGGGCTACCACATCCAGAAACAAAGATGCACTAGCTATAGCTAGTAGCACAAAATAAGGTTGGGATGCTATATAGGGTTGTTGAGATATAATTTCCCCCATAGTGTCATTTTCAACTGGTTGCTTTGTGGTTTGAGAAGATTGACCATTGTTC
Source organism: Torreya grandis (assembly GCA_037957365.1). Classification (NCBI taxonomy): domain Eukaryota; kingdom Viridiplantae; phylum Streptophyta; class Pinopsida; order Cupressales; family Taxaceae; genus Torreya; species Torreya grandis. The sequence continues at coordinate 10,256 of JARHVA010006718.1, read as the reverse complement.
ACTTTTTATTATTTTTCTCATATAATTATAAGCATATCATGATGTTTGGTTAAAAGTTCTTAAATTTTTCTTTTATCAATGTCATCAAAACTGGTATATTAGGCTATTATTAAAGCAAGAAAAAAATTTGAAATTTGTTTGAATGTTTTGCAATAAGTTGTAATAGGCAAAGTTCTAGAAAGGGAAAGTACTAAATATAGGAAATGCAAAGTCCTAAAAATAGTGAGTTAGAAATTGTGCAAAAAAGATATAGAGCTCCCAAATATGTAAGGTGATAATGCAAGAAGCAAAAAAGAGCTAGTACATGTAACTAGGGTTTTGATACTAATATTTTTGTAAAATGCTATGAATTTTTGAAATTTTTAATGATTTTCTAAATTTAATATGCAACTAAAAATTCAAAAAATTAACGGAAATATTTTTGATCGAAGAGGACCTAGTAGATGCAACTAGGGTTTTGAGAATTTTTTTTTTTGAAATTACTATGAATTTTTGAAAGTTGAAGTGATTTTTTGATTTTAATATGCAACTAAAAATTCCAAAAATGATTGGAAAAATACTAAAAAATTATTGGGAGCTAGTTGATGCAACTAGGGTGTGAACCATATTTATTTTAAAAAAATTAACTACAAAATGTTAAAATTTTAGATAATTTTTTTTATTTATATATGTAAGCAAAAAATTAGGAAATTATTGGATTAATGCTAGAAAATTACTGGGACCTAGTGTATGCAACTAGGGTTTGAAATAAATTTATTTTAAAATTTACTATAAAATTCAAAAATTTGAGAGAAATTTTTTATTTTAATATTCAAGAAAAAATTTAAAAATTAATGGGAAAAGCTAGCTAGGAATTTACCCTAGGGTTTCTAGGGTTTTTATGCAAAATTCAAAGTAAGTTGGGTTTACCAAAGGATTTGTTATTTTTGGAAATAATGGAGTTGAATTACTATTTAATAAATGGGTCTAAGTAGGAGGAATCAATAAATAATACTCTTTAAAGCTACTGATTAGTGAAATTAAATAGCAATTAGACCTTTTCTAAAAATAAAAGTGAGAGAGAGAGAAAATTAATATCAGCTTATTCTAGATTATTGTTATTGAGACAAGGTCTAGAAATTTATGTGCAAGACTGGGAAACTATCGTAAATAGGATCCTAGACTTCATTTTATTATTAGACATGAGCATCAAAACTAGACACCATGGGTTTTGGCACTGTAGTCCTTCTTTGACACTATTGTCCTAGGGATTTAATTTTTTTGGGTTTTGTTCACCTACTCAATGTTAGCCTATGTACCAATTTTTAGGTCCTCACTATCAATATATCTCCTTGTAGAGGTTATTATTCATATACTTATATCTTCTATGCAATTGAAAGAAACTTTGGAAAATAAGAAAAAGGGGTTAGTGTGTGTAAGATGTACTAGATGTGCTTCACACCCTGTATGTGGGCATGTTACCTACATACCAATATTTTGAGGAAGGATCAAGAAATATGTAGTTCTCCCTTTAAGAGTGCTTGGTGAAATAGTGAATGAAATGTAAGAAAAACCTAAATTGGGTATGCTTGGGATGACTAGGGACTAGTGGAAGGACTTGAATTGGCTTGAAAGTGTATAGGCTAGTTTGATGTAGATAATAGGGAAGACTGACTGAGTGGTCTTGCTTGTATTCTTTCTTTCTTGAAAGATATTTTATAACCATTTATAAATGATCTTTGAATGGTATTTTATAGGGATCTATTGGTCATGGGTTAGATGAAACTTGACTAGCGTGACATAATAAACAACAAGAATCAAGTAAAAATTATAATCTAGGCTCAAATTATAATTTTATAAAAGCAATAAGAAGGGGACACCCCAAGGTCTAATGCTATATTTTAACTTTAGTGCTATTATCCTGAGTAGATAAGACCTAGAGGGATGGATTGGTCATGAATAGAGGGTCTTAGCTGAGCTGCAATCAAGTCTAGAAAGCCACAGATGATTGTGAATCAATGAAAACAATCCTAAGAGGGTTTAAAGAGCAAGAAATAGGGACCTAAGGACTGGGTGTCATTAGCCATGTTCAAGTTACCAATTTTTTCATTTTATATAACTACAGGCATTTCCACTATAGTGGCCACCATGAATTCCCCCGTGTGCTTGTTCAAGAAGAGGACATACCTCATCTTACATAACTAGTGGAGCAAGGTACCTTCAATATTGAGATAATAAAGGATGTTAGATATAAATACATACTTAAAATCTTGTTTATAAATTTTATTCTTTTCATGAGAGTATAAGTTGGGAAGATAATTTTTATGTTTAAAAAGTTGAATGTTGTATTTATACCATGGGCTTTATCAAATGGTGACAGCCTTGATGAGGTAGATAAGTGAATCTTATGGTTGAGTAGAGGACAAAGATTTTATTATTTATATAATAAAAGTGGGATTAGAAAGAACCTAGTGGGGATGAAAATGAGATGCTGAAGAAGCAAAGGAATATTCAATAGAATTTTGATCTCGACGGATAGGCTTGATAATGAAAGAAAATAAGTCTTTGGTAAGAGTAGTTGTAATTTGATGATAAGAAATGAGATTTTCACTTTTGCATTGGTAATCACCATTAACTTGGTGCAAAATAAGTTGAGAATCACCTAAGTCATGTAGGTATTGGATATTTAAATCGAGAGAGGATCTCATGCCTAAGATTAGAGCTTCATACTTAGCCATATTGTTAGTGACATCAAATATTAAGAGAAAATCTAAATGAATGATTTTGCCAAAAATAATTTTAAGAATGCAACCTACCCCAACTCCTTAAAGCCATTTATCACCATCAAAGTGAAGGGTTCAAGTATCCTCATGTATGTCAACATTAATTTCAAGGATTTCTTTGATAAGTACTTTTGGTTTAATATTATCAAGGAGGATAATAGATTCATCAAGATTACTTGCTTCAAGATCAATAGTAAAGTTATGAAAGTAATATTTGAGAGAAATGGTTTTATTAAGAACTTTTATATAGTGAATATTATCATCAAAAACACTATTTTTAAGGTGATTGGTAGATGGTATAGGAACTATGATATGTTAAACGACTATGATTTGTCCTTTGACAATTTTTTGAGTAATAATGTAGATATCAAATTCCATCAGGACTATCAATTTTCCAATTCTATTTCCATGAAGAAATTCTTTTGATAATATGTGTTAAATGGGATCATAATGACTAAGATGTAGGTGGTTTAATAAAGCATGTAATATCAAAGCTTTTTAGTTATGAAATAGATGGTGAGGTAATCATTTTCAAATTTTGTGTAACATTTCTCATAATCGATGAGGCCTTAGCTGATGTAATAGATGGCATACTCACTTCCAATATCATCTTATTGGGCAAGCATTATCCCAAATGATATGGGTGTGGAATATGTATATATGATCAAGGGTCAATTATTATAAGTAAGATAAAGCATAGGTGGGTGAAGCAAAGATTATTTCATGTTATCAATGGCTTTTTAACAAGGATCCTTCCATTTTAAAGCATTGCCTTTCTTAAGAAGAGAATTAACTGAGTGGATATGGTAAGCCATTTTGGGGATGACTCATCTAATTATCCCAAGTTTTCCTAGATAAGTGAAAATGTCTAAAATGGAATGAAAAATGGGCATGTTGATGATAGCACTAATTTTGGTGGGGCCAATTTTGATGCCACAAAGAGAGACTAGGATCCTTAAAAATTTCTAGATGTGACACCAAAGACACATTTGTAAGGATTTAGTCCAATTTGGTATTTGAGAAGAGGGTCAAAAATGATATCAAAATCATAAAGATGAGTCTTACAACTTTTGGATTTAAAAATGAGATCATCCACATATGTTTCAACAATTTTATGGATAAGATCATGAAAGATGTGAGTCATTACTCTTTGATAAGAATATCTACCATTTTTGAGGTCGAAGGGCATTTTAACATAGAAATAGGTGCTCCATTTTATGGTGAAAGTGGTCTTATGTTGGTCCTCAATGGAAATGTGAATTTGATTATAGCCTACGAAGCCATCCATAAGAGATAACATTTCATAACCAATTATGGATTTGACTATGGCATCTATTAAAGGTAAATGGAAATTATCCTTAGGACAAGCAAGATTAAGATTATATAAATCAATAAAAATGTGAATGAGCAAAGTGACCTTCTTATGAATGGTAACTATGTTATAAACCCATTAAGAAAAGTCGACCGGTTTGACAAATTTAACATCAAGCAATTTGATAAATTCCTTGTGACATAAGGTGAAAACCTCAAGTTAAAATTTCCTTTATTTTTGATGCACAGGTTTACCATCAAGATAACTGATAAGGTTATGCAACATAATTATAGGGTCAATACCAAGCATGTCATCATAAGACTAGGTGAATATCTCATGATATTTATCAAAAAATAAACTAAATTTATCGTATTCAATAGGTGAGAGTTCATGAGAAACTATAATTGGTCAAGGGCATGATGGAGTACCATATTTAATATGAGTACTTGATTTGCTAATCATATCATTTCCATATTAGAAATGGTATGGTGCATCAGGTAAATAAGAAATTAGATTAGATTTAGGATCAATTTTAGTAATGAAGTTGTTAAAATAAGGGGTTTTGGTTTTGAAATTCCTAAGTTTGTGATGTTGTCAAAGAAGTTTAGATTCTCAAGCATGAAGTAATTCAAGAATAGATTCATTTCTAGGAAAAGTGGGAAGATGAGCATAATACTCAACATCTACTTTGAGATAAATTTTTTTTTTACCATTGCGATCATATTCAAAATGTATCTAATGGACATTTGTGACCTTGGCATATAATGTAATCTTAGGAGTAAGAGAAGTTGACATAATAAAAGAGATTGGTATATCATTAGTTTCTTTGATGGGGGAAGAATTGTATGTAGTGATGGGGTGGGTAGGTGGTAGATAAGATGTAATAATATTTAGAGGGTCAGTAGGTATGATTTGTTTTACCATCTAAGGAGTATCAATAAGTGAAGAATTCACATAAGATACATGACCTTTGGGATCTACATCATGATTTGTAGAAATGGTATGAACATCCTAGTCAAAAGCATGGGTTTGAGATAAGTTTTTATGATAATGTTGAACATCCAAGTCTTGAGATTGCTAGGGGCATTTTAAAATGTGAAATTATAATATTACTAAATGTATGAGGAGACATGATGAGTGGATACTGAATAATTTTTCCACTCTAATTTCATTACAATTAAATCCTTCTTCAGGTAAAGAAGGCTCCTGAGCATTGCATGGAGCTAGAAAATTAGTAATATCATCAATGAGGAATAATATGATCATGAGGTAATAAAGGAAGAAGCCACTATGAGATATATGGAGGTATCTTGGTAATATTGTAAGTATATTGCAAATAATTAGGTTCATCATCATCTAAATCAATAAGAGTGACTTTTAAATTAGGATTAATGTTGAGGAACTCAGATAAAAGAGTGATATTGATCTTAGGAATGGTAGGAATTTGATATTTAGGTTTAGGATTAGGAAGTTTAATACTCCAAAGGTTGGTATTAGCTTCATGCTTATATCATTTTTCATTATGTAATAATTTAATTCATTGGCTACTAGAAGAAGAAACGGCCCCCATTCTATGAGTCCATGGGTGACTAAGGAGTATGTTATAAGATAAAGGTAAATCAAGGACCATAATATTAGTTTGAATGATCTTAGGTCTGATGGTTAAGGGAAGCCAAATATAACCAAATGGCTTTTGATTTGTCCTATAAAAACCATGATAGGTGAGGTAGGTTTGCTTGAGATGATCTTTGTTATAACTAGGTTATTGGATAATCCAAAAAGATGTCACATTCATACCAAAGACTTAATCAACTAAAACTTTAAAGATAAAGGTAGTATTAATGTCTATTTTGATGAATAGTGGTAGATCATTAGCACACAAAAAAATCATCATTAATCATGTCCCTTTCAATAAATTCAATAGAAGGCTTAGAAAAAGGAAACACACTTTCAATAGTATGGACATTTATGGGTGGAGGTTTAATAAAAGGTGGTCCATCAGCTATAGGAGATAGATCTTCAATTTCTTTTAATTGTTGCATAATGAATTTTTGATGATAAACATAAGTACAAAGTAATTCCATAAGTGGAATCATGCAAAACAAATTATGATTGATGATATGTTACTAATATTAATGAGCACAATGAAGGAATCTAAAGTCTCATTTTGAATAGTTTGGAGAATTTTGTTATTAATTATAGGTTAAGTAATAACATTTCTTGAAACATCTCTACGAGGTGAAAGAATATAATTCAGATTGGCTTGAGGATGGATATTAAAAGGTTAATTATCCATATTGATCAAATGACATTGTAGTTTCATCATTTGAGAGGTGGTATAAGTTTGCATTATACTCATTTATTATATGACTTGTGTAAGAAGTTGATTTGTATCAATAGGTGGGTTGGTATCTGTAAGAGCACTCCCCAAATTAATATTAGGTGGAGGGTTATTAGAAGATGGATTAGTAGTGGGATTATTGATTAAACTTGTGTCAATTATTCCCACATTGATTTGAAGATTTTGAAGGTGGGAATTATCTTGATAGGTATAAAAAGGATTAGATCCACCTACTTCATATTGAGGGGTGATTTGTACCATTTTACAAGCTATAGATTAAGGAGGGGAAGAGATGCCCCAAGAGTGATGGTTGTCTTGGGAGAAAAAAGAGAGGGAGAAATGAACATCCCATATAGTATCTAAATGGATTCAGGTTGTCCAAGAAGATTCTGATAAGGGAATTTATGATGACTTGAGAGAAATAAAGAAAACTCTAAGAGAAGAAAATAATTGAGTCAGAGAGATAAGGAAAGTAGTAAGATTATAGAGTTGACTGGGTTAACCTAGTACTAGAAATAGGGTTTAAAAGTAAGAAAATAAGGATATAAAGTTGACCTATTTATATAACCTAGGATAGAAAATAGGTAAAAAATAATATAGAGTTGATAGGGTTGACTTAGTAATATGTCCTAAGGGCCAAAAAAGAATACTATGTCGATAGGGTCGACTTAGTACTTTAGGTAGGGGAAATAGATAGTCTATAAGTGACTATGTCAAACATAACAACATTGTACTAAGGCAATAAATTTTTTTCAAGTACTTTTATAAGAAAGAAATGAAATGAAACACATAATCAATTAGGTCAATGAGGATGATCTAATTGAGGCACATATCACAAAACTTGGCACCAACACTTGACACTACAAGTTTTCACAACACGACATACAATTGAGCAAAGAGAAAGCATTCAACTTGGAAAGTAAATTCTAACTAAGTGGTCATCTTGAATGTTGTTAGATTATTAGAGTATTATTTTAAGTTTAATAGGAAGTTATCTATAATTAAGGAACTATAAATCAATTTATGAATGGTTTTAGGATGTTTAAGGTAAAAGGGATCTATGTTAGCAATGGTACTAGCTTGTTATTGGGGCCTACCCACTAACTTCACACACCGCAGTGATAAGGGTGTCAGGCGTTTTGCTAATATATACCATTAACCACCTATTTAAATTTGGATATAAAACCAATTCATCTTCCCCCTTGGTGATGAAATCCAGGTAGGTAGGCCTTCAATATAAAAATGTTTAAATGCATTTTAAGATTATGTGATTTGGTAGTGTGTGCAAAAAAAGACAAAAATAGTATAACTAAATAGTATATTAAAAGACCACCTAATTAGACTATGAGATATATTCTAAAAATGTGAGAAATTAAAAGTGAATGTGTGAATTAATTACTATCATATATGTGTTAATTCTAACTTTGAAACATAATATAGTGTTGGTTTAGATGTGATAATGTATGCATAGATTATAGTATAGAGTCAATAATGTTGCTACTATACTACTAAAGTAAGGGTCTATTAAGAACTACATCAATAGTGTCAACTTAGTTTTTAAGACAAAAGACAAAATAAATAACTAGGTCAATAGGGTGGACCTAATTTGTTGTATAAGGGTAGTTTTAAAGACTACAAACTATGAAAATAAAACTATAATGAATAATAGAAATGATAGAGAAAGAAAGAAAGGAACTTTGGTGGGTTAGAAGATGTAGAGGAAAGTGATATTATTATTTAAGTTCCTTAATTTTTACTTAAAAATTATGCCAACCATGTTGACTAGGTCAACTTAGTTCTACAGTTCCCTATTTACTAAAACCTGTGAAGAATACTATTTTGACAATGTTCACCTAGTATCTTTTCTGGAAGTCTAGAAGTGTATTATGATGACAAAGTCAACCTAAAAGTCTATCTAAAATTGAATACCTATACTATATTTACCTATTTGACCCAGTAACCTATATCTGATGAAGACCTATACAAATAGAATAGAGTTTTATTAATGTGATTATGTGTTAAAAATGTGTATAAAAGTTAGAAATGATACTAACACTATCAACCTAGTATCATAAATATATAAAAATAAGAAATAAAATGATAAAATAATGAAAAATGTGAAATAAAACCTTTAAAAGTTAGATTCATGTTAGGTTCACTAGAATGTATGCAATAAAAAATGCATCAAGTCTATAAATCAATCATAACTTAGAGAATATAGATCCTCCTTACACTTATGATTGGGGATACATTAGATAATTAAGATCATGACTAATATGGTGATCCACTAGACCCAATTAGGGGATATATTACCATAATAAATAATTTTAGGAAGGGTTCTAAAGCCTCCTGTCAATCAAAATCACATCATAACCCTAACTAGGTCCTATGTTTTCATATTTCACTAAACTAATAACAAACAAAGAAAAGAAATCTACTTTAGTTCTCACCAAAGATTTTGACATAATATGGGGGTTAGTGAATAAACAAGCATACATAGGAAAATCTCAATTAAGCTATGTATGATTAAGACCTTAATTCATGAACAAGAAGAGTATTATTATTTGAAGCTAATACTTATTCTACTTCTATCTACTAAAGAGAGAAGCAAAGTTAGAGAATACTTACCTAAAAGATGAACCCATCAAGACTCAATCTATCTCTTGGACAAAGGGATTTAAAAGAGTTTTTTTTGGTTTGTAAATATCACTAGTAAAGACCAAATCATCCAAAAATTCTCCACACGAATATATTCTTGAAGTAAAAACCCTAAGCTAAGACTCCTCAAGTAGAATGGTGGAAGAGCAGATTGTATAGAAATGTAAGTGAGTAATAACTCTTGATAATTTTTAAATAATGATTAAATGAACTTGTATATATAGGAACATTTAAGCCTAATCCATTTTAAAAGTTTTAATCGATAGGGTTGACCTAGTTGACCTAGTATAGTTATGGATGAAAATTCACTAGGTCACGGGTTAGGTCAGCCAAGAGCCGACCTAGACCTTAAATGAGTTTTAACCACAAGAGTATAGGGTTAACTCAATTGAAATAGTATTATAAAATATTAAAAATGATCTTAATGTTAGGAAAATAAGGATAAAATGTGGTAAAAGATCAGAAGAGCATGTAAAAGAGGAGTAACAGCTTAAGAAATGGTTTTTAGGAGCTAGTTGGATTAGTAATAAGTGGCAACAAGGAAAACAATCCTATGAATCACCAATGGTATGCCCAACCCCTTTCAATTACAACCCTAAGGGAATTAACTCAAATATATTGGTAATTAATGGGTTCCTACAAGATATAAATCATTAGTCTTTGATAAAAGTTGAAAATATATATGTGTATACAAAGTGTGCCTAGTTGATAATGTGTTGATGTGACAAAGGGCATTGATATAGTGTTGTCACTGAAGGATGTTATCTTGAAATATAATTTTAAGGAAAAAGAGATATTTTTAAGGCAACTAATTCCTTATGATTTCATGAAGGTACACATATTTGAGTAGCCTAAGCCTATTCATGGCATGAAAAGACCTTGTAAGAAGGTATGAGCATGGTATCTTGGTGAGATGAATGCACATAGATATGAGTGGTTGTATGAGATTTATTGATCATGTATGGTAGGATTTTTATCACTCATAAAAGTTTTAGGGTAAACCTATATGGGTAGGACCTTTAGATCAAGTCTATAATTAGACCGCTTATAGACCCTGCTTGGCCTAATGAGGTATCATGATGTATTATCAAGGAATGTGAAGGATGTATGGACATGTTTAAGCATGAGATAGGTTGAATTACTATGTCAGTGACGGTGGAAATCACATGGAAATATGAATGAA
>JARHVA010006717.1:742500-845516 GCA_037957365.1 Torreya grandis | reverse complement strand
TCGTAGGTTTTTTAAGGTTACTCCCTTTTTAGATGTGCGATATTGATGAGAAGAACATATCGATATAATTTATGTAATATATCTAGGATGATTTTTTATGGACTATATTGTTTGAGGGGATTCAATGAATTAATGATTAGTAAAGGAGTAACCATTTATTTAACTCATAATCATTTTCTACATTGTATAATATATAACCCTTAAGAATAATATTAGTTTGGGTTTATTTTATGCTAATTATATTATTTCTTGATTGAATAAATTAATGACTAGTAAGGGTATAAACATTCATTCAATGCATAATCATTTTTTGCATTGAAGAAATGAATGATTTGAAGGAATTAATGTTGTCTTAGGGAATAATCATTCATTCAATACATAATCATTATATGTATTTTTTAATATCCAATCCTTCAATATAATATTAATTTGGGTTTATCTTATGTTGACTATATTAATTCCTAATTGAAGGAATTAATCATTACTTAGGAAATTATCATTCATTCAATTAACAATCATTATCTACATTGTTAATCTCCAACCCTCGAGTGAAATATTGGTTTGGGTTTGTTTTATGTTGACTGTATTATTATCTGCTTGAAGGGATTAATTATTCCTTAAGGCATAATCATTTATTCAATACATAATCATTATTTCAATTTTTAACTATCCATACCTTGAGCATAATATCAATTTGGGTTATTTTTATTTTAAATGTATTGTTACATACTTGAAGGAATTAATGACTACTTATAAATGCATAATCATTCATTCATTAATAATCATTATTTACATTGTTGAATATCCATCCTTTGAGTATAATATTAGTTTGAATTTGTTTTATGCTGACTGTATTCTTTCCTTGTTAAACGAATTAATGATTACTTAGGGCATAATCATTCGTTAAATGAATAATCATTATTTACATTATTGATATTCCATTTAGTAAGTATAATACTAGTTTAATTTTTTTTAGGTTGATTATATTATTTCCTACTTGAAGGAATTAATGATTACTTAGGGTATAATCATTCATTCAATCCATAGTCATTTTTTGCATTAAATAAATCAATGATTAGTTAGGGCATAATCATTCATTCAATTCATAGTTTATTGACTAGTTTGTGTAATTAGGATATGCTACATATAATTCAATAAATATATACACATTAAACACAATCATTTTTAGATATGATACACAAAAATGAAGTTGAAGTCTATACCTTTGTATTCTAGCTAACCATTATTCACATAAAACTCTAACTCTGCCCCTAAAACATTAATTGCTTTAAGTAGTCAATAATACAATCGATGGGTGATTTCAGTGTCTATCATCATATTGGACATTCAACCTCAATTTTTCACATCTATTTCTCTATCACTTTGTCCTCAATGCATAGATATTAACAATTATCATAAATTTTTAAATGTTACATTGTTAACATAGTTGTTATTTAATAATTAAGTATTGTGATTGGGTAATTATAGTTTTTATAACTAGTTTTGTGTTGTATATATTCACCTGCTTAGTTATTGAATAAATATCAAATATTTTGAGCTCTTCATCTAGTATCAGAGCAATATCATGAGTTTAAAGAATCCCTAAAATAAAGGGGATGAATAGTGAAGAGAAGGGCATTGGTGGATCGTGTACGGTCATGAAAAACACATTGGTATTGATATAAATCATGAACTATAGATGGCATATTCAAATGTCGACTGGTAGAAGGTTATTGTGTTGGCTCATTTGGTGGATGACATTTATTCAAACATTAGTAGCATTAGAAATGCATTTGAATGTAGTGGTATAAATTATGCTACAATATAATACTCCATTGGATTTCTTCATGTTGTAATGTGTTGACATGACATTAGATACCAATAGAGATTTTTGTGTAGACTTTAAATATATTTTTTGAAATAGAAGCCTCTAGGCTAGGTTTAAATCAGCTATAGAAATGGTAGAGACATTGCATAAAGTCTTCATATGAAATATTAGCATTGATGCAATGATAATGCAATGCAAGTAATGCTCGATGTAATGTGACTATGACAAAGTCAAGTAATGCAACGTATATGTCAATGAATAATGTGACTCAGATTTGATACTATCTAGTTTACCATTGATAAGGTACACTTATTTGTATATTTTAAAGCAATAAATATTATATTTTTAGCTTTGTCAAATCTTTCCTAAATAAGTAAAGATAATGTCTACATCAAAATTACTCTTGTCTGATGCCCAACATCTCAAAGGACCAATTATTTTTATATTGAAGATGAAGATACACACGATTCTTCAATTTGAAGAATTATAAGGCATCATCACTGGTACAATGATCTATCCTACTAAATCTAATGAGAAAATGAAATATGGTAATTCTAGTTCCAAATCCTCGATGTTAATCACATGCAGTGTTACTAATGAGGTTCAACCTTATATTCAGGATGCATCAACATCAAATGAGATTTGGGACATTACATCCACTATTTATGAGGTGAAGAAACAAACAAAGATCCTCTATCTCCAATTCAAGCTTCATACTCTCAATATGAAAGATGGTGAGAAAGTTGAGGAGTTCTTACAGCAAGTGGCAGAACTTTGAGCAAAACTAGCTATACTTGGAGAAGCAATTGAGGGCAAGATGTGGGTTCTAATCACATTCAGAGCTCTCCCTTCTCAATTTTTCATGTTCATAAAAAAAATAAACATTACAAAGTAAGTAGTTTATTTTGAAGAATTAGTGAATTTTCTTCAAAAACAAGAACCCCTCTAATCTGTGAAAGATGATTTTGAGGATAAAGCACTACTTTGTAAGACACATGGTACAAAGTCCCTAAAAGGACCACCAAAGCAATAAATTGAAATGATGGTGTCATATTTTCCACACCAATATGCATGATACTAATCACTACTAGTATATTTCCTTGACACAAGGCACATCGAGTTGAGAAGCCACATCCAATCAAGATGTTTCACATAAATAAAAAAGATGTCCTTGATGATGATAGTAGAAAAGACATGTAGTGACACAACAATAACCAAAATAATATGATGGATGTGAAGAGGAGTTAATAGTAAAAGTAGATTGTAGTGCATATAAGAATGTAGTTCTTATCTCCAAAACCTCATCACCAATGAGCAATGTGTGGTTGATTGACTCTGGTACCAACAAGCATATGACAAGATGAAAGGATCTCCTTGGTTCACTAGCTAATCAACCCACTAGACATTGAGTTTGGATCATGGATGAAAAGGAATATGTTACAAAAGGAATTATAATTAACACCATTCCTCTTAGGATAAGAACCTACACTCTCACAAAGGTATTGTATGTCCTCAACTTGACAACAAATTTCTTGTTTATAGTTCAGCTATTGAATCATAATGTTAAGGTGGCATTCCTGATCAAGAATGGCACCAAATCCTATCTCCTCTCAAGGGAAGGGAAGGTAATTTATATAATTTTTTTTAAACGATCATTTACCTGCCCTAGATGCAGTTTCTATCTCTACCTCTATGGTAGGATCTACTACTGTCTGGCATTATCAATATGGGAACCTTTTTACTAGATCCTTATACTAGCTCAAATCTAAGATCATTATATGTGGGCATCCTTACCTTTCCCATTATTTAATTATATACCTTATATTCCTTATCGTAAAACAACATAGGTTTCTATTCAATTTGAATTATTTTCATGGCAAGGATCATCTCAATGTGGTGCATACCAATCTGTGTGGACCCTTGCCTACTTCTTTTGAAGGATTCAAGTACTTGCAATTAATAATTGATGATTTATATATAAATTCATGGGTGTTATTTTTAAATAATAAGAGTGAAGACCTTACTCATTTTAAGTTCTTCTAAAAACTCATTATGACCCAACTAGGGAGGCATCTTCATCTCCTTTGCTTAGATCTAGTGGAGGAATTCACATCAAAGGAATTATTGGCATTATTTAAGCAACACAACATCAAATTGCACTTAAATTCTCCTTATATGCCCTAGAAAAATAGAATTATAAATTGATGCAATCACTAAATCGTGGAGATGTCTCATTACATGATTTATATTACAAAGTTAGAGGAACCATACTAGGTAAATGCAATTCAGATAACTATATATATTCTCAATAGGGTACGTAAAAACATATTACAATACAAGACACCATAAGAGGTATGAAGTGTTCATAAACCTTTGATCTCCCATCTAAGATTATTTGGTTTCACATCATATATGCATGTCTTAGATAAAAATAAGAATAAGATTGAAATGAAGATACTCTAGTGCATTATATTTGGGTATAGTGCTACTTTAAAAGCATATCATCTAATGGATATTGAGACATAGAAGATTTAAGAAAGTTGAGACATGGTTTGTGACAATTCATCATTTGATTCATTACCATGGATGGCTTCAGAATATACAACCTCTCATAGATTGTTCCCACATTTAGATGATGAACATGATGAATCTTATCGCAAAGATGGTAAGCTACAAGGAAAATTGTTTATTGACCTCGAAAATATAGAAGATAATTCTTCATCAAATAAGTAGCAGCATCCATGTCCATAATGTTTATAAAGCATCATTATAGAATGACACCTAAACTCTACTCTAGATACATCACTAGGAGCTTGAACCAAAAGACATGAAAGAAATGAAGTTAATCTTGCAATAATGTGTTTAGTATTTGACAACACCAAACTAGAGATAGTTTGAGAGGCTATATGTCAACCTCAATGGAAGAAGGCCATTGATGTTGAATATGAAGCTATAATAAAAAATGGGACATGGGAATTTGTTGATCTACCTATAAGAAATAAATACATTATCCATAAGTGGATTTTCAAGACAAAATACAAGGCATATAGATCCATTGACAAATACAAAACATTACTTATTGTAAAGGGGTATGCTCAATATAAAGGAATCATATTATAAGGAGACATTTTCAGCCACTGATAAGATCAAGACCATCAAAATTATTTATGCACTCACAACACAAAAGGGATGGAAGTTTCAGTGGATAGATGTCAAAAATGAATTCCTAAATGGTGATCACAAAGAAGTGTACATGACCCAACCATAAGGTTTCATCGACAAACAACATTTAAAAAAGGTATATATTCTAATTAAGTCACTTCATGGACTTAATCAAGAACCAAGGGAATGGTTCATTAAGATAGATGATCACATATTTTAGCATGGATTCATTCATAACCCATCATATTCAAATTTGTATATCAATAAGGTAGGCACATATATTGTCATTCTTGTTTTTTATGTGGATGATATTTTGATCACAGGAAGTTAAGATGATCTCATTGAAGAAGTAAAGAATGACTTGAAGATCTTCGTCTACATGACAAACTTGGGGCTACTTCATTAATGTCTTGGCTTAGAGATATGACAAAATAAGAATCACTTTTTTGTCTCATAAATGGAATATACGAAGATGTAACTTGAGAAATACAGGATGACAGAGTGTAAAACATTATCAACTCTGATGGAAGAAAGGTTTATAATTATCTTGTTTTTAGGATTCACTCAAGTAGATGAAACTCACTATAGGCAACTTGTTTGGAGTCTCATTTAATTAACATATATTAGACTGGATATATGCTTTGTTATTAGTTATCTTTAAATATTCATGAAGTATCCAAATAAGTGTTATTGGGTTGCAGTAAAGCACATTTTGATATATGTATGAGGTACAATATATTATGGTCTAGAATACAAGAAAAACTATAATTTCTTCTTGAAATGTTATATAGACTCGAACTATGTTGGATCTGTTGATGATAAGAAATAAATTATAGGATATATATTTCATCTCAAACCTAGAAAAATTACATGGATTAGTAAAAAGAAATTTGTAGTTTCTCTCTCAACCATAGAGGAAGAATATCATGTTTCATGAGGAGTTGTGTGTGAATCAATTTGTTTATGTTGTATTTTTTCTAATATAGACATTCCTAAATATCAGACACTAATCCTTTTCTATGACAATCAGGGTGTGTTGAAGCTTTTCAAGAATCTAGTATTTCATGAAAGAACCAAACACATTGAGGTCTAGTGCTATTAAATTTGAGAACAAGTCTTGAAGTACCACATTTAGCTCCAGTACTGCCCAATGAATTTACAAATAGTAGATATACTCACCAAATCACTTGTTATGGTGAAATTTGATATATTTTACGAGCATATTTATAAAAATAATGTACTAAATAGGGGAATGTCACCATATTTTTTAGAGTAAAACATTTTAAACATAGATATTAGTTATTAGTTAAGTGCTATAGTTGGATAGTTATAGTTTTTATAGCTGGTTTTATGTTGTAAATATTCACTTACTTAGTTATTGAATAAACATCGAAGCCTTTCAGATCATCATTAATTTATATCATTTTCATTATCCATTGATTTTTTCATTAAATAAATGTTTTTACATGAAATATTATTGATAAGGTGTTTTTAAACCCCACCAACATAGTCATGAGGTATATTAATAATCAAGGGAAAATAATGTTCAATTTTCATTATTTTTAATTCCTGCAACTCTTCACGAGATCAGTTTCCCTCTCCCTCTTCATCCTCATTAATATATAATACTCAATTGTTTTTCATGATGTTTATAATATTAAATAAATAGAGTTATGAACAAAGACTAACATAAGAAGGGTTTTACAAGAGCACACAAAACACCTGTATTGGGTACTAAGTTAAGCAAAAGATAAAATAAAGAGAAAACATAGTACTATGTTATCCACCACCTATGTTATTTACATCCATTATAAATAATAAATTAAACATTATAAATATGCTAAAATCATTGCAAAATAGGCATACAATAGGAGGTTCAAGTAGTCAATAGTTTTCCATGAGCTTTCAATTACTAACTTGATTGATTTATCAAGAAAAATTAACACAATAAGTGTTTTGCAAGCCCAAAATAAACATTTATAACTACCCATCCTTCACATTATCATAATTATTACTAAATAATAGAGGAGTATTATTTTGATTGCACTATTTACTGATTGAAGGAACTAAAGATTAGTTATGGCATAGTTTGTTTTATGTTTATTGTATTGTTGACTGCATAAATGAATTAGTGATTAGTCAAGGCATAATCATTCATTTAATGCATAATTTATTGAATAGTTTGTATAAATATGATATGTTATATAGAATTCATTGAACACACAATTAATTAAATGTTAGTTACTAGTTTAAATAAAACTCACACTCCTATACTCTACCTCCTAGAATAAGTCATTAGCACATAGGGAATTACAATAAGAGATGATACTAGTACAGTCAAGTATAAAATCAACATGGAATTAATAAGTATTAAAATAAGGAATTAGGACAAAGGGAGTTATACTATTTCAATCAAGTATAAAATCAATTGAGTGTTTTTATTAAAAAATGCACTGAAGTATAACCAACATGCTTCATATTCCATTTGTACATACACAGTTACTAACTAGAGTAGGGGTCAAAATGTCAAACATTCTATTTAAAATGTAAAAAATAGTATAAATATGTACACTAATACCTCTATAAACTAATCAAGCAATGTTATACATATATCAATTATACACAATCATGAGGAAGGTTATGGTATACTTAAACTACAATATAAAAAACATATATACACAGTAAGGGAAAAATCACAACATTTACATTCTTTCTAATGATATACATAGATCAAGTATTGACATTATTTTCAAACAGGAGTATGTATATATATTCATTCTTTGTATAATACTCTTTATTACAGTGTGTATAATGCCCTAAATCTTCATCATTCTTGTATCTGTATAATACCCTTTCCATTATATGTATTATTATTGGATATACTTTATATAAAGGAATTTAAACTCTATACGCTTGTATTCTAACTTTAAACTATTAATGAATTTGTATTTTTGGAATTTTGGCCCCTAATCTATTCACACTATTATTCATCTTGTTACATAAAGGAAAGGAACCAATGAACTATTATTTTCTTTAATGATCTATTATTATTCATTTTCAATACTGAGTATTATCTAAATCATTTGGGATACCCTTCACATAAACACAAAAATAATTATAACATAAAGTAAAGGAACCAATAAGCAATTATTATCTATAATGGTCTATTATTGTTAGTTACCAATATCAAATCTTGTGAAAGGGACTTAACGAGTTGGTGCATTTGTATTTCATCGTTAGGCTAACATTTGTTAATAACGTGTTAAGAAAATTAATATTTCATTAGTTGGTTCCTTTAATTTATGTATCAATATGGACAACAGTAGACCATTTTAAAAAATTTAAAGGGCGTTATACATACAAGGTATATCATTATATATACTATAATAATATGGATAATAGAGCCCAAGGGTTAGCTTGAGTGGATGGGAGCAATGGCTTAGGTCACCCAGGTCTCAAATTTAATCCTTGACTTACTCCTAGTGTGTGGAGTGGGACATTTGCACATCACCTACACTTTGAAGTGGCCATGGGGACACTTTGAGGTATGTGTCAAAATTTTCCATGTGTTCTAGATAGATCACAATGGGGTGACTCAGTTTTCAATAATTTAGTAGACATTACAAACCCAAGCCCACCCCTATTAAGCTTTATATGTAGATTAAATTTTATCCAATGAGATATAGGTGAGTTGGTTAAGTGCCTTGGTTGTTTCAAGCCCCACTAGGTTCAAATATCTATAAGGACATATGAAGAAAGTTGTGGCTATGGTTTATTCTCAAGGTGGTTAATGGTCGTTGGTTACTCTTGAGGCTGGTGGTAGCCATTGTTGGTATTCTCAAGCCGATGGTGGCCATTATTGGTATATCTAGTATATGTATTAAATGATCACTTGGGGATCCAGGCTCTTTATTATGTCCCAAATTGGTTCATAGCTCTAATCAAAAGTGAATATCTATCAAAAAATTGGAGAAAGTAGACCATTATGCATAATGTAAAGGGTATTATACGTGTAATGTGGACTAGTATAAGGATTGTAATAAGATGGACATCAGTATAACATTATACAAACCAATTTTTTGTATCAAATATCTATATGCAAGACAATTATAAATTTACCTAATCACTATTCACAAGAATCCAATTTTTTCCACCTTTCATTAATTGCTTCAAATTGTCAAAAATATAGTAAGTGAATTTCAATTACCCTTCTATTATGAACTTTATTGAGTTATCAATAAAATGAACATAATATATGTTTTTCAAGATCATAAGAAACACTTATACTGAGTACTAAGTTAAGAGAAACATAACATTGACAAAATCATAATACTAAGTTATCGACGACCTATGTCACTCTTTACATTAGCACTAAGAAAGTAAACATTATAAACATATATTCATATCACCACTTAAGGGAATAGTTATAACCACACTCAACATGAGCTCAGTCACAAAAGATAGATGCACATATAAATAAAGAATGGGGTGACATCCAAAAATCATTATCAGACAAGCATAACATCAAGTTTAAGTAGTCAACAATACAATCAATTAGTTTTCATGATCCTTATATTATAAACTTGATTACGTTATCAACATAAATTAGCATAATATTTTTTTTATAATCCCATGCCCATAGTTTGCCTTAGCCATTATTGGTTTCCTTTATGTGTTATTGATAGATGTTAGCCCAACTATGAGTGTTTGACATTGGCTTATTTGGTACCCACCCCCTCCCCCTCAACACATCAGTTGAAACTATGAACGTAGTGGATAGTTAAGGCACTACTTTAGATACCATATGGAGGGATACATTATCTCATCAAATCATTTAATATATTATCCTATAGGGAGTGGGGAATTTAACTAATGCAATGATATCTAATTTAACCTCACCTAGGATAAAGTAAATTAGTTCAATGCCATGTTCGCTATTGTTAGCTATGATAATTTAGTGGGTATGAGATCTTGTAGGCATAAAAAAGAAACATCCTGAATAGCATGTGAGTAGCTTGGTAAAGTTTAAAATTTTAGTTGTCTAGGCCAATTGGGGGTGAACATCTAGTGTGTTGGTTCATGATGCCAAATGTATTGGCTAGTTACACTTAACAAGAATTCCTTATCTGGTAAACAAAGTCTAGCCTTATGTTCTAAATAAAGTTTGTCATATAATGAATTATTAGTTACCGTTTATATTGTAAATAAACCAGATAGATGTAGTTCTGCTAAATAGTTTGGTTGATTACATTCAACACTCATAAATTATTTGGGTTGGATTAATTATTTGATCCTCCATTATGAGAAAACTAGATGGTGCATTTAGGGTGGGCTATCATGTAGCTAGTTAACCTCCACATTCTCTCTTGTCACTTTATCTACTAGCACTTTGTCTATTTCTTTATCTTGTTAGCCATATTAAAAAATTATCTTATATGAAAGGGCATGATATTTGAAAATGATTTAATATTATGTTTATTGTTATTTTATCACATTTATTAGCCTATTAACCATATTTCTATGACCCCCACTTATTAAATACTTGATTATTTTCTCACTCTAATAGGCCAACATAATGGATTGATGGGAGGGTAGATGGAGTATCCAACATGCACATATAGGTCAATTATCTACATGACTTCCACATCGCAATAAATACTCTAAGGGTAGATGGAGTATCCAACATGAACATAGAGGTCATATATAAACATAACCTCCACATGATTGTTGGATACTTTGAGGGTAGAATGGCTATCCAACAAAAACATAGAGCTCAACATTTAGCATGGATTTCACCTACATGATGGATACTCTCAAGGAGAGGTTAGATGTAGTATCTAGTAGGCACATGGTGGTCATCTATTAGCATGACCTCCACATGCCTAATGGATACTTAGAGATTTCCTTTCCTCTATCCATTACATTAGCATGTTAGTAATCCCATGGTAGACCCCACATCCTGTACCCTCAATTCTACATGTAATAATCAAGTATACCTAGCATGAAAATTATGGTTAGAGTAAAAATTGATATGACTTCTTTTGGTTGAATATTTTGTCGATTAGCGTACTGATAAACAAAATAGGTCTGATCAACCAAAGTAGGAATATTGGTCATCCAAGTGTGTACGTTCACCACATCAAAATGGGACTAATCTCTCCTCTCATCAAGGGGTGATTCCCTATAGATATGATATATATATATATATATATATATATATATATATATATATATATATATATATATATATATATATATATATATATATAAACAAAAAATAATACTCAAGGGTAGGATAAACCATCCATCTCTCTTTTCTCAGAGATGATGCATGTAGATCAAAGGAGAAATCTTAGGGATAATGATAGAAAGCACTCCTCTTTTTTTAGAAGTACTATTCAGCAAACCACAAGAATCTTCCTGGTAGTAATTGAAAAATGTAACCAAGGACGTAGTAAGCATCAAATTGAGATGTAACACGAAGTCTCCACCTCAATTTCCCAAGAGTGAGATACAAAGGACAATGAGGGCACAAAGTCATCTCAAGGTCCTTTACACAGAAACAAAAATAAAACACACTAAAGGCAATTATGGGGGCACAAATTCTCTCCATAGTTGACTTTAGGACACCTTCCTGACTACTTTCACTAATTTTGTCTATTGAATTAAAGGAACAAAAAGTATATTAAGGAAAAATACATAAGAATAGTTTACCTAACAATAAAGATATCACAACACAAAGTCTAAAAAGTCACTTGCTTTCTTATTCCAATAACAAAATATGATCAACAATCTAAGCTCAAAGTCTCAGTAATGCCTTTCAATTTAGGCAGAGTTTTGTTTTTGATAATCAGAGAGAGAGAGATCCAAAATAATAAGAGAGTCCCTTATATAGCCTCTTCAAGTAGGACTTAGGAATAGTAACACATCATGTTGCATTGAGGTTTGTTAAGAAGACATGTTGGAATTTTGGAGAATTTACCTATTTACTTTTCTTAATGCAGAGAAATGGGTCATACTATTGAAAGTTTGCATCTTTCAATATCCACCTGGTAGTCTACTTCTAGAAACATATCTGATGAGCAAATGTTTCCAGTCATTCTTGCTCTTTACGCTCCTCTTAGTGGTTCTTCCTTTTAGCCTTAGAATTAAGGCCTTTTAATACATTTGGTTCCACACTTAAACCTGCAAGGATCAATGGATATTTCATTATTGTGACATTAACATCTATGGGCACGTCACCTTCCTCAACAATTCCTTTAGCTTTGTCATTTGATCTTTCCCAGAGGGGACCTGCTCTTTGGGGCCTTGAGAAACGGTCCACTTTGGGTTGGGAAGAGCCACCCACAAGGGTATCTGCCCTTTGGGTGATCTTCATATGGCCTTCAGGCTTCTTTCTTTTAGTGGGCTTTATCCTTTATTTCCTTCAAACAAAATGTCTAAAGGAATTCCTTCAGGAAATTTGTTCGAAGGAAATCTTCCTTGCCTTGTCTTTTTGTCGGGATTTGCTTTGTTTTTTGGGTGAATTCATTCGGACAAATTATCCAAAGGATTTCAGTTTGTCCTTTGCCTCGTTCATTTTCTCTAAGGAATTCACTTTGCTCTTTTCACCTTTGAATTGGTCCATTTGCCACCTTCTTTCCCTTTGCATGGGTTGTTTGAGCTCCAAATTAGCCTTTCAAGTTTTTTTCAATAGTTCACTTCAGATTCTTAGTGTTATCTACAAGGGTTGTTTATCCCTTAGAAATTTTCCTTAGTCAATTTTATGTGAATCTCAAATTGTGACACATGGCAACATCTACTGCTCTTAGAAACAAAGTGAAATGAGGCTCGAAAGATGACACTTGGCAGTATCTACTAGTTTCTATCAGGTTTTTATTTCCTTAGTCACTTTTGCCATAAAAATTCCCTACATAAGGGCACTTGTGTCTTTGAAACTTGGGGCACTCCTTTGAACTTGTCACTTGAACTGATCGATTGAACCAACTTTGGTTCAATGGTTCATTCCCTTGTTTCTATTGACCGCTTGAACCAAGATTCTTTGAAACAAGCCTCATTGAATCCATTGAACCTTGAACCCGTTGAACCTTTGAGGAAAAGTGGTTTAATGGTTCAATAGTTCAATGGTTCAAGCCTCAAAAACTTGTTCTTCTCTTTGATTGAACCTGCTTGTAGAAGCCTTTGAACCTGTTGAACCATTAGTCCGTTGAACCTATTGAACCATCAAACCCATTGAACCTTTGAACCAAAGTGGTTCAATGGTTCAATGGTTAATTGATTCAAGCCTTATTCTCTTTGATAAGTGTTTTGAAGCTGTTGAACCTTGAAGTGGTTGAACTTTGAACCTTGACAAATGCACTTTCACTCTTGTTGCTGATGTTGAACCTTTGAACCCATTAAACTCATTGAACCAAAATATTTCAAGGTTCAATGGTTCAATCCTTACTTAGAAGCTTTCTGATGAACTCTTTTGGTTGAGCCTTGTCATTGAACCAAATTTGAAATTGCCTAAATGTTGAGAGCTTGCTTCTTTCCTGCAGAGTCCATAGATTCAAGCCTACAAACTACATAGATTCAAGCCTGTAGAGTCCATATATTTAAGCCTATAGAGTCCATAAATTTAAGCCTAAAAATGAGGAATTTGAATGCTCAAAACAAATTTCAAGAAGGGAAGAGCTTATTTTGGTTTGAGGAACCAAAATAGTCCATATGTTGTCCCAAAAAATGAGAAGTCTATTTTTGGGGACAACAGCTGGCTCCAGTTGGGGAAATTCTATCAATTGTAAAAAAGAATTGAAGGGAGTAGAATCTAGAATCTCCAGTGTCTTCATGTGTACCATTGGGCTACAGAGTCATGTTACCCAAAAATGGAAGGCATAAAAAATGGAAACAAATAAAACAAAATAGAATGAAAAACTATACAAATATACATATGTATAAATTGTAATAATCTGATACTTCAAGAGTTGAAGTATTTCAGATGTTGCTTCTTGAGAGGTAGTGAAAATAGCACTCTATCCTGATAAACTAGCAAGAAGACATTTTGTCCCTAGAAATGGTGATAGGTGAATGGAACTCTCTACTAGGAAACCAATTTTTTACGTCTTCCTCTTGGTTTTTTCTTCTTCTTGCCCCATGGCAGGATGTGGTCTTCAATTTGAAAGCCATAACTCCTTACTTTCTTGGAAAAGGGTTCCTTTGTCTGTTTTTGATTTGCAGCAGCATGGTCCATTACCATAATTGGTTATTCTTCTAGTTCAGTCCAGCACATGATTGGATTATCCACATCAAACTCCTAACAAACTATCAGCTTAACATCTCTTTTGATGTGAAGTAGTTTGATGTCTTCATCTTGAGCAATTTTCAATCAAAGCAACAAAGATTCACATCCAGTTGTGTTTTTGGTGTTGGTGAATTGCAAATTGCATGAAAGAGGATTATCTCCTTGAGGAGATATCAACACAGTCCTGACTCCATCATTGTTGGAAGAATTATTGCCATCAAATTCTAAGATCCAAGCATCATTAGAAGTTGATCTCCTATAAGATTTATATTCATTAGAGATGGAAGATCCTTCCTTATTTATACTATTACCTATCAATTCTCTTGACGTCTTGTTTGGATCAATTCCTGGATTGTCAGCCATAGGACTTTCATCTGTAGAAACTTGAACATTCTCTGTGGTCAAGAAATAATTACCCCTTCCTGAAGACTCAAACAAAATTTGTGCTGTAGGGGTTGACATTTGGGTGACTAGGTATTTTGCCTCTTTTTTAGGGAACAATCTCTTCATTATGCCTTGGACAAGGATCCTTACCTCAGACAGGTCCATGCTTAGTTCTCCTCCCACGTCCTTGCAAAAATTATGTCCAAGCAAAATTCCATGGGATGATGGGATGTCAGCCACCAAGACAGTCATCTTGATTCTCTTGTCTAGAAACGTAGCAAATACAAATTGGGCATCTTTGATTTTCCCTAGTAGTGGTACTTGCTTATTCTCCATGGAGAAATATCTTCCAAAAGTTTTGGTCAATGTGAGACCGAGATTTAGATACTTTAGCAGGCATGCCATTGTTAGATGCCCAAGAATCAATGATGTAATTTTTGAGTTGATAACCATTTATCAATAAGGAAACATAGAAAGGTTCTATTTTCCCTAGGGTAATTAGAGGAGTAATGACAATATTATTTTGAATGGGCATGTTCTTTAGGGAATTAGGAATTATTTTCTTAACCTCTTGTCTTTTAGGGTTGGTTTGGTTCTTGACACATTGCACCAACTTATCTAATTGATTAGGATTGGATTGCAAATATTCAAATTTAGACATTTGAATTTTGGTCTTCTTGACATGATCAATTATGTCAAATGGTTAAATTAGACTAGGAACAGAGGAAAGCATTTCAACCTTTTGGGTTTTAGGAGGGATGGGAGGAGGGTTGGTTTGTGAAATTGAAGTAGAAGGTGAAGGTGAAATTGATGTACTTACCTTTTGGGTGATCACCGAATCCTTTGACTGGAAAGGTAGAGTGGTTCCACACTTAACAATTGTGATTGTTGGTTGAGGTTGCTCTTCTATCTTATTTTTATCAGCTTGATGGATTGATTGGTTCTTGGACCTAGTAAACACTACATATGATCTACCAATAGCTTCTCCTTTGCTTTTGGGTTCATCCTGGTAATTCATGAAACCAATGTGGGAGTCGCCAACTAATTCTTCTTGATCTTCTATGAAGAGATCAATGTCATTTTCTTGCTCAAACTCAAGTTGGAAAGAGAAAGCATGTTCTCTTTCGAAATATCTAACTATTGATTTGGTTGGAGGAGCTTCAAGGGCAAGTTTCCCTTATGGGGGAGGAAGACGATCTGGCTACCCTTGATTCCTAGTAGCATTGCCTTTATATGACTGATTTGTAAATATCCTTCTTGGCATAACTTTATATGGAGTAGAAGACATACCTTGTGCCATTTGTCTTTTCAAGGCTAGCAGTTCATTTTCTAGCTTTTACACCATTGGATCAGTGGTGCCTGTAGATGAATATTCAGAATATGATGAGGGTCTATTTTTGTTTGGATCTCTTCGTATCTTCCCTTCTAAGATGAGATCATCTTCTACCTCAGTGGCCAAAAGACGAGTTGCACAAATATCTATTTGACCAACACGTCTCAAAAGAAAACTCACTTTAGGTGACTGAGAATTAATGAAGAAGCATTTGAGATTCTCAGCTGTAGGTCGAGCAATTACAAGAATTTTGTTCCTCAGTTTGTCAAATTTGGATATGAAGTCTCTCATTGGTTCCTGAGGCTCTTTTTTCATCTGTGTGAGTTGAGACAAAAGGGCATGTGCATCTTCTATAGGTTTGAATCTGGCTTCAAAATTAGCTTTGAGGGTATTCTAATCAGTTACTAACTGAGCTTGTAGATGATAAAACCAATCTGCAATAGCACCTTGTAATGTTTCTATAGATATCCTAACTGCTACATGTTCAAATTCTACTCCAATTACACCATAGGGTATGCTGAAGGCTGCAATGTGTTCATCAAGATGAACTTTCCCATCATCATAGAATTTGGGTAAATTCTTCCTTGAACTACGTGGAAGTTCATGTAGAGGTGGAGTAAGATTGAGAGAAACAAAATAATTACTCAAAGGGCCTTGAACTGAAATTTTATGACTATGAAAAGGAGGAATAACAAATCTTAGAGGGGTAATTATTGGCAAAGCTTTATCAACAACAAAAGTGGATACTTCGTTTGGAAATGGAGATCTGACTTTAGTAGGAGGAAAGCTCTTGGTTTGTTGGAGGCCAGATGGTGAAGGAAACAGATCAAAATTACTTTGTTGTAGCAACTTGAATACAGGGTCAACAATACCTTTAGCCCTTTGGCTTCATGTATACCTTAAATTTGCTAGATTTTGAAACAAAAATGGAAAAGAATTGACATTGCTTCAGTTTGAAGCTTGAGGCTTTAAACTATGCACTCTTTCCCAGCAGCTCTAGTTTTGCAGACCAGATAAAATAATAGAGATGGAGGAAGATGGTAAGGATATAAATAGATAATGGGTAAGACATGAAACGAAGTCACCAGAGTCTATAATGGATAAGGGTTATAATGATAATGGGTAAGACACAGGTGATGTATCAATCTAAAACTTGAGGTTCCAAATTGCACAAAATTATGTATATCCCCAGCAAAGTTGACAAAAATTGTTGGTTGAATATTTTTCCGATCAGCATACTGATAAACAAAATAGGTTTGATCAGTCAAAGTAGGAAGATTGGTCATCTAAATGTGTAGGTTCACCACATCAAAATGGGACTAATCTCTCCTCTCAAGGGGAGGTCCCCTATATATATATAAACAAAAAATAATACTCAAGGGTAGGATAAATCATCCATCTCTCTTTTTTCAGAGATGATGCATGTGGATCAAAGTAGAAATCTTAGGGATAATGACAGAAAGCACTCCTCTTTTTTTATAAGTACTATTCATCAAACCACAAGAATCTTCTTGGTAGTAATTTCAAAATGTAACCAAGGACGTAGTAAGCATCAAATTGAGATGTAGCACAAAGACTCCACCTCAATTGCCCAAGAGTGAGATACGAAGGACAATGAGGGCACAAAATAATCTCAAGGTTATTTACATAGAAACAAAAAGAAAACACACTAAAAGCATTTATGGGGGCACAAAGTCACTCCACAGTTGACTTCAAGACACCTTCTTGACTACTTTCACTAATTTTGCTTGTTAAATTAAAGGAATAGAAAATATATTAAGGAAAAAGACATAAGAACAGTTTCCCCAACAACAAAGATATCACAGCACAAAGTCTAAAATGTCAGTTGCTTTCTTATTCCAATTACAAAATATGATCAACAATCTGAGCTCAAAGTCTCAGTAATGCCTTTCAATTTGGGTAAAGTTTTGTTTCTGATAATCAGAGAGAGAGAGAGAGATCCATAACAACAAGAGAGTCCCTTATATAGCCTCTTCAAGAAAGACTTGGGAATAATAACACATCATGTTGCATTGCGGTTTGTTAAGAAGACATGGTGGAATTTATGGGCATTTACCCATTTGCTTTTCTCAATGCATAGAAATGGGTGACGCTATTAAAAGTTTGCATCTTTCAATATCTACCTGGTGGTCTACTTCTAGAAACATATCTGATGCGCAAATGTTTCTGGTCATTCTTTCTCTTTACGCTCCTCTCAACAGTTCTTCCTTTTGGCATTGGCCTTATAGCCTTTTAATGTATTCAAGTCCATGCTTAAACCTTGAAGGATCAATGGCTATTCCATTGTTGTGACTTTGACGTCTGCAGGCATGTCACCTTCCTTGGCAATTCCTTCAGCTTTGTCATTTGATCTTTCTTAGAGGGGACCTGCCCTTCAGGGCGTTGAGAAATGGTCCACTTTGGGTTGGTAAGAGCCCCCCACAAGGGTATCTACCCTTAGGGTGGTCTTCAGATGGCCTTTGAGATTATTTATTCCAGCAGGCTTTATCCTTTATTTCCTTTAGATAGAATGTCTGAAGGAATTCCTTCAGGAAATTTATTTGAAAGAAATCTTCCTTTCCTTGTCTTTCCACCGGGATTTGCTTTGTTTTTCAGGTGAATTCATTCAAACAAATTTTCTATAGGATTTTTCTTTGTCTTTTGCCTCGTTCATTTCCCTGAAGGAATTCACTTTGCTCTTTTGGCCTTTGAATTGGTCCATTTTCCCCCTTCTTGCCCTCTGCAAGGGCTATTTGAGCTCCAAATTAGCCTTTCAGGTTTTTTAAAATGGTTCACTTCAGATTTTGAGTGTCCTATGCAAGGGTTGTTTAACCCTTGTAAATTTTCCTTAGTCAATTTTATGTGAATCTCAAATTGTGACATGTGGCAACATCTATTGCTCTTAGAAACAAAGTGAAATGAGGCTTGAAAGATGACACTTGGCAGCATCTACTGAGTTCTATCAGGTTTTTGTTTCCTTCCTTAGTCACTTTTACCACAGAAATTCCCTCCACAAGGGCACTTGTGTCTTTGATGCTTGGGGCACTCCTTTGAAGTTGTCACTTGAACTGACGGATTAAACCAACTTTGGTTCAATGGGTCATTCCCTTGTTTCTATTGACTACTTGAACTAAGATTCTTTGAAACAAGCCTCGTTGAACCCATTGAACCTTGAACCCATTGAACCTTTGAACCAAAGTGGTTCAATGGTTCAATGGTTCAAACCTCAAAAACTTATTCTTCTATTTGATTGAACCTGCCTGTAGAAGCCTTTGAACCTGTTGAACCATTAGTCTATTGAACCTGTTGAACCATTGAACCCATTGAACCTTTGAACTAAAGTGGTTCAATGGTCAACATTTCAATGATTCAAGCCTTCTTCTCTTTGATAAGTGTTTTAAAGCTATTGAACCTTGAAGCGATTGAACTTTGAACCTTGACAAATGCACTTAACCCTTGCTGCTGATGTTGAATATGAACCCATTGAACCCGTTAAACCAAAATGGTTCAAGGTTCAATGGTTCAATGTTTTCTTAGAATCTTGCTGATGAAATATTTTGGTTGAGCCTTGTCATTGAACCAACTTTGAAATCGCCTAAGTGTTGAGATCTTGCTTCTTTCCTACAGGGTCTGTAGAAATCAACTTTTAAAGTCCGTTGAACTTGGCCTGTAGACTCCATAGATTTAAGCCTACAGATACTATAGATTCAACCCTGTAGAGTCCATAGATTCAAGCCTGCAGAGTTTGTACATTTAAGCCTGTAGAGTCCATTGATTTAAGCTTGAAAATTGAGGAATTTGAATGCTCAAAACAAATTTTGAGAAGGGAAGAACTTATTTTGGTCTGAGGAACCAAAATAGTTCATATGTTGTCCCAAAAAATGACAAGTCTATTTTTGGGGAAAACAACCTCTATGTGCCTGATGGATACTCCAAGGGTAGATTAATTATCTGATAGGCATGTCAAGGTCAATGGTCAGTGTGACCTACACATTCTTATTATATACTTCTAGGGTAGAAAGAGTATCCATTAGGCACATGGAGGTTAACTATTAGTGTTACCTCCACATGCTTGTTGGATGCATTGAGGATCCCTCCCCTCTGTTTATTCCATTGGCATGTTAGTCTTCGAACAAGGTAAAGGTGTGAAAACCAAAAATCATTATTCAATGGATATTAGCATCTTATTTTTCAACTAGCATTTGGCTTAACCCCTAACATTTGGCTTAATCATTATTATTTGCCTTAAATACTGTCATTTGCCTTAACCAATTTTATTTGCCTTAACCATTATTATTTTAATTAATGTGTTGTTAATGAACATTATCACAATTATGAACAATGTAATTTGACCAATTTGGTTGGACCCATGGACACATTAGCTGGAAATGTGAATGCACTAGATAGTTAAGTCACTCTGAGGGTAAATGGAGTATCTAATGGGCACATAGATGTCAACTATTAGTTTGACATCCATGTGCCTATTGGATACTCTGAGGGTCCCTCTCCTCAATCCATTACATTGGCCCATTATTCTTTGAACAATGGAAAGGTGTGAAAGCAATAGCTTAGCTTTCAATAGATATTAAGATTTAATTTTTAACCTATGTTTGGCTTAACCCCTAACATTTTCCTTAACTAATGTTGTTTTTTGTTTAACCATTGTTGTTTACCTTAATGTGTTGTTAATGAATGTCAACCCAGCCCTGACCACTATATGTTTACTAGTTTTATGGGCTCCCAACACATAAGCCATAAATGTGAGTGTACCATGTAGTTAAGGTGCTCCCATCATCACAAGACTAATAGGGTAATGGAATCAATGAGCCTTTACCCAAGTCCATTTATCAATATCTATTATCCTATTTGATTTCAACCTTTATATAATTTTTTATGGCATTAATTGTTTCCATAATTGTGCATCACATTTCTTGGATAATCCTAAAGTAGGAATTTACTATATTGGTTGGTTGTATAAAATGAATTTGATTATCTGCATTGTTGAATCTTAAAGATTATTTAAAATAATATCATTTTAAGATATAACAATAGCATAACCATATAAGGTATTTTATTCTTACATGGATGCAATGATTGAAAATGTTCATGACAACTCATACCCGATATTATGTTTTCCATTATTATTTGATAATCATTTTAATTTATTAATAACTTGGGATAGTTAAAACATATTTCATTTACATTATGTTATTTTGAGACATATTAGGCAAGTACTGTTGATGTTATTTTTTATGAGTATAGAGTGTCCTTAGTATGAGCTAGGTTGGATAGTGGATCACTTCATTCAACTTCAAATGTAAGGTATACATGTATATTATTATAGTATCGTATTAATGAGTTCCAAACCCAAGACACCTCTACCTTTGCTTGATTCTTATATTCAAAGCCTATTTTGCTATTTGATTTTTGAGTTTTGTGCAATCCATTTGTCTGCTTGTATATTTTATTGTGTTTTTAATGGTTAATTTATTGGTTTTGAAATTACTATACCGTATCTTACTATATATTATCATTCACACCAAGTTCATATTAAATAACTACAATATTTATGCAAATTTGTGTAAATCTTTTAGTTGTTCTATATAAACTTTGGAATGAATGATAATCTATAGTAGTGGGACTTCATGAACCATAATTTGTTAACTAATTGTTAATTTATATTCAAAGTTTGAGTGTGTGAGTCATAAATAAGAATCACTATTTAAATTGGAATAATAATAATAATAATAATAATAATAATAATAATAATAATAATAATAATAATAATAATAATAATAATAATAATAATAATAATAATAATAATAATAATAATAATAATAATAAAATGATCATGACAGAGACCCCAAGCACAACCATAATTTTTATCATAAGGAATACTTCAAGAAACATCAACTCACACAACATTCTTGACTATATCAAGTGTGCAATAAGGTTTAAAGGTAGAGATAGATTTTCCTAAGTTCCTTCACTCTAAAAACCCATATCCAGTAACAATAAATTTTACATGATTAAAATTTCCTTAAGATTAATGTACATTTGGACTTTTTTCATTAGCAATATTAAAATGTTACCCTAACCATCCTCTTGTTGACTATAACCTCATTTCTAGAC
Source organism: Torreya grandis (assembly GCA_037957365.1). Taxonomy (NCBI): domain Eukaryota; kingdom Viridiplantae; phylum Streptophyta; class Pinopsida; order Cupressales; family Taxaceae; genus Torreya; species Torreya grandis. Next base: position 823,394 of record JARHVA010006717.1, on the reverse strand, counting down.
TTAGACCTGAAATAATATAATAGAGTACTCTATATATAGCCACAAGGGCATAAGAAGACAACATATAAAAAAAATCATATACATTGCAAGGGAGAGAAGATAGTCAACATAATTCTTCTTTATTAACATACATCATAAATATTTTCATACACAGTCCATATTTATGACTTTTTCCTTCATGGAGAGTGTTACATTCCATTTTCTTGTTCCATCTCTCTCATCTTAACATATCTCCTTATTTACTCCAACTCTTTAACAAATTCTCTCTACCTATATTACAACTTCATCTTTTTATTTCATCATGACATCTTTCTTAATATCCTAGCAACTTTTTATCCAAGACTCTCTTACATAGCCAACTCAACATAGGAATGGAAATTACACTTGAAAATGACTATTAAATTTTAAATAACTTAAGGACTTAGGAACAAAATTTCTTCAAAAACTCTTGGCATGACTCCTTGGAACGTTTTACAAACATTCTCTCACCTACTCGCTTGATACTATGCCCATGGTCCTTCTATGCTTAGGTCTAGGATTTGAATTTTTAAACATTCACTTTTGGAGTGAAAAATCCAAGTTCATATAAAACATACTCCTTATGAATCATGATGACTCTAAGGACAAAAAATGGGACATAGAGGATCCTTAACAATACCTATATGCCAAAATGGATCATCTATGATATCTAACTAGTATATGAGTCTTGAACAACTAAAAATGGTATCTATTTTTCAAATTCTCCTGCATCATATATCCTAGTACCAAGAAGAAGTAGGACAAACAACCTCAAATACTAATTAAGATTTGGGAATGTCATACATTGCAAAAGTAAAATTTCTCCATAAATAACCAGTTGTCACTACCATATAGATCCATGTCAAGGAGTGAATGAATTATGTCCATGGCATTACCTACCTTGTTATTAACTCAAGGAACTTGATCCAATAGTATGGATTAGAATCACTATTGAATTCTATCCACCATCTATTTATAAGGTATTATGTTATCATTTTTATCTCGGTAATCATCTATTACTTGTTTGATCACTAATAATTAATCACCAAAAGCTAAGAGATGTTATATGTTCCTCTGAATTACAATCATGGGACCATAAATAAAATATTAATAGTCTACTATAGTATTAGTAAAAGGGAAAAATATCTAAAATAATATTTGAATAAGAACACCTTATGGAGTGATAAGCAAAATACCTACCCCTAAGCCATGACTTGCAATAGTAGTAGCAAGTTGGATGATTTGGGAATTAAATCTTATTTTGACTTATCTTCAATATGTCATTGTGATACACACTACAACTATGTTTATTCATGAGTTAGATAAATTTCCTAATCCACTGATGCCTTATAAAGGTTTTCACAAAAGGATTCTTCTTGATTGTTTTAGTTTTGATTTTAAATTGGATTATCCAATAACACCTCCAAGAAGTTTTAACCAAGGGAATTGTATTTTTTATTATTTTTATTTTTATTTTTATTTGGATTTTTCGTTTCATTTTGATTATCTGATATTTCCTCAAAGATTTTGTCATGATGGGATAACAATTTTAGATTTGTATTTTAGGACTCATTTTTATTGAGTAACATTTGTTTTTTCTCAGATTATGTTGATGTTTATTTAGGCTCTTTAGGCCAAATGTTGGTCAATATTTCATAAATTATTTCATTGTCATGGAAGGAAGCTAATTGTAGGTAATATTTTTATTCCCAATCGACAGGTGAGGAATATTGAATTGTAATATAAGAATAATGATTTACGGTGTTGATGAAAGGAGTGGTTGTATCATAATCCTTGTAGAGACTATGAATAGATCATTTTTCAATTATGGATGAAATTTAGTTAGAAATGAAAAACATATCACTAACATATCTACAATGAATTTCAAGTGGTTTATAACCAAAGTCATGGTATTTGTTTTTTAATTTAAAATAGATGGGTTCTAGAATTACTTGCTCTTGGATTATATTGTCTACAAGTACTGTTGTCACTTGGGGCATATGTCATGGGGTGATAGGGGATTTAATGTGTGATAAGAACTTGGGTGATTGGCCAATGGATAATATTTTATGTTTGTTGGATGAGGATTGGTAAAATATGGGGTCTTGGTAAATAATGGTTTATTGGTCGAAGATATGCTCTAGGTCAAATATTGGCTCTTATTCCAAAAAGGGATCTTGGTTGAATATAGGTTATTGGTCAAAGATAAAATATTGGTCAAATATGGGATGTTGGAAAAAAATGAGATCCTAGTTGAAAATATGCTCTTAAATGAAAATTAAGGGCCTAAGATATGGTGGTCAAAGATGGGTTATAAACAATTGATTGGTTTAAAATGGGTGTATCAATGGAAAGATTGTAAAAAAATGGTGGAAGCTTAAGACCTTGATTTAGATGTAGATTAAATTTATTATTCTAGGTAAATACATTGTGGAATATCCCTAAACTATTATTTTTAAATGTGGATACACTTGGCTCTACTTAAATGTCCCCTTTATCAAATTTATCCTAGTTTTAATCTTTAAATCGCAGACATCCATGAATAGTATGACCCTCAACCTTATAATATACACTTTTTTTCTACATGTGATTTTTGTTGTGGAATATTATCATCCAAGTGTTTGATTTGTGTAAGCTTGATTATGTTTATTATGATTAACCTTATAAATACAACATCGATTTCTTCTCTTGAAGGAGTATACATTCATTTTTTATTATTTTGTCTAGGTTGAGCACTAGGCATAGTAGTTTTATTGATAGGTTAGGTGTTTTTGATTTGTTGTGGCTTTGGGGCTATAGTGATGCTAGATGGTATGGCTGATAGAATTGGTTCCCTTTGCAAGTGTGATAAGGAATGTTGGAATTAATCCTAGAACTAGTGTATGGTCTACTTAGTTGATTTTAGATAACAAATGTCTAGTGTTATGTTGATGTTGATTTGGAATGGTTTGAGTTTCCCTATTAATGAGGTGGAATAGATATTTCAAATAAATTTTGGTAGGAAGATGAACACCTAACTCTATGAGTTGTATAAATAGATCATCCTTATTTGTAAATAGGTGTTGTTCAATCTGGGCTCTATCAAGAATAGATTTGGGTGCTATAAATCAAGATTGTTTTGGATTCAAGGTGATTTGGATTCAAGATAAATTTTATATTTTAAAATTGGTTTGGATTTGGGATTGGTTATTTTGGATAAATCTTTGATTTAAAAGATAAAATTTGGGTTTTAAAAAAAAATTCAAAAATGTGGCTTTCACAAGGACGTAAACAGGTAAAGATAGAAACAAATTATGCTATAAAAAAATGTGTAAGTCACATAAAAGGATAAAATATAGGAAAAATACTTGAATGAATTATAAGCTCTCATATATATATATATATATATATATATATATATATATATATATATATATATATATATATATATATATATATATATATATATATAGCTCTTAGAATTTAATCTCAACTTAACAAGGTTAAGTGGGCTATGAATATGTTTCTAAATCCATCGTCAGTGTTATGAAACATTGGAATGACACTTTCCAATGGATGGACACACACACACACACACACACACACACACACACACACACACACACACACACACACACACACAGAGATGTGTTTTGTGTGTGTGTGTGTGTGTGTGTGTGTGTGTGTGTGTGTGTGTGTGTGTGTGTGTGTGTGTGTGTGTGTGTGTGTGTGTCCATTGCAAAGTGTCAGTCCAATGTTTCATAACACTGATGATGGATTTAGAAACATATTCATAGCCCACTTAACCTTGTTCATAGTTTAAGTTGAGATTAAATTCTAAGAGCTAACCACTTTTTGATTTACTACAATTCAAATGATTAAATGGATAACTTAGGGTTTATGGTTTTTATAATTTTTTCTAAAGGGGTGTCCTCTATGTACCTTTTATTATGTTTAGGATCAAAACCATGTAAAAGGGTGATTTAACAAGTGGACACAAAAGGGTTTTGTCTATATGTGCCAAACCTAGCCATACGATTTTATTAGGATGACATTTAAGAATTAAATCTTTGAGGGCATTGAAGAAAACTCAAGTATTAAAAAATGAAACCCCATTGCATCATGATATGCTTATAAACACAACCATTAATGTAATTGAAACAACTAATCCTAAATTTATATACCCCACTAGTACATGGGGTTTAGCCTATTTCATGGTAGTCAAATCCAAAATCAATAGATCCCATATAAAGTTAAAAAAAATATTAACACTTGTTTATGATTTCCAAGTATCTCCACTAACATGATGCCAATACAAGAACATATGCAAGTGAAATATAGGTAATAGAAAATAATAATTTAAAAAAAAATAAAAATTAGGTGTCATCATTAATGTGATGCCAAGGAAAGAGCATATGTAAACTTTTTTTACACATAGGTAAACTTTGAAATAAAAGTAAATATGAGTTAATTAAAAATTCCAATAAATAAAATATTAAAATAAGCAAAATAGGTAGCAATAAACAAGTAAATAATAGAATTATTTCTTTTTAGGTTAGATTTATACTTTTTGAAAAATGTCCATATATAAAAGAATTTAGTAGTTTATTTGTGAATATTAGGAAACCTAAAGAACCTACAAGCTAGAAAGAGTATATATGATATATATACAAACTTAAAACATGGAAAAATAAAAAATATAAATAAAATAATCAGGATTTTGTTGATATATCCTAAACCACCATCTATATTTACACAAAATTTAACATGTTAATGTTATTATAAAACCAAATAAATCTAAAATAAAATAAAGAAACCCATTTTGTAAATTAAAATTTATAACTATTTTAAAAGTTGTGTGCTTTTTTATAAAAGTAAAAAAAATGTCATGGATTTTATTTTATCTCCTCAAAATTGATTATGATTTACAATTTTTTTTAAAAGGTTAGTTATAGTCTAAATCAAAACTAATCTAAAAAAAATCGGAAAAAACCCAAATTGCAAACTAAAATTTATTGTTATTTTAATAGGTGTGCGTTTAAAAAAAATAAAACTAAGTTATCTCTGAGAAAAAATAACAAGCAAATTGGTTCAAAATTATCCTAAAATCTAGGTAAAAATAAAAATTTAGTTAATTAAAATTTTAAAACAAATAAGAAAATGGATAAGATGAAAAAAGTGGGTGAAGTCACAGTAGGTGTGCCAAAATGTGATAGCTAAAATTTAGAATTTAACAAAACTAATAAAATAAAACTAATGCATACAAAATCCTATTATAAATCCAAACTAAAACTATAACAAATATAATACAATAAAATAAAACTATATATAAAAATACTTATTAAACCATACAAGTAAATTACATCATCACCTTCTCCATTTTGACTTTTGATTTGCTTTTGATTCTTAGAATTTGGGTGCTCAATTAATTCTCCAAACAAAGGTAAATTGTGTAGAATATGGGTGCATAAACTTGATTTATCAATAGATATCTAGGATAAATTCAATATTAATTCAATTACTTGAAGGTAAATGTTGAAAATGAAGTATAAAATGTCAATATATTCATTTGTGGAAGGGTAAATGAATGCTTGTGCTCAATCCAAATTTTTTTGATACTGATAATTATCAATGGTTGTTAATATAGTTTAGTGACTCACCTTAGTATTTGAAATGTTCAAAGGTGACTCAATAATTGGTTGAGGAAGTTAATAAGGTGGTTGAATGACTCAACACAAGGTTGAGAGAAGTGTGGAAGATGTTTGAGGATTTGGAAGTTATATATTTTAATTATTTCTATGAAACTATATGCGTATAAATAATTTATTAATATGGACTAATTAATTATTCAAAAAAAAAGGAAGGGAAATGATATTAGGATGATAATTGAATTTGGAATGACAATTGAATTAATGTGTCAATATTTAACCATAGTTAATAATGACACTAAATGTGGCAAAATTGAGGTGTCTATAATTATCTTCTTACCCCTATTATATTAATTGACAATATGTGAATAAAATTATCTAAGTAGCACATCCACACATATATATTAATATTCTATTCTAAATCATAAATAAAAGAATAATAATGAAGATATAATTCAAATATTTGGTTTTTGATTTCAAGGGTACTCTTGTCATAGAGATTAAAGAATGTGTGAGGATCACTTACTATTTTAAGTAAATTGTAATATAATTGTGTGAATTTGAATTTTAGCCACTACTCCTTGAGATAGATGGGTAAACCCTTATAGGTAGATTACACTCTCATTTTTATAGTTAGTTGGATTAATTCTTCCATTTTTGTCTTTAGTTCAATAATTACTTTTTATTTTTCTTACAATTTTATTTATGCCTCCTTTAGTTTTTCCTTTATTAACTTCTTTTACTCCATTTTTGGGCTATACTAGTTATACCATTGGAAATTTAGGGCTTGAATATATATATATATATATATATATATATATATATATATATATATATATATATATATATATATATATATATATATATATATATATATATATATATATATATATATATATATATATATATATATATATATATATATATATATATATATATATATATATATATATTCATAAAAATTTCCTCCTAACTAGGTCCATCTCTTTGAGTGGAAACAAATGTAAATTTTCTCTTAGTGGTTTCTTTAGCTATAGGATATTCTACTACTATGGTTTATGCCATGAGAAATTAGATGTGTCTAATTTTAACTTATACCACCCTTGTCAATGAATCAAACCAATTTTTTTCATTTTCTAGTTCCTTAATTCATACCCTAAGGGTTTTAGTTTCTCTTAAGGATGCTACCAATTCCTGATTTTCATCTTTTTTTAGAAAACAAGGGTCTCATTTTTCTCCATTTCTCTTGTTTCCTCTTTTATTCATTTGGGTGTAAGGTCCGAATGTTCCATATACATGAAATATCCAAACCCTAATATATGTGAATTATAATTCTATCATGTTTATCCACTCTCACATTTTTTTCCAAATCTTCAACTTCCATATTCCCTTCTTGCTCCTCAGCTACCACATTTACATTAGTTGCCATATTTTCTTTAGTTTTTGCTTCCTCTTGTTCTTTAGTTGCCAATTGTTGCACTCCCAAGAATTAATCCCATGATAAATTATTTATTTTATCCATTATGCATGTATATGAAATAATATGAATTAATCAATGGTGAGACAAGGATTTTGATGTTCCCTTATTTAATTATTATACCATTGTTTTCAATAAATTCATTAATAAACTTGGCACATTGACCCTCATATTTTGCCTCATGTGATTGAAGATTTTGAAATGAATTTCATAGAGCATAGAGTGTATCCCCTTGTATGTGGTTTATTTTTGATAAAGGTATCAAATTCTATCAAAAAAAATAGGGCAATGTAGATTGAAGTGTGCCATGGTTAAAAGACAATAATTGTTCATCGACTATGAAAAATACATATCTTTAGACTATAGCACTTTGTATTCATTGTCATAAATCCATTATCTGTGGAAGGACAATCACCTCTACTATTATGTCTTAAAAAAACTCAACATTTAACCATCTAATGGTAACTACACAAGTTTTACATGGGACCCATAAATTTTCTAAAACTTTGAGATTTATAATTTAGAAAAATAAAATGTAATTTTTCAAAAGTGCAATCTATTAATCATATTTATTAAATTCAAAATTAAACTATATGTATTATAACTTACTTATTTTATAATTAATGTAATAAATAATTTATAAAAATAGTTTGACAGAAGAACTCTTTGTCATATTTCTTAATTTAGGGGCATTTTAACCAGGTTGAGTAAGTATTTACATTAAAATATAATTTGATATTTTGATAAAAATTTTGAAATTAAATATTTCTATTATAAATAATTAATTACACATGTTAATAATAGTCAATTTTTAATCAACTTGTAACACACACACATACATCCACGCATGCACGCATGCGCACACACAAACACACACGCATGCACGCGCGTGCACACACACACACACACACACACACACACACACACACACACACACACACACACACACACACACACACACACACACACACACACACACATAGAGAGAGAGAGATTCTATAATCACTACTAATAAATTTCATTGAAGTACAATGGTACAAATTAGAATTTTTGGTAATATGGGGAGATCCTTAAATAATCATTGAAAATAGATGATCTTTTCAAAATTAGCAATTTCACATAGACTCAAACATGGACACGCACACATGCGCGCACACACACACACACACACTCTCTCTCTCTCTCTCTCTCTCACACACACACACACACACACACACACACACACACATTCTATAATCACTACTAATAAATTTCATTGAAGTATAATGGTACAAATTAGAATTTTTGGTAATATGGGGAGAACCTTAAATAATCATGGAAAATAGATGACCTTGTCGAAATTATCAATTTCACACACACTCAAACTTGTGCGTGGATGCGCGTGCGCGTGCACACACACACACATTAATTTTATCACCACTATTAATAAATGATGAAAATAATGTTTATAAAATTATTTTGAATATCAAAAGATATGGAGATAGTAGTTCAAGTATGATAGTACAAATTAGGCTTTTGTGGTAATATAGGGAGAACTTTAAATACTCATGGTCAATATATGACCTTGTCTAAATTGTAAAGTTCTCTTTATAGGTGCTAGAACCATAGTGAGTATAGTTTAGGAAAATGTAATGGAGATTAAATTATTTTTTGTCTTGTTTATGAAATTTGGGGCTATAAAATCCTAATTCAATCTTCTCAAAATTCACACAAATTATTAATAAATTATGATTCTTATCTATACCTTAATTAGTTCTAAAAATTAAAATGGTAAGTAAAACAATGTGGTTTGCAACTTCATTACACCAGAAAAATGTTGAGTTTATTTGATATTTTTCATAGTCATTAAAAATGTCTAAATATTGTTAATAATGTGTCAATTTTTTGAATTATTTAGTGATTAATGTGATAAAAATTAAAAAATATATGATTATTAATATTATTTTAAATAAGGAAATAATCATACAAATATGAATGTAAAATGGTACGTTGGTTTTGAACTTAGATAATTTAAAATTGACAAAAACACTATCAAAGAGTACTTAGGTTATTCTTATATTTTTTCACTCTACCTATTCATCATTATTCATAAAAATACTATTTTGTTTCTCTATAATCATTGACTTAAATAAAAGGGAGATCAGTTGTTGTGTGGACACTTCTAGGGAAAAAAAGAACCTTATGGTGCCTAATATTAATTAGACCCTACTGATAGTGTCCTTATTGATTTTTCAAGTCTATGATTCCTTAGACCACTATGCATTAACATAAATTATTATAGGGTCTAGACAATATTGATCATTGTACATGTACTAGTTTTAAATATAGTTTTTACATAGGGTTTGAGCTATTATTTATTGATCTAGGTTGTAACATACTAGGCACATAGCATTTTCTAAGATTGTGATGAGCATCATGAAAAACATAATATAAAAATGATCTAGGTACCCTTCCATAGTGATTGGATAGTTTTTAATTATCTAAAGTAAATATTAGATTATCCTTTTCATCTATACTTATATGATTATTATAAAAATATATACTATATATAGTCATATTTTTACTTCATTTAGACACATTAATCATAAAAAAAGTCAAAAAAATTGGCACATTGTTTAAAATTTTAAACATTACTAACAGAGATGCCAAATATCAAAGAAGCTCAACGTTTGTTTGTTGGGATAAATTAAAAACTAGTTCTATCCCCAAATTGCATACAATAGAAACTATGAAATAAATTAATCAAACATTCAGAAAATAGACATAAACATGCACATAATAGGAGACACTAGATTTAATGTGGTTCACCCAAGATTGGATACATCCACCAAACTTATCTAGTATATTATTTATAGTAATACAATGGATAAAAAAAATCCTATAACAAATGTTGTTATAGCTCTCTACCTTTTCTACCTCCTCTTTGTGTACAATATTTCATCTTTTTTTTCTTACACTTAAACATTTCAGCCATATATCAATATTTTAGGGTAAAATACACCTAAGCATAACCTCTACCATCAAATATGGAAACATTAAATAAATAGCCCAGATTGATTATGAAATTACAATGTAACAATGCAATTTTTATAAAAAAAAATCTTCAAAGAAATATGGAAGGTGTAGCAAGGGAGAACATGAATCCTTGTACAAAACTAGTGTTTCTAACTCCAAAGAAATATGGAGGGTGGATTATGTGTGTGGATAGTAAATCAATTAATAAAATTACAATCAAGTACAATTTTTATATACCTCATTTAGATGATATTATGAATACTCTTTCTGGATCAAATTATTTTACCAAGATTGACCTAAGGTGTGGGTATTATCATATTCAAGAAAGAGATTAATTGAAAACAACATTCAAGACAAGAGATGGTTTATACGAGTGGATGGTAATGTCATTTGGATTATCTAATACACCCTACATTTATGAGAGTGATAAACCCAGTGCTATGAGACTACAATGGTAAGTTTGTGGTGATTTATTTTAATGATATTTTAATATTTAGTAATACTAAATAATATCACTTATAACAATTTATAATGGTATTATAATTGTTAAGAAAATATAAGTTCTATGTGAATTTGAAGAAGTACAGGTTTATGGAGAATAGTTTGGTATTTTTAGGATTTATTATCTTAGAAGATGGTTTAAGAATAGATGAATAAAAATTAAATGTAATTATTGATTGGCATATCCCAAAGATCACCACAAAGGTAATAAGTTTACATGGTTAAGAAAAATTTTATAGAAATTTTATTAAATTTTTTAATAGTCTTGTTATGCCAATAACAACTTGTATGAGAGGAAAATATCTTTCATGGACAAGGGAAACAAAAAAATCTTTGAGTTGAGTTGAGTATAATATCTCCCCTTTCAACCCCCCACACCATTAGGGATTCAAAGAATGGGATCTAAACCTAGCTGAAATAACATCAGAATTTTAACCTCTGATCCTAGAAGACAATCAGGGTTGACACCTAACATTATCTAGTGTAACATAAAACCCAAAACATATCTTTTTACTTACCATTTTAAATTTTTTATACCTAATTAGGGTATATAGAAAAACATTATAAATATATATTAATGGTTATAAAGTTTTATAAAATTGAATGAATATCTTATAACACTAGATTTGATAAACATATAGTAAAATAATGTTTCCTATTACTTTTCATAATCAGAATCAATGCGGTTCTAGCACTTAAAACAAAAACATAATACTTTTAAAAACATAGTATATTAATCATAACTTTCAATATTCTCCCCATATATCTTTTCATCATTCATTATTAGATGGTTATAAAAACTCAATTTAATTAATTTTATTGTTTCATATTTACACATGTTTTATAATTTAATTAAAATCCATTTATTTATAACACATTAATTAATATTTTTATAATGACAATATTTAATTAAAAACTTCTTATCAAAATATTAATGTATATTTTAAAGTAAATAATTAAACGTATGGATTAAATATTCTATTAAGAAACATGAGTAGAAAAATAAATTAAACTAGCTATTTTAAAATGTTTTTCTTCTAAATTAACATATAATATAGAGGACTCCAAATAAATAGTTAATTATAAACTATAGAGATGGATTAAAAAGATGGTTATATCAAACATTAGTCAAGAAATCCAAGAAAATTCATAAAGAACTAACAATCTAGACCAACCTATTCAATAGGGTATGTAAATGATAATTAAGAACAAATGAAGGAAAAAAAACACAATTTACCTTCCCAAGGGCTTCCCATCATCCATAAAAATAATTAAAATATGTTTTTACCCTTGATTTAATGCTCATGTCTTCAACAATGGTGCAAGGTAATCTCCTCCACCATCTCAAGAACACGAAGTATAAACTAGGCTCATTCTATGCCTATCAATGAAGCTATCCTATTGAAATTAAATCATTATCAAACTAAACTCAAATGGTTTGTAGAGAGAATCATGCATTAAAATTTTACATAAATTAAGCTTAATCAAAGTGGCCTTGGCCCTCCTTTTTATAGATTTTCTAAATTGATCAGCATTAACCATGACCATCATTCTTGAGATCAAGATGTGTAGCCATGAATTAATCCAATTATGTAATTAATATATATAAATATCCTCATAAATATTTGGGTATAAGGGGCATTAACATGGTATGGTAAGCCATAATCATAATATTTGTTGTATTTATGGCTTATGGATGCCACCCCATTGATCATGTCATTTGATGATGCAGCTAATAGGAATCAATTTCTGATGGAATTCTTACTTAAGCTCAAATTTTGGTTTAATTTAAGTAATATTAATCAAGATTTAAGCAATTCTTTAGAAATTGGTTCACTTCATTCATAAAAATGATCAAAAATTCATATTATTGTGTTGTAATTTGATTGGAGAAGAATTAGAAGGTGATGTTAGTTTAATATGTACCATCATCCTATTTAGGATGTTATCGACACAAAATAACACATGCACATGTCGTGTTCTTTTGAATTAAAAGAAAAGAGTGAACTAGAGAACCAAAATGCATTTTTATCATTTGATCAAAGTTATTAATCACATAAAATTCATTAACCCATTTAAAAATACATTAACCTAAATCATCACTTGTATATGATAAGGTCAAACCATTTTTCATGTTTAAGTGATTTTGGCCTAATTTGTGCATTTTCACAAATTTTGAGTAAGATTGACAATTTCAAGATAATGGTGTTTAATTGGATGTCTACATTTTATCGTTGTTTTATAAGGTCTAGCAAGACATTCAAGTGAAGCAATGTATTTTTAAAGAAAAAATTGTCAAGAAGAAATTAGAAAGGGAATGACCCATGATGCCCCCTTGAAATAACATACTAAGATGAAAGAGAAGGATGGACTCTTGAAAATAGACAAAAAGTGAGATTAGCCCATGGAACATATTAAATATACATGAGATAATAGTTACATGCATTGATTCCATCAATGATCAAAATATAATTAGAGCAAAATGGCCCCAAGAATAGGGGGAATGGGAAGGATACAATCCAAAAATATAAGCGACACACTTTGAACACACCCAAAGCTAGGGTACAAGCTCCATGCATGTGGAATGATCAATCCTGAGAAAATTTGCACATTAAAATATTGCCATAACAAGGACAAAAGTCCATATATCTTATAATTAGAATGAAAGGGGAAACATATCTCCAAAAATAAAATAAATAATAATCCATTTCTATCGAGAAGATAAGATCATGTGAAAATAATTTTACCCCAGTAGGGCTGATTTTGATCACTGATAAAGATTGGTTTCCCACTTTAGGGCTGATTTGATTCAATGTTTGGATCACATATTTGTGCCCCTTTAGGTAATATTGGTAATCAATAGCTCCAGGATAAAACCTATTACTGAGATTAAATATGAGTGCCTGCAAACATAGATGTGATGGTGTAATGATTATATAAGACATAAAGAACTAGACATATAAGGATGCACAAAGTGATGAAAGAGATTAATAGAAGAATAAAGATGGCTGAGTTGACCCAAGATACGTCATGTATCTAAGTTTTTCCTACATAATCTAAATTGACCTCAAGCCAATGTAGTTTACATAATAAGCGATAGAGAATGGATTGAGGGATGAAGAAAACTAACAACTATTTGATTCAACTAATGATGTATGCTAATAAGTGTATGTCTTGATTAGAGTCGATTGTAGAAGAAGCCATTGGTACCTAGTTTCATTGGTGTTATTGAGATTTGTTCATTAGAGCTACATCGATGTTGAGACTTGGAAAAAAAGCATAAAGTTCTTGATATAACAAAAATGTAATTATGCATCATAAGTATGAGTAACCTATAATGACATGGCATTTCAATTACACTGAGCTAGTTTAAATTTGAATACCTATAACTAAGCATAATGGTAAAAAATGACTAAGACTAGAGTTACGGATATTTACATTTAAACTAAAAGCAAACATTAAAGAAAAAAAAACATAAATGAACCTGACTCCAAATAATGATATGGCTAATCAAGACTTAAGTAGGAATAAGAATGTACAAAAGATAAATACAAAATAACTAAATAAAATGGGATTGAGATATGAATAATAAATATTCATGTGGACCATTAAGATGTACATGGAAAAATAAAAGAAAATAAAAAGATAAAATAGAAAAATAAAAGACCAGGATAAATAAACAATAATCAAGTAAACACACGCAGAAAAAAATGTTTTTGGAATTTTAGTGATTTTTAAATGTTTATGAATTTTTTCTATGTATCTCAACTTAATTGAGAATTAAGAGATACATAATGGTCCAAATCTCTAAATGGTGAGGGTACTTCAAAGAGTGCTCCTGAAATGGCCAGAGCACACCAACTTAAAATGCTCTCAATATAGTGAAAGAATATCAAAATGGGAGACTGAGTTTACCTCAAAATTAATTGAGCTCACCCTTCATATTAATAATTATGACCTCAATTTATAGTAACTCTAACCACACAAAAGGCAATGAAAAACTAACCAATCCATAACAAGTTCACAAATAAAAGCAAATGACAAGGAAAATAATAATAAAAATGACCAAGTGATGTGACAATGCATGATAAAAAGACATTTTACCTAACTTTCCCTTAGGAAATTATAATTAGGAAAAAACATCATAATTATTATTTTAATAAAGGTAGTTATAATTAGGGGTACTAAATATAATACTAATTTTCCCATAGGTCTTTATAATCAGTGATACCAAATAAGATGATAGATGAAAGATTACTTGAAAAATCAAATGTACTTTCTTAAAATATCATTCAACATAGAATCCTAAAACTATTGAAGCTAGATGAAAATCCCATAATGTAAAGTGTGGGAAGAACAAAAGGAATCGAGATCAAAACATCATAAGAAAGATGGCTAAAAGTAGGCCTTGGTCAATAGTAAAGCAATGGTATAACTAAATAGTATAAGGAAAATGATTAGAAGACAATTGGCTATACTGGAAACAAAGTTTCCCCAAGTGATGATTGGCTTAGTTTTCTTCCAAGGAAATGATAGTGTAGCTTAGGTTTTTCACAAAATGATGACAGTTTTCATGTTTATAATACTCTAAAAATGGCTAGAGTGCGGTGAAGGTGACCAAGCTAACCTCAATAGAAATTTAGCAATGCCTACATAGTCCCATTAGGATCTAAATATAGTACAGTTCAAATAGTTCCATGAATAGGACATGATAGTATAAAATGCCTATAGTTAAATGGTCTATATGGTTGACCTTAAGATATGAGGCAAGGAAAATGGAAGGGTAAATGGAAAGTGAAAAATGGTTATGTTGCTCCTAATGATGTGGAGATGCTCATCCTAATCAACATGTAAGATAAATATAATAATTAATTATAAAAATTTCTACCCAACCCCTCATCTGAATTTATGATCTTGTTGATGTGGAGATGCACATCCTATTCAACATATGAGATAAATATAATAATCAATAATAAAGATTTTATCCAACACCCTTTCAGAATAGCTACTCTTGTTGACATAGAGATGCATGTCCTAGTCAATGTGTGAGATAATCAGAATATTTAATCAATAAAAATTGCTACCCAAAACCTTTTTTAAATTGTTTATCTTGTTGAAGTGGAGATGCATGTCCTAGTGAACACGTGAGACAACTAGAATATTTAATCAATAAAAATTGCTACCCAACACCCTTTCAAAATATATGCTCTTGTTGACATAGAGATGCATGTCCTATTCAAAATATGATACAAACAAAATACTCAATAAATAAAAATTACTACCCAAGACCCTATCAAAATATATACTCTTGTTGACATGGAGATGCATGTTCAAGTCAACATGTGAGACAATGAGAATATTTAATCAAAAAAATTACTAATGAACACCATTTAAAAATAGCTTCTCTATTAAGAATTTGATACATATCTAGAACTAAATAATGTTAATTTGATCCTCTTTGGTTATTGATTCAGCTTCTTTCAAACATTGAGACAAGTTATCTTCATAACCTCTACAAAGGAAAGTGAAACTAGTGATATTAATTAATGTTAGGCATAGGATAAATGCTATAAATATGTAATGAAAATGTGGATGATAATTAAATTTATAATGGGTGGGAAACAAATGAAGATCAAGATTTTAAAGCACACACAATGTTGTTGATTCTGGTTTTGATATAATTTTTATTGTCGTTGGGTCGGATACCTATGAAGATGCTCTCAATAAGACCACTAGATTTTTCCATTGGTTAATCTTGAGAGTAGATACCATCTGATTATGTTATAGATTAGAACCTATATTATTTTTATATTTAATAATATCTTCATCAAAAAATGAATAAATTTTGTGTTTGACTATTGGCACCTCGATGAGGTTTTCACTAATGAATTTGTCTTAATTATCCCTTACCGCTTCCAAAAAGGTTTCATGAAGAGACGTTATCATTTAAATTTTCTTTTCTTATAGTGCCTTCAAAAAGGCTAGACTAAAATATGTTGATCTTGATCTTTGATTATCCCCTAGCACCCCTAAAAAGGTTTCACTAGGAGATGGTTCTTCCTCTGATTGAATTTGGTGTTGCCCACCCTGATATTCTACAAATGGTATGTCACCATGTATTTAATTCAAAAAAGCATGATTTTGGTGGTCCCAATCAACACGTGTGGGAATTGGAACCTTAATATAATGGCTATGTTGGATGGGTGAAATGGAGTGATAAAAGGCATAACAATCCTCATATAATATTCTAGGAGAACCTTTGTTTATGCTTAAGTAATCATCCTCAAAAATTGGAGAAAGATCACAAATATATTACAATTGATCTGCAAGAAAATTATAGCCAATGTTGTAACAACCACAACCATATTCTAATTATAAATTTGAGTCCAAGTTAAATGGATCCAAATCTGATGTTGAGACTAATAGTGATTCTACTTCTAATGCTAAATCTGATGTCAGTTTAGAAAGGGAAGTTGAACCTAATTCTGATTCTTTATCTAATCTGGTTATTTTTATAATAATTTTCTATAGAATGCTTGATATTAGAAAAATAATGTCTTATGTTGGTATAATGGGGTATATAAAAATTTATTCATCTAGGAAGGTTTCAACATAGATAAGCCCACTGAAATGATGCCCCTCAAAAAGAGGGAACCTCTCTAAGGATGACTTGATAGAATCTTGTCTATCAAAATGAGACTCCTTAATGAGTGGAAGACAACTATGTAGAGATTGGCTTCTCAAGGAGATGAGGCTCTTTAAAAATAGGTAAAATATGAATAGGTGATTCATCAGAGGTTGACTCATCACAAATGGGTGTTTCAACAATAACATCATGATCTTTATTTACAACTGGTTGAAAAATATCAAATTTAAAAACATTTTGGTCCTCATAAGATGGATCTTGAAGAGGTAATTGTTATTTTTGAGACTTGAAGATCGACATAAAATTTCTAAATTGGGGAATAATTACTTCAGGGTTAACAATGGGTTGTGGTTAAATAACGGGATCTCCAAAAAATATACTATTAAATAAGCGATCAATAAAATCAAGTTCATCAAATCAATGTTTTTCAATAATAAGCTTAACAAATATAGGTGATAAGACTCAAATGGAAATGACTGGACACTACATAGTTTCATGTAAACAAAATGAAGAACAACAAAAATGGTAACCTTCACATATTATAGATATCTATCACTTGCACAAGCTGAAGGAGAATATCCTAAAATGGTAATCTTCACACATTATGGAGCTTGATCTCTCACACAAGCTGAAGGGGGATAACCTATAATGGTAACCTTAGATCATGGTGCACAAATCAAAGGAAGATATCCTAAAATGGTAACCTTCAAGTGCAATATACAAATCAAATGGGTACGATGAGGATGACACACAAAAAATAGAATGGATTGGATTGATATTCAAAAAATAGTCTCAAAGAGGGTGACATCTTCAAACAAGATGGAGTGTTTATGTCTTCCATAAAAATTCTCTACCTCGCAAATAGGGTCATAAGAGACCTTACTACAAGTGTACCTTAGCATCATGTCTAGAATATTATTCTCTAGGTTTTCCAAGATTCGGGCTATGTTTTGCACATGTTTAAATAAAGTATGTGTTTTGATATTTCTAAAAAAATGACAAGGAACAAAATAGACTATAATAAAAATAAAGTGGCATAGTACCACACAATTAGAATAAAGTGTTCACAAAATCACTCAACCTTAGGTAGGGTTAAAACCATATAATTTATAAGAGGTTATGATAACTAAAAGACCTAAGTGTAAAATAGTACACCAATTGTAAGTTGATAGATACATCAATACTATAAAATCAAGTTCAAATTTGATGATTTGATACTAGAAAATTGGAAGAAAGCCCTTTAGATTAGGAAGGTGAAAATTCAAATGAAGAAACTCAAGATGTTAAAACATTCAAGAATTTCCAAGTAAGAAACTAGATTTAAATGGGAAGCACAATGTCACCACATGGTAATAGGAGGTAGAATAAAATGAGTTCCAGAATTTAGAGTGTGAGCGATACACTTGATGAGGTAAGTTCACAATGATTAAATTATGATGATGAGTCTATAAATGGATTTCAATCTAGATGGGAAATTGAACCGAAGTTAACTCAAGTTAAGTGCAAATGGTAAAACCAATTAACACGTTAACCTGGAACTTAGAAATATACGATTATAAATTTGAATTATTAACGAAGGACATAAATTTTTTTTGGAAAGTGGTTTAAACTCAAATGGGTAACATAACTACATTATTTAGAAAATACAGTAACAATGTTTAAGATGATAATTTTCATAAGGAAAAGATGATTTGGATTTGACAATCATAATGCCTCCTTGTCCAAAAAATGGTGGACAAATGTGTTTGGTTATGATGTTTATTTACAATCAAGATTTGACTCAAATAAATATCAAGTAATTAAAGACAAAGACCAAAATACAACTAAGTAAATCATCCTAAGCCTTAAAATGAAAACGTTACTTTGTATTATTTAAATCCATATTTATACATGATCTTGGGAGGAATTAAATTGTTAATCCAAACATAAATGTTCATGTATTGATAGGGTTTTTTACACCCTCCTTCTCCCAAGAGATTGTACAGTGGCATGGACCTTCGGCTTACTCAACCTGCATCAACAATACCATACAACAAGTGGCATTGTCTAAGACTTACAATTTATAACTATTTAGATCGTCACGACAGCTATGCCAAGATGTAGATATATATTAAAAAGATAGTTAGATCAAGAATTAGTCAAGAAATCCAAGAAAATGCATAAAGAGCTAACAATCTAGGCCAACATATTTAATGAGGTGTGCAAATGATAATTAAGAACAAATCTAGGTTATATATATGGATTACAAAGATGGTTACATCAAGAATTAGTCATGAAAACATAAGAAATGCACAAGAACATAATAATCTAGGATAACTTATTCAACAGGTTTTGCAAATGATAATTAAGATTAAATGAAAGAAACCAAACACAAGTTTCCTTCCCAAGAGCTTCCCAACATCCAAATGCAACTCAAAACATGTTTTCCCCTTTATTTGGAGTTTTTGTCTTTATTGATGGTGAACGATTTTCTCCTCCACCAACATAAGATCACCAACTATAGACTAGGTTCATGATATGAAATCAAGATTATGCCTATCAATGAGTCTATCCTATTACAAATTAAACATAATAATCAAAACAAAGAAATGTTGTGGAGATAATTTTTCATAATAATTTTACAGAAATGAAATTTAATCAAAGTGGATTTGGCCCTCCTATTTATATATTTTCCAAATTGATTAGGATCAACCATGACCATCCATATTGAGATCAATATGTGTGGCTATGAATTAATCTAATTATGTAAATAATATCTATAAATATCCTTATAATCATTTTTGAGTAAATGGCATTAAAGAGATATGGAAAGCCATAATCTTGATATTTGTTGCATTTATGACTTATGGATGTAACCCTATTGATCATGTCATTTTATTATGCAGTTAATATGAATCAACTTCCAGTAAATAAATATTCAATAACTTCAATGGAATTTTTACTTAAGCTCATAATTTGGTTTAATTTGCCTAAGTAATATTAATCAATTTTAGCACAACTCTTTAAAAATTGGTGCACTTCATTAATCAAAGTGATCAAAAAATCATATTACTATGTTGTAATTTGATTGGAGAGCAATTAAAAGGTGATGTTAGTTGTGTATGGACTATCATCCCATTTAATATGTTGTCAACACAAAATAACACATGCACATGTGAGATTCTAAATTAGAAGAAAAGAGTGATTCAAAGAACCAAAATATATTTAAATCATTTTGACTCAAAATGATTTGATCAAAGGTAATAATCACATAAAATACATTGCCTCATTTATGGATACATTCGTCTAAATTGTCACTTGTATATGACATGCTTTAACTATTTAGTGCATTTAAGTGATTTTGGACCAATTTTTGCATTTTCATAAATTTAGAGTAAGATTGACAATTTCAACATAATGTTGTTACAAATTCGGTGTCTACATTTTGCCCCTGTTTGTGAAGGCATAGCTTGAGACATTCAATGAAGCAAAATATTTTCAAAGAAAATATTTTTTAAGAATAAATTGGAAGGAAATGACCCATGATTCCCCCTTGTGAGGGCATATAGGGAAAAGAAAATATTTTTTAAGAATAAATTGGAAGGAAATGACCCATGATTCCCCCTTGTGAGGGCATATAGGGATGAAAGAGAAGGATAGACTCTCAAAAAAATAGAAAAAGTGAGATTAACCAATGAAATAGATTAAATTCAAATGAACTAATGCTTGCATGCATTGATTCAATCAATGATCAAAATATAATTAGATAAAAATGGCCCCAAAGATAGGGGAATGGGAAGGATACAATCCAAAAATATAGTCGACACACTTTGAACACACCCAAAGCTAGGGTGCAAGTTGTGCACTTATAGAATGATTGATCCTAAGACAAGTTGTACCCTAAAATGTTGTTAGAATGAGGGAAAAACACTGTAGGGCTTAGAATTAGAAGAAAAGGATAAATTTGTGTCCAATGAGAGGAAATAATAATGTGCTTCATTAGAGTTAATTTGATCATGTGATAAATAATTTTACCCCAATACGATTGATTTTGATCATTGATAAAGAATGGTTTTCCTCTATAGGGTTGATTTGATTCAATGGTTATCTCAAATGTTGTGCCCCTGTAGGGTGAATTAGTAAGAAAAAGCTAAAGTATATAACCTATGCATAGATTAAAGATGAGAGGGCAAAAACATAGATGCAATGGTTTAATGGCTTCAAAATCCCTAAAACACTAGGCATATGAGGATGCACAAAGTGACGAAAGAGATGAATAGAAGAATAAAAGGTGTCTTGGGTGACCCAAGATACATCATATATCCAAGTGCTATCTACATAGTCCAAATAGAACTCAAGCCAATGTAGTTCACTTGCGAAGTAGGAGAGAATGGAATGAGGGATGAAGAAAACTTACCACTATTTGATTTGACTTATGATGCATGCCAAGTGATATACGTCTTGTATAGATGTGGGTGAAGAATAATCCATTGGTACTTAGTTTCATTGGTGGTCTTGAGAGCCATTCATCAGAGCTACATCGATGTTGAGACTTAGAACCAAAGCACAAAGTGCTTGATATAGAAAAAATGAAATTATGCATCATAAGTATAAGTAACTAATAATGACATGGCATTTCAATTTCACTAAGACATTTTAAATGTGAATACCTATAACTAAGGATAATGGTAAAAATGACTGAGACTAGAGTTAAAACTATTTCCGTTTAAACAAAAAGCAAAGAAAAAGAAAAAGAAAAATATAAATGAACCCAATTCAAAATCAAGATATGGATAATCAATACTTAAGTAGTAACAACAATGTATAAAAGGCAAAGCAAGAACAACTAAATAATATGAGATAAAAATATTAATAATCAAGATCCATGTGGACCATTAAGATGTACTTTGAAAAATAAAATAAGAAAACAAGACCAAACAAAAACAAAAGAAAAGACTAGGACATACAAATAACAATCAAATAAACATTCACACAAAACAAAATGTTTTTGGAATTTTGGTGTTTTACGAATGTTTTGATATTTTTCAAGTATATCAACTCGATTGATAATTGATAGATTGAAAATGGTCCAAATCACAAAATGGCAATGATACTTCAAATAATGCTCATAAAATGGTGAGAACATGCCAACTTAAAATTCTCACAATACAACAAGAGAATATGAAAATGCGGGAATAAGTTGACCTCAACATGAGTTGATCACAACCTACATAATCCTAATTAGGACATCAATTCATAATAATTCCACCCACACAAAAGGCAATGAAAAAATGACTAGGCCATAATAAGTTTGCAAATAAAGGCAAATGATAATAGAAATGACCAAGTGATGCAACAATTCATGATAAAAAGGCATTATACCTAATTTACCCATAGGTAGTTATCATTAATAAATAACATCATAATTTTGATTTACCCAAAGGTGGTTATAATCAAGGGTAACAAATACATTACTAATTTTCTCATAGGAAGTTATAATCACCAATAACAGATAAGATGATAGATGAAAAATAACTTGCTAGATCAAATGTCACACTAATTCCATATATTATCATTCAAAATGACATTCTAAAACTATTGAACTTGGATCAAAATCCTCTAATAGAAATTGTGAGAAGAACCAAAGGAACCTTGATCAAAATAGGGTAAGCATGATGGCTAAAAATAAGCCTTGGTCAATAGTAAAGGAAAGGTATAATAAAATGGTATAAGAAAAATTATTAGAAGACAATTAGCTATAGTGGCAACAAATTTTCCCCTTAATAATGATTGGCTTAGTTTTCTCTCAAATGGTGAGAGCATGGCTTAGATTTCTCACAAAATGATAAGAGCGTTCAAGTTTATGATGCTCACGAAATGGTGAGAGCATGGCAAAGGTGACCGAGCTAACCTTAATAAAAATTGAGAACTACCTAAATAGTCCCTTTAGTACCTCAAGTCAATGTAGTTCAAACAATGTGATAAATGGGACATAATGGTATAAATTGCCTATAATGAAATGGTCTATAGGGTCTCCCTTAAGATATGAGGTAAGAAAAATGGAAGGGTAAATGGAAAATGAAAAATTTTCTATTGTTCCTATTGACACAAAGATTCTCATCCTAATCAATATGTAAGATAACCAGAATAATCAATTATAAAATTGCTACCCAGCCCCTCATATGAATAGATGCTCTTATTAACATGAAGATGTACATCGTAGTCAACATATGCGATAACTATAAAAATCAATCATAAAGTTACTATCCAACACCCTTTCAGAAGAGATGCTCTTGTTGATGTGGAGATACACATCCTAGTCAACATGTGAGACAACCAGAATATTTAATCAATAAAAATTACTATCCAACACCCTTTTCTAATAGTTGATCTTGGTTATATGGAGATGCACATCCTAGTCAACATGTGAGACAACCAAAATATTTAATCAATAAAAATTGTTACCCAACACCCTTTCAAAATAGTTTATCTTATTGATGTGGAGATGCACATCTTAGTCAACATGTGAGACAACCAAAATATTTAATAAAAAAAATTGATACCCAAAAACCTTTCAAAATAGTTGCTCTATTAAGAACTTGAAATATATCTAGATTTTAATAATGTAAATGTGATCCTCATTTATCATTGATTCAACTTATTTCAAATGTTGAGATAATCTATCTTCATAGCCTCTTTAAAGGAAAGTGTAGCCAATGATAATAATTAATGTTTGACACATGAAAAATGGTATAAATGGGTAAGAAAATTGTGGATGATAATGAAATGTATAATGAGTGGGAAATAAATGAATATTGGGTTTTTTAGGCACACATAATTTTGTTGATTCTAAATTTGACATAATTTTGGTTGTGATGGAGCTGAATACCTTTAAAAAATCTCTTGATAGGACCACCATATATTTTTTTGTTTAATCTTGCAAGTAGCTACCATCTAATTATGTTATAGATTGGAATCTATATTGATTTGATATTTAATAATATCTTCATCAACTAGTGAAGAACTTTTGTGCTTAGCTATTGCTATCTCAATGAGGTTTTCACCAATGAATTTATCTTGATTGTCTCTTAGTGCCTCTGAGAAGGTTTGAAGAATATATTTTATCATTTAAATTTGATTGTCTTCTAGCACCTTCAAAAAGGTTTCACTAAAATATGTTGAGCTTGATCTTTGATTATTCCCTAGTGCCCCTAAAAAGGTTTCACTAGGAGAATGTACTTATTTTGAATGAATTTGGTCTTAACCCCCTTGATATTCTACAGATGGTATGTCACCATGGATGTAGTTCAATAAAGTATGATTCTATCAGTCCTAATCAATGCTTATGGGAGGTGGAATGTCAAAATAATGGCTATGTTGGGAGGGTGAAATGGAGTGATCAAAGGTAGCACAATCCTCATATAACATACTAGGAGATGCTATGTCAATGTTGATGTAATCATCCCCAAAAACTGTATAAGGATAACAAATATATTTTAATTGATATGCAAGGCAATTATAGTCATTGTTGTAACAACCATGACTATATTCTGATTCTAAAGCTGAGTCCAAGTCAAAAGACTCCAAATCTAATGTTGAGACTAATAGTGATTCTACTTATGATGCCAAATTTGATGTTGCTTCAGAAAGGGAACCTAACTCTAATTCTAATTCTTTTTTATGTGGTTATTTATATAATAATATTCTATTGAATTCTTGATATTAAACAAAGAATGTCCTATGATGGCTAATGTGCTCTATAAAAATTGATTCATCTAGGAAGGGTTAAACATAGACTGGCTCACCTAAATGAATCCCCTCAAAAAGAAGGAACTGCTGGAGGGATGACTTGATAAAAACTTGTCTATCAAAAGGAGACTCCTGAAGAAGTGGAATAAGATCAAGAGACAACTTTTTAGAGAATGGATTATCAAAGAGATGAGGCTCTTTAAAAATAGGTAAAATATGAATAGGTGATTCATCACAAGTTGACTCATCATAAATAGGTGTTTCAACTATAACATCATGATCTTGGTTTAGAATTGGTTGCAAAATATCAATTTTGAACACATTTTGGTCCTCAGAAGATGGCTCTTAAAGAGGTAATGGTTATTATTGAGGCTTAAAGATCATCACATAATTTCAAAAATGGGTAAAAATTTATTTAGGGTAAATAATGGTTTATGGTTCAATAATTGGATCTCCAAAAATTAAACTATTGAAGAAGGGATTAACAAAATCAGGTTTATCAACTAGATGGTATTCAATAATAGTCTCAATAAATATAGGTGATGGTCATAGAATGGTAGTGACTTGACACTGCATAGTTTGG
Organism: Torreya grandis; assembly: GCA_037957365.1. Lineage (NCBI taxonomy): Eukaryota > Viridiplantae > Streptophyta > Pinopsida > Cupressales > Taxaceae > Torreya > Torreya grandis. The sequence continues at coordinate 797,799 of JARHVA010006717.1, read as the reverse complement.
TTACTTATTCAAACCAAAATAAGAGATCCTAAAATGGTAACCTTCATATCTTTTGAAGCTTGATCGCTCACACAAACTGAAGGAGAATAGCCTAAAATGATAACCTTTATTCATTATGGATCTTGATCACTTGCATAAGTTAAAGGGGGATAACCTATAATGGTAACCTTCGATTATGGCACATAAATCAAAGTAGGATATCCTAAAATGGTAACCTTTGAGCATCGTGTGAAAATCAAATTGGCAAGATGAGGATGACACACAAAAATTGGCATGGATTGGATTGGTATTCCAAAAATAGGCTCAAAGAGGGAGACATACTAAAATAAGATGGAGTGTTCATGTCTTCCATAAAAATTCTCTACCACACAACTAAAGTGACAAGAGACCTTACTACAAGTGTACCTTAGCGCCATGTCCAAAAGATTTTTCTCTATTTTTTCCAAGAATTAGACTATGTTTTGTAAATGTTTAAACAAAGTATCTATTTTGATCCTTATAAATAAATGACAAGGCAAAAAAGAGACTTTAATTAAAAAAAGAGGTGGCGTAATACCACACAATTATAATAATGCATTCATGAAATTAATCAACCTTGGTTTGGGTTGAAATCATATAAATTTGAAGAGGTTATGATAACTCAAAGACCTAAGTGTAAACTAGTACACCAAACATAAGTTGAGGGATATGTCAATACCGTAAAAGCTAGTTTAACTTCGATAATTTGGTATTAGAAAATTAGAAGAAAGCCCTTAAATTGAGGAAGGTGACAATATGAACCAAGAAACTTAAGATGTGAAAACATGAAAGAATTCCTAAGAATAAAACTAGAACTAAATTGATAGTACAACACCACCACATGGTAATAAGAGGTAGAATAAAATGTGTTCTAGAACTTAGAGTGGGAGTGATACACTTGATGACTTATTTTTACAATGATCAAATGATGATTCAATAAACAACCTTTAATCCAAATGGAAAATTGAACCCAAGTTAACTCAAGTTAAGTGTAAATGGTAAAACCAATTAACATGTTAACCTAGTACTTAGAAATGTTTAATTTAGAATTTGAATTATCAATGAAGGATTTTTGGATTTTTGTAAAGTGGTTTAGACTCAAATGAGTAGTATAATTTAACTATTTATATATTTTTGGATTTTTGTAAAGTGGTTTAGACTCAAATGAGTAGTATAATTTAACTATTTATATAATACAAACACAATACTTAATATGAAAATTTGAACAAGGCAAAGATTATTTGGATTTGACCAGCATAACACCTCCTTTTTCAAAAAATGGTGGACAAATATGTTTGGTTCTGACATTTGTTTATAATCATGTTTTGAATGAAATCAAGACCAAATAAGTAAAACAAAGACCAAAATACAACTAAGTAAATTATCTAAATCCCTAAATTAACAAGGTGTTTTTTGTATTACTGAAATCCATCTTTATATATGCTCTTAGGAGGAATTAAAATTTTAATCCAAAAATATAAGCACATGAGTTGGTAGGGTATATTGCACCCCCTTCTTCCAAGAGATTGTATGGTGACATAGACCTTTGGGTTACTCACCCTACATCAACAATACTCTGTGGTAAGTGAGGTTATCGAAAACATACAATTTATGACAATCTAGATGGTCCCAAGCATGTCTAACTCTAAATATGCTAACATGATAATTGGATCCATGTCAATTAGCTTGTTGCGAAAAGGTTTTGTCATTTTTACAACCGCTACATCCATCAATTACTTAGTGTAGTGTGATGTCCTAATCAATCATACATTTTGAACTTGATTTCCTCTAACAGATTTTGCTTATCTGCTCAAGTAAACATCCTAATGGGTCACCTTTAATTTGTATACCCTTATCCACCTGCCCCCTCCTCCCTGACCCTCATGGTGATGGGTTGAAGTCAATTCCAAGAGATGAATCTCTAGGTTAAAGCTTCCCTAAGGAATTCACGAAGGGGCTATGAACTTCCCTCTACAAGTCAATTGCATGAAATAAAATGATCTAAGTAAAAAGGTTTTAGAGGTTTTTTTTAGATCACCCAAACCATAAAGGTTTTGGAAAGAGCTTGGACAACTTCATTTTCATGGCTTGGACAAAGGGACAATTTTAATGAAAATGTACTTTTGGTCACCTGAGTTCCTTATAGGGGACAGGAGGAGATCATACACACACTCTTCATTTTTTTCAAATAATCTAATAAGTAATAGATGATTTTCAACACTTTTTAAAAATGTAAATTTTAAGTGAAAGTTCATTTTATACACCAAATTGAAATGTTAAGTGATGTTCTTGGCTCTTTGGTCTTAGTTTGAAAATAATTTGAAAAACATTCATAAAACATTCAAATAAATCATCTAAGATCTTTTTAAACACTAAAGGGAAGGTTCAAGATTCAAACATGCTCATCTAGGTTCTTTTTAAACACCAAAGGGAAGGTTAAAGACTTAATTATGCTAAAAGTGATCACTTTTCTACACGAGTCTTGTAAGAAAAGTTAGAGAGTTTACTTTAGATTTGAAGTATAATTGATAATGAAACAATCAAGTTTGTAATTCTTGCACTTGAGTTATCTATTATTTACACACAAATATAGATCTTGTTCAATAGTGACCGATGCCAATCATAAGCTTAATTGTTTCTGATTAAAAATGACTGATAACGGTCACCTATGAACCCTTACATCAAAAAGATTTTGAAAAAAAACTTATTAGCACAATGTTAGGATAAAATATCCAAAAGAAAACTTTTGGATCAAGAATAAGTGTTAAGATCAGAGACTTAAAAACTCAAATAAAAAACTATAAATTTGAGAAAAGCTCTAAAATGTAAATTTCTAAATGTATTTTTCCCTATAACCTAGTCAATGCCAGTTACCATTCACTAATAATAGTTACATATAACTAATGTTATTCATTGTGTGACTTGTGTATCAACCAAAAATATGAAAAATAATGGAAAATAAAGCTAAAAATTAATGTTAAAGGATTGAATTTTAAGGAAATCTAAAATTGCCAAAATATCTTCCTTGTTTGAGAAGGATGGATGGTCCCACGGGATGTGCTAAGATGTAGAGATGGATTACAAATATGTTTATATCAAGAATTAGTCATGAAAACATAATAAATGCATAAAAACATTAAAATTAAGGCCATCTTATTCAATAAGGTGTGCAAATGACAATTAAGAGCAAATGAAAAAAATAAAATATAAGTTACCTTTTCAAGAGCTTCCAACCATCCAAATGTGGCTCAAAATGTATTTTGCACCTTGATTTGAAGTTCTTGTCTTAATCAATGGTGAATGCTTTACTCCTCCACCATCTCAATATCACCAACTATAAACTAGGCTCATATATGAAATCAAGACCATGCCTATCAAAGAAGCTATCCTATTAAAAATTAAACGTAATAATCAACATAAAGAAAGGTTATGAAGATAATTATGCATAATAATTTTACACAAATAAAACTTAATCAAATTGGTTTTGGCCCTCCTATTTATATATTTTTCAAATTAATCGAGATCAACCTTGGCTATCCATCTTCAGATCAAGATGTGTGTCCATAAATTAATTCAATTTTGTAAATTTATATAAATATCATCATAATGATTTGAGAGGAAGGGGCATTAAAGGGGCATGGGAAGCCATAATCCTAATATTTGTTACATTTATAGCTTATGGATGTCATCCCATTAATCATGTCTTTTGATTATCAGTTACTAGGAATCAATTTTTAATAAAAAAACTATTCAATAACTTTCATGGAAATCTTACTTAAGCTCGTAATTTGGTTTAATTTGCCTAAGTAAGATTAATCAATTTTAGTGCAATTCTTTAGAAATTGGTGCACCTTATTAATCAAACTAATCATAAAGGCATATTACTTGGTTGTAATTTGACTAGAGAGGACTTAGAAGGTGATGTTAGTTATGTATACACCATCATCTAATTTAGGATGTCAACACAAAATAATACATGCATGTATCATAAGCTTCTGAATTAGAAGAAAAGAGTGATATAGAGCACCAAAATGCATTTTCATCATTTTGAATTGAAATAATTTGATAAAAATTAATAATAACATAAAATAAATTTCTCCATTTAGGAATACATTAGTCTAAATTGGCACTTGTATATGACAAGCTTCAACCATTTCACATGTTTAAGTGATTTTAGCCCAATTTATATGTTTTCATAAATTTCAAATGAAATTGACAATTTTAATACAATAATATTAAGTGTTAGATGTCTACACAAACTTCATATCAAAATATCAATATATAATGTAAATAATTACACAATTAAATTAAAAAATTCGTAAATTAAGAAACATGAATTAATGAATGATTTAAAATACTTATTTCAAATTGTCTTTTTCTAATATATAATATAAGATAGACAACTCCGAATTTAATGTGGAATGAGTTTGAGTATGGTTTTTCTTAACGTTCTATATTGTTGTCTCTTTTCAAGATTTTCAACCTTGTTGATAGGAGTTTCTTTTCAAAATCTTAAATTTTAGTTTTACTTGAATTTTGATAAATTATCTTTTTCAAATAATTTTAAATTAAAAAATAAAATAATTATTTTTTTAATTAAAAAAATATATTATTTTACTAATCTTTTCATTTTAATTTTTTTAATAAATTTAATCACTAATTTATAACATTAAATTAAAAAATATTAATTTTTAAAATATTATATTCACAATCATATTTAATATATTTTTTAATTTTATAAATATACAAATTATTTTTATTATGTTAAGAAGTCTATTTTCATGATATTTGGAGGGTGATGTTGCATTGTAATATAATGAATGTATTTATTTTTTATTAAAATATTAAATTTGATATCCATTTGATTATTATTTAGAAAATTTTATTTTTCTTTAAAAAAATTAATCAAAAAAATTGTAATATTTCATAATATCTTAACTATAAAATGTAGTTTAAAAAAAAACATAATATTTGTAATATCTTAGTTATAGAGTATAGTTTGGAGCCCCACAATTTTTTTTTAGAAAAAATATTTTTAGTTTCACATGTAGAACTAATTAGATTGACACGAATTATCATTAACAAATCCACTGTTTTATTTTTTTAAATAATTTTAAAATGTGAAAAAATTCAATATAGAATTTTTGAAATTGGTATCTCTTGAAAATTTTCAATTAAATGTATTTAAAATATTTATTCTATTATATTTCTTTCTTTTCGATATGATCGAAGTATTACATGGAATCACTTAGTTATATAGAATGTCGATTACAATTTTGGCCTTAACCACTTGACTCCCTATATCAAGTATGTAGTAATATTTATATCTTGATAAATGAATATAAGCAATCATCATCCTCATCAATTCAATTACGAACCCTTTAAATTACTAATACTACTTTCACTTATATAAACCACCAATTTTATTTATTTATTAAAATAGTAAAAAATAACAAAAATAAATTTAAAAAAAAAAATAAAATAAAATAAAATAAAATAAATAAATTAATTAATTAAATTATTAATTAGAAAACTTCTAAAATTTAATTGGCTCTCTAATTTGAATTTTTAAAAGATGTAAATTGGAATGCAAATGGGATCTAACAACCCATGAAATTGCGATTTGAGCGAGCGGCGGCCGCCAAAGTCCAACCATGCCAATTGCCCAATCATATAAGAAAAAAATGGTTATGCAAAAGTATTTATTAACTTCTGATGTTTGTTTTTCAATCGTTATGGTCCATGGAAATGGCTATTGGAATTTGGTGTCAAGACTCGTGCAGAAGCATGCGGAATAATGGGTTGAAATTTGAGTTTGATTGGTACACGAATCCCCATCGGGTTTAAAAGTCATTGAGGCCTCATCAATGATTCCAAAAGTTGAAACATCGTTCACCCGTAAGCGGATTGAACACCCTGACTTTATTCTGTCTACGATTTAATGTTTTAATTTTGAGCCTCGCACATCAATTATAAAAAGAAAACTCCACCAACACATGGGTAAACTGCTGGTACGTTGGGAAATATAAAGGTAAGAATAAAGTGCTTTTCTTTTTTTCTTTTTTTTTTTTGAAAATTTATATAATTTTTTAAATACATGAGATGGTTTTTCAGTTTTTACTGTAAACTTGTTTGCCCATTCTCTCCATTCACAGGATTTCCCTAAGCTTTTGGTCTTTTGCAGTGTCCAGTGAGTTTCACAAACTTCGAAATCATGCCTTTGAACGCTGATGTTATGAGGCAAATCTTAGGCCGTGCGGATAGCCTAACACTTGCAAATGCAGCATGTGTATCCTCACACTTTTGGTGTATTGTTAAAGAGGAGATTATGTGGGAAGAAAAATGCTACTCTCTGTGGCTTTCCATAGCTGACAGAGATATTAAACAATTGATCTCTTCTTCATTGGGAGGATTCAGAAAATTTTATGTAAACTGCTTTCCATTCATTGTTTATGATGAGTATTCTGAGAGGGACTCCAACTGGAATGAGCTGCATGATCAAGACAGATTAGTTCCATCTGACTTAGTCTGGGTTGTGGACCTGCAATACAATAATAAAGTCATATTTTCCAAAGTTATTTGGGGCATCCCTTATGCACACAATTTTCCAAGGTGGTTTGCTGAATCTCCTTTTAGGATTGACATCATTAGTCTTCAAGATGTGCAGCCAACTCCATTTATGTCATTCGACGAGGTGTGGAAAGATAAAAAATTTACGGCGCAGTTGATGGACAATATTAAGTTAAGCTGGATTTTGATAAACAGGAGAAGTGGGCAGGCTGCTAATCTTTCATGTTGGAGTCCCTTAGATGGGCAGAGGCACTTTGACTCTGACATGAATATTTTAATGCGGTTTGGCTCCATATTATCTGCTCACAACATATTGCCTTGCAAGTTTGTGCAGTGTATCATTGAGATGAAGTGTAGAGTTTCAGATAGTTTGCCGATCATTGAACTTAACATGCGGTTGGAAGACATGATGGGAGACGATGTTAATGGGAGGAACAGTTTACTTATCCTGGAAAACTCTATGGGCTGTGGGAGAAGGAAGGACCGTAGTAAGTTTTTGGAATCTCATACGAAATACTTGACAGCACAGAGTAAATTCAGGGAAGCTAATCTTAGGAGTGAAGGCTGTACATTTAGTCTTTTTATTATAAGTGTTATCATTGCATGTATTTCATTTTGTTATCTCATTTCCAGATAGACTTTAATCTCAAATACATATTTGATATTTTATTTATAAGCAAATGGAGATACTTGAAATGGGTTTCTCTCAAAATTGTATAGAATAGGACTAAATGACTTCAAATTAAATTTTCAAGGAAATTTTGAGAAAACTTGTATACGCTTTCATGATCATGTATATCCTTCCTGTTGGAGTACTCTCTCTCAGAAGACTCGTCCTAAACAATGAATGGAAAGCAGTTTGCAAAAAAAATCTTAATATTCCCAATGAAGAAGAGATCAATTATTTTATATCTATGTCAGCTATCGAATGCCACAGACAGCAACATTTTTCCTCCCACGTAATCTCCTCTCTAACAATTGACCAACCGTGTGAAGATATACATGCTGCATTTGCAAATGTCAGGCTATCCACACGGCCTAAAATTTGTGACATGACATCAGCTCTCAAACGCGTGATTTCCGAGGTTGTGAGAATCACTCGACCTTGTAAACTACGGAAACCTTAGAAAAAATCCTGCTAATGTAGAGAATGGTCAATATAAGAAAAACTAAAAAATCGCCCCCATCCAATGTCACAAAAAATTGCGTGAGCTTATTAAAAACATGATCTGACCCGTGTGAAATAAGTCTGGGTGGATGTTTAAATTGTTGAATGAGTCTCAAACTTGTTATTGACGTGTGAGGCTCAAAATTGGAACATTAAATCCTGGGTAGACTAAAATCACAGGTGACGTCAGTGGAAAGCCTGAATGATGTTTACCAATTGCTGTATCAATCAAACTCAACCCTTTATAACCATGATTATGCATGAATAAACTTTCCATTATCATTTATGTGTTAACTTCCACATGCGTTTTTATTCTTCGCTCCGTGGTAAAATTCGAGAAACGCCTTCTCCATATCCATGGAAAAACAATCATCAAATTAATGAATGCTTTTTCTTATATGATGCGCCATGCTTTGACTTTGGCAGCCGGACATCGCTGTCGAATCTGAATTCCATGGATTGTTAGATGCTATTTGCCTTAATATTTAAGTATTAAGAAAATTCAAATCAGAGAACCAATTAAATGTTAATTTTATTTTAAATTAAGAATTGACCCCAAAAATAAAAAATAATAAATAAATAAATAAATTATCTGCTGTCTTTAACATTGATTTATGTCAGATATTTATGTTAGTTACTTTAATAAGTATTCGTTTATTATAATGAACCATTATTATGTATTTAATCAATGATTTATATTTGAAGCTGGAGAATGAATATGATTACATTTTCCTACTATTGATGTGAGATGCATTACTGTTGGCCCACATTACAGATCTAGAAGTCTAGGGATAGAAATGTGTTGTCTCATAGACAACCATACAGAAAATGGTGTGTGGTTAATAAATCAAAACAATAGTGAGTATGTTTTTCCACGCTGATATGTCTATTTTGCCAATATTTATCTGTTGTGCTTGATGCCATTAGAATATTTTTGTACTAGATTTTAATATTTATGTAAGAATGTAGCAGTTCATTTTATGTGTTATTAACCAAAATTAATTTTGTTAGACACGGAATAAAAAAAAAATTGTAATCTATATATGAACTTGTCATTTATTAGTGAAAGTTTGAAATTTCATTTTGCTTATTCAGTATGACAACAAAGCCTTGGTCTTTTGATAGTTAGATGTGCATAAAATAGAGATTGGACACACAATAATTGTCAAGTGAGTTAAGCTTGAATTACTGTCTCTATCTAAATGCAATGAGCATATTTTATTTATTTTAATTTTGTTAGTGACACAAATTTATATATTTTTAATCAATATTTTTTTGTTTGGTATAAGCATATATACAGGGTTAGAGGGTTAGGGTTTCATTATTATGAAAGCCATGTTATGTGTCATAAGGTGATCAAATTTAACATCAAATGAAGGTAAGATTTGTCCTCTGAATAACACTAGAGAATTACTTATGTTTTTTTTATAATATTATAATTTTTAACATCAAAAAAGTATTGCCTTCTTATATAAATAGTTTATAAATCTTTTTAAGGTTTATATAAAAGTAAATTATGGGTCTGAGACATTATGTTATTTTCATAGCTCATGTATATAGACCAAAGATAGAGCATGCAATAATTATCTTGTACGTTGAGCTCAAATTAATGTCCTTGCTTGAATGGGATGAGAATATGTTTTGGTCTCATTGTTTTGGCTCACGTTGATGATAATTTTTTATTTAATTCTTATTATGAGTTTTTATAAATGTCTAGAGCGTCATGTGCATAAGCTAGAAATTGTACATGTAGTTATTATTATGTTAGTTAAACTCGAACCAGTGCTTCTACATGAATATGTCGATCATATATATTTTTTTCTATGTTTTAAGTGGCATTGATACCATTTTATCTAATAAATATATTTATTCATGTTATAAATTTATGCATAGGGATACATGGTTAGGATTTCATTATTTTCAAAGCCTTCTTTTATCATTACAAGGTAAGATTTATCTTTTCAAACATTTGACCAGATGGAAACATTAGTTTCTCCTAAGTAAAGGTCTTTAAATGGTTTTTAGGTATTCTTAGAGTTTAAAATAATTATTGAAAAAAAATGAAAAGAGATTTTAATAATAAGAATTTTTAATGTTCGGTGATTTTTTGATACTTTACTGTTTTTTTCATTTATCATGAAAATACATGAAAAGTGGGAAGGATGTAATCATTAATTTAATCTTAATTTTAATTTAATTCCTTCCTTAATAAATTTAAATATATCGATAAAAAAAAATAAATTTTATTTTAAATCATTATTTCTCTATTAAATAAATAATAGATTTCTTTATTACACCAAAATACGTAACCTACAATGATAATAAGAGTAAAAGTTTTTGATATTATGATTATGAAAGGAAAAAACTTATCGACATCCTCTTTAAAATACAAATTAAATTACAAATACTATAAAATAATAAAAGAACCAACACAATATTTAAAAATCTAAATGATATAAATAAATTATAAATTAAAAAAATAAATTAAAAGTAAATTAAAAAAAATTAAAAGTAAATGAAAAAAGAAAGGAAAAATTAAAAACATTAATTAAAAATACAATAGTAAAAAAATTTAAAAAATCTTCCACTTTCCAATATTTATATTTTATTTATTTAATAATTAAAAATATAAATAAGTTTTAAAATCTTATTTATTTAAAAAAAAAGAAAACACATTTTTATTTCAAATTAGGAACAACATTCCACCACCCCTTTCTTGGATGGCAGAAAAAAAAAATAGAACAACAAACTATACATATAATCAAAATGTTGTCAATGTAGTAAGGTTTACTATTTGAGAAATTTCATCAGCCTCCTATTATTTTGTTTTGTTTGACATATTATATTCATTACAAGGTTCTGGCCAACGAAAATTTGATCGATCTATCCAATACACATGTTTATTTTACCTACGCTCCATTCCCATTTATTCTTTGCATTACGCCATACATGCGGAGCATATGGAAACCCTTCTCCTTTTCGACTTGTACCCCACGCCAACAATGTCAAGAGGTTCCATCCACAACTTTTCTTCTTCTAATTGGGGTGGTTTACGTTCTAATGTGTTGGCAATATGAGATATGCACCCTAAAACAACCATATAGTTCAGCTCTGAAGATATCTCAAAGTTAATAACAGTGTTGGAAATGCATATAATAATATGCAAAAACACTTTAAAATAAGGGAGGCAGTCTTTAAATAAAACACCCATTTACATATATATAAACAGTATTATCAATTTATTTGAACTTCCGAACAAACACAGCTACAATTGTTCTTTAAAACTCTTACAAAAAGCATCTTCAAAACATTTATATACTTGAGTGTAAATTTTGTGCTTCTTCTCTGCTATTGGTTGCTCCGTATACAGCTTTTAATCCTCTATTTTCTCCTTTTACATATACTGATTTACTCAGACTGTTGTCTTCTTAACATCCCTCTCACGTTCTCCTTCTATTTTCCCTTGTCTTTTTCTTCTTCAGGTTACTGCTATTTCTCTAAACTCTCTGCCTGCTACTGCTGCTGCATATATTTCTCCTCTTCACATTCTACTTTGTCACATTCTTTCTTTCTTTTCTTTTTTTTTTGATCTTCAGCGGTCAAACTTCTCACCTACCTTTCTTTTTCTGCCCACCTCCAAACGGCTCCTTCAAATTCAATTTTTAAATTGTTGTGTATTAATTTATTTGGTGACTGCTACACAACTCTAACAGGTGTTGGTAATAGTGTTCTATTTCATTGCCAATCCCTTGACAAGAATAACATATTTTAAGATGGTGTTGGTGATAGTGTTAGACCTATTTCATTACAAATCTCTGAAATAAGATTATGCTCAGAAGCAATCAGTACATGTCCTACGACCTATGATACCTTCCATCTCACGCACAGTCAAACAATAGGTATATATGTATTTTGAACTATTTTATATCATCATTACCTATTTTTAATATATCGACTGTTACCTTATGCATGTTCTCTATATTATTATTACAGGTTGACAGCGTACAATCTTGGCTGGCTTTGGTTCAGGTACAATTTGCAATTTGGGTGGCTGCTAACTTAGCATCTACTCCAAATAATAATGTGTATACAATGCCTGTTTTTTTCACTACCACACTTGGCCATCAGTTTTCTTATCTTCACATGCCATGTCATCTGATCCCCCAACCAACTAATGGTATATTCTGTCACGTTAAGGAGGAGTAGGGGTTTTGGCACTTTAATTGATTGGGAGGTTTCTTATGAGACGGAAGCCCTCCAATGAATCCCATGTTCCCAAGAATGCATGGCAATGATGGGGAGACCTCTAGGCTATATCCCATGCTTTTCATCTAAAAAGAGTGAGTTCATGTTATGAATTTTCAGCATGTAGTCTAATTGGCCATACCGAATGAATTATCAATAAAGAATTATATTAACATGGGGCTATTTAATGAACAGCTTAACTGAGAAATAAATTATTTAAAATGAGAAAAGAATGATACAGAACATTTAAAGCATTGAGCGTAATCAGCGGGTGCACTAAGAGTGTACTGCCATGCTGGGTGTTGAGTGGTCAAATCTAACTCTTTGTTAAGGCATGTTTAATTGCTATTGTTTCCTTAACTGATTATTATTTGTATTAATGATGTTGAAAAAAAAAGCCAATTTTTTTGTAGGTCATAATTTTTGATCCGTAGTTTTATTTGAGCTCTTCCATACGTCAAAACAATCGTCTTGAAAATTTCAATGTTGTCCCAAATCTCACTATCTACTTAAAATTGATTTTAATATTTTTCAAAGGCCATACAGGATTATCTAAGGGTCTAAAATTAATGTTTAATAAAAAAAATTTTAAAAAAATCTATTTTAAAAATCTTTATATTTTTAGAACCGGACATCAACATCAGTTGAATTTCATCCCATAGGTTAATTAAAGTGTTTAGATTATTTAGAGAGATTTTTAAAACCAAGTGTGCTTGCATTCGAAACTATAAATAGCGGCCGTTAAAAATAGACATTTTTTTTTAGATTTTAATTTTTTTCAATTTTTGCATGTCAACTCTAAATTCTGAGTTGAGGTATATTTAATCATATTTTGGTTTTATAATTATTTAATGTCGTTCAATATGAATCAATTCTAAGTTATTATTTTAGATCTTTATCTATTGATAATTTTATTATCTTGATAGTTTTCGATTTCATTATCTAGTATCAAAGCAAGTTTGAATCTTGGAGGAAAACAAATGGTGAGAAGATGAGGAGGTATTGCACAAATGAACCAGACTATACAAGAGTTGTAGAGTTAAGTTAAAAAATTAACTGATGTTATCACCAATCAATAGAGAAGATAAGGTCGTGATGAGGAAGACACAAATCATGATAAATAAATTCAATAAGAAGAAGAATAATAAGAGCAACCACCATTGATGGAAGAGAGGATGGTTTGGGCTTTAGAAGGAAGGAATGAAGGAATGAAGTTGATGTTTCAGATTATGGAGAAAATTGAAAGAGGAGTTGCTAGATTGTATGAATAACATGAAGAAGATCTTCAAGTGGACAACTATGAGAAAAGATAAGAAGATAAAGTTTGTGTGGATGAAACTAAAAATTCATGCAATGATTTAGTGGGATCACCTTCAGAAAGAGAGATATAAAAAAGGTAAAGAGAAGATTAATTCATGAAAAAAAAAATAAAGAAGTTGAGGGAAAAATTTCTTCCTATAGATTATGCATAAACCCTATACAGAAGATTTCAGAATTATAGGCAAAAAGATTATAGTATACAAGAGTATATAGATGAATTTTATAAGCTTTCCATATGAGTAGAACATGATGAAATAGATGAGAAAATGGATGAAAGGTATTTAAATAGTTTGAAATTTTCTATTCTATATGAATTAAGTATACATACAATACTTTGCATGGAGGAGGCCTATGAATTAGCTTTGAAGGCAGAAGAGAAATAAAATAGACAAATTTTCAAAAGAATATCTCTTGGTCCATGAAGATGTGGATCCCCTACAAATAAGGGTTGACATGGGTTTAATACCACTAGAGGTGGGTTTAATACTAATAGAGGTGAGTCATCACATAGTGCAGAAAGGCAAGATGATAATAATCAAGGGTTTCAATACCAACAAAGAGGAAGAGGATTTCAAAGAGGATGAGGTTATGGTGGTGCTAGAAGATGGTTTCCAAATCAACGTAGATCTTATATCTGTTATAAATGTGGAGAAGAAGGGCACAGAGCATTTGAGTGTCCACATTACCAAGATCAAGAAAAGAGGCAAGAAGACAACGTAAGCCTAAATCCAGTTGAGGCTGAAGTTGAAGAGAAGAATACTGAGATTGCTCCAGTAGACATTGGTAAGAATCTCATGATGAGAAGAACCATGATCACTTCAAAGAAGGAACAAGTGCAGAATAAAAAAGGTGATGATGCATCATTGTGATCAAATATTTTTTGAACAAAATGTACTTTGGATGGAAAGGTATGTAAAGTAATTATAGATGGTAGTAGTTATGAAAATATGGTTTTTAAAGAAATGATATAGAAAATAAATTTGTAATTTAAAAATCATCATAATTCTTATCGAATTTCATGGTTTAAGAAAAGAAATGAAGTTACAATAGATAAAAAGTGCTTAATCAAATTTTCTATAAAAAAAATTATAATAATGAAATATGGTGTGAAGTTATTCTGAGGGATACATACCATATGTTATTCGGGAGACAGTGGTAATTTGACAGGAAATTAATTCATGAATGAGAAAAGAACACATACACTTTTTGGAAAGGTGGTACAAAAGTAGTTTTGTTACCTCTTAAAGAAGAAGAGAAGATAGAAAGCATACTCTCTACTAAAGAATTTATTCAAGATATAAATATGGTAGGTTATTGTTATCTATTAGTAGCGAAAAATAAATAAATAGAAATGGTATCAATACCAACATAAACAACAAGAGTGTTGAAATAATATATAGACGTTATGCCTAATGAGTTACTAAATGGTTTACAATCGAAGAGAAATATTTAGCATCACATTAATTTGATTTGGAATCAACTCTACCTAATCAAGCATCTTATAGGATGAGTCCAACAAAACATGTAGAATTAAATAAATAGGTTAATGAATTGCTAAGAAAAAAGGTGATAAGGGAGAGTTTGAGTCTATTTCCAGCACCAACATTGTTAACTCTAATGAAAGATGGAGGATGGAGAATGTGTGTGGATAGTAAAGAAATTTAAAAAATTATAATAATGAAGTATATGTTTCTTATACCATGCCTAGATGATATGATGGATGTGCTTACAGGAGCAAAATATTTTACCAAGATTGATCTAAAGAGTGGTTATTATTAGATTTGAACTCATAAAATAGATGAGTGTAAAATTGCATTCAAGACTAGGGATGGATTATATAAGTTGATGGTGATACCATTCAGATTATCTAATGCACCTAGCACATTTATGAGGGTGATGAATATAGTGTTAGGAGAAAATATTGGTAAGTTTTTGGTTATTTATTTTGATGATATTTTGATACTTAGACTAAAACATAATAGTTACAACATTTGAACATGGTAATTGATTTCTTAAGAAAAGAGAAGTACTCAAATTTGAAGAAGTACAAGTTTATACATAATAGTTTGGTATTTTTGGGATACGTAGTTTCAGCAAATGGTATGAAAATAGATGAAGAAAAGATAAAGGCAATTGTTGAGTGGCCTATTCCAAGAAGTATTATAGAGGTAAAAAGTTTCTATGGTTTAATAATTTTTTATAGAAAAATTATTAAAAAAATTAGTAGTATTATGAAACTAATAATAGATTGCATGAGAGGGAAGGAATCTACATGGACTAGAGTATCCAAAAAAAGTTTTGAAATTTTGAAGAAGAAGATTACAGAAATATTAATTTTAGCATTATAAAATTTTAATAAAGTGTTTGAGATTGATTGTGATGCTTCATTTTTGAAAATTGGTGTTATGTTGAGTCAAGAAGAAAAGCCAATAGCATATTTCAGTGAGAAATTGAATAAGGTAAGGACAAATTATTGTACTTATGATGCTCAACTTTATGCAATTTTATAAGCATTAAGACATTGGAGGTTTTATTTGGTAACTAAGTATTTTATACTATTTATAGATCATGAAGCTTTAAAGTATATGGATACACAAAAAGGTTGAATTATAGGCATGCAAAGTGGGTTTATTTTTTATAGGGGTATACTTTTATGTTGATTCATAAATCAGGAAAATATAATCAAGTAGATAATGCATTGAGTAGGGGAGTAGCATTATTAACTACTATGGTGAGTGAAGTAGTTGGATTTGAATCTATCAAAAAAATTATATGAAACTAACCTATATTTTTGCAAGGTAGTTGATCAGTGTAGAAATCTATTAACAGGTGGGACAAATGACATTCATGATAAGTATTTTATACAATAAATTTATCTCTTCAAAGGAAAATAATTTTGTATTCTATTTGGGTCTCTTAGAGACAATATAATAAGATAATTACATAGTGGTGGTTTGGCTAGACATTTTGGTAAGATGAAAATAATAGCTTTGGTGGAAAAAAATAGTTTTGGCCAAAGATGAAGAGACATGTGACAAGGTATGTTTCAAGGTGAAGAATATATCAAATGGCTAAAGGACATGCACAAAATAATGGACTATACATGCCATTACCAGTTCTAAGAGGACCGTGAGTAGATTTGAGTATAGATTTCATGTTGAGATTGTCAAACACATAGAGAGGTAATTATTTAATTTTTGTTGTTCTAGAAAAAAAATTTAAAATTTTTCATTTCATTTCATGTAATAAAACCAATGATGCCACTAGACTTGTAGAATTACTTTTTAGGGATATTGTGATATTTTATGGTGTTCAAAAAGTTATTATTTCAAATAGAAAAACAAAATTTGTATATCATTTTTATAGGACTTTGTGTAATAAGTTGTGTATTAAACTATAATTCAATAGTTCATATCACCCACAAATAAATGGACATATATAAGTTGTGAATAGGAGCTTGAGAAATTTGTTGAGATGCATAGTGGGAGAGAATTCCAAGCAATGGGACTTGACTTTGTCATAAGCTGAGTTTGAATATAAAATCTCAATTAATAGATCAACAAGAAAGTCACCATTTTAAATTTTTTATAGAAAAAATCCTATGGGTATTTTATATTTGGTATAGTTACCAACTACAAATCGAATTAGTGATGATGCAGAAGCATTTACATAGCATATGTAGTAGTTGCAAGAAAGAGTAAGAAGAAAGTTGCAAGAAAATAATGAGAAATATAAAACATTAGTAGATATTAGAAGAAAATAAAAATTATTTTATGGAGAGTTTATAATAGTTTACTTGAAAAAAAAAAAAAAATTTAAAAGGCACGTACAAGAAATTGAAGTACAAGAAAATTGGACGATACAGAATTGTGAACAAAATCAAGGACAATGTTTATGAGGTGATATTACCATAGAATTTTGATATATATTTAGTATTTAATGTTTCAAATTTATATGAATTTCATAGAGATGATGATGAATATAAATAATTAATTAGGATCACCAGGTTTCAAAGAAGAGAAAAATAGTCCAAGTTTTGGATATGAAGACATTGAGCACAAGGCAAGGGAATTATAATAGGAATTTCGTGCAGTGAGAAGGATTACAACAAGAAAATGACACTTGGATTATAGAATAAAATCTGAAGATGATTGACAAGGAAAATGGTAGCAATACAATCAAGTCAACTCATAAGAGCTATGTTGTTTTCAACCAGAGGAGAATGATGTAAAATAATAAAGGCCAATCATCTAGAGGCCATAACTTTTGATCTGTAGCTTCGTTTGAGATCTTCCACATGAAAAAATCAATGTCTTAAGAATTTTTATGCTATCCTAAGACTTTATATCTAGTTAAAGTATATTTTTATATTTTTTGGAGGCCATACGGGATCATCTGATGGTCCAAAATTAATGTTTAATAACTTTTTCAAAAAATTCTATTTTAAAAAAATGTATATTTTTATAACCAAACATCAATTTTATTTTAATTTCATCCCATAGTCTAATTATAATGTTTAGATTATTTAGGAATATTCTTAGAACTTTGCGCGCTTGCATGCAAAACATACTATAAATAGCGGCTGCTAAATTTTATTTTATTTTAGATTTTAGGTTTTTCATATTTTTGCATGTCAATTCTCAATTTTGAGTTGAGACTTATTTAAGCATGGTTTGAGTTTGTAATTATTTGAATTTATTAAATACGAATCAATTCTGAGTTGTTTCAGATATTAGCCAATTAGTAATTTTATATCTAGATAGTTTTTGGATTCATTAATTAACCACTATTTTTGACTCAATCATGATTGGTAAGCCCCACTGATGCAATAATAAGGAATATTAATTAAAAAATCAAAAATAGTTTTTATTTTTATTTATTTTCTAAACTCTCATCCATCACTTTGTGAGCTTTCTAGAACCTCCCCTTCCCAATTTCCCCTTCCCCTTAGCAATCTTAGTTGGATTTGTCCTCTTCATCACCACCATTGGATAAATAGTTACTAAACTTTATGTTATTTCTTTGAATCCCAAACCATTGAGCTCATCTATAGAATATTGAAACTCTACATATCCTCTAGAATATGGTAATTTCAACTAAGGATGATTAAATAGAATTACAAATGGTATAAGAATTAGTTCGCACTAGCTAAGTTCTCAAGCCCTATATTTATATGGTTTTAAGGTTGTGCCTTTTTGATACATCTGATATTGATGAGAAGGTCATATTGGTATAGTTTACATAATACATTTGGGTTTGTTTAATGTTGGTTATATTATTCAAGGATTGAGGAATTAATGATGAGTTAGGGCACAATCATTTATTAAATGCATAATCAATATCTGTATTTTTTAATATCTAATCCTTGAGCATAATATTAGTTTGGGTTTATTTTATGTGGACATTATTATTATATTCTTGAAGTAATTAATGAAATTAGTGTATAATTATTCATTCAATGCATAACCATTGTCTGCATTGAAGGAATGAATTATTTGAAAAAATCAATATTTACTTAGGGCATAATTATTCATTCAATGCATAATCATTGTTTGCATTATTGTTTATTCAATCCTTGAGCATATTATTGGTTTGATTTTTTTTTTATGTTGAATGTATTGTTGATTCTTTAAAAGAATTAATTATTACTCAGGGAATGATCATACATTCAATGCATAATCATTGTATGTATTGTTTAATCTCCATGTCTTGATCACAATATCAATTTGGTTCTATTCTATGTTGAGTGTATTATTTCCTACTTGAAGGAATTAATGATTATTTAAGACATAATTGTGTATTCAATACATATTCATTATCTAAATTGTTAAATATCCTTCCCTTGAGCATAATATCAATTTGGATTTATTTTATGTTGACTATATTATTGTGTGCTTGAAAGAATTAATAATTATTTATCTACACATAATCATCCATTCAACACATAATCATTATTTACATTGTTTAATATCCATCCCCTGAGCAAAATATTGTCTTGGATTTATTTTATGTTTTTTGTATTGTTGCATGCTTTAAATAATAAATGATTACTTAGCAAAACATAAAAATTATTTATGTTAAAGGAATGAATGATTTGAAGGAATTAATAATTACTCAGGGCATATTCATTCATTCAATGAATAATTATTGTCTACATTTTTTTATGTCCAATCCTTTAGCATAATATTAGTCTGATTTTATATTATGTTGACTATATTATTGCCTACATGAAATAATTACTGATTACTTAGAAAATAATCATTCATTCAATGCATAGTTATTGTCTACATGGTTGAATATCCAATCCTTGAGCATAATATTAGTTTGAGTTTATCTTATGTTGACTATATTATTACCTACTTGAAAGAATTAATTATTACTTATAAAATAATCAATCATTAAACGTATAATCATTATCTGCATTAAATGAATATATGATTAGTTAGAACAAAATCATTCATTCAATGCATAGTTTATTGACTAATTTATGTAATTAGAATATGCTACATATAATTCAGTGAACATATATGAAATAAACATAGAATCATTGTTAGATATACTACATATGAAGTAAATTTAAATTTATACCTTTGTATTATAACTAAACATTGTTTCCACAAATCTCCAATTCTACCCCTGAAACATTAATTTCTTGAAGTAGTCAACAATATGATCAATGGGTGCTTCTAGTGTGGACCACTATGCTAGACATTGACCTTCAACTAGTCACATCTATTTATTCATCACTTTTACCTCTTTGAAATAGGCTTAACTGATATATTTTTCCTTGTCCATTATTTTTTTCATTAATTATGAGTGTTTACCTTAATTTTGATTCTTATGGCATTGTTGGGCCCCATCAATGCAATCACCAAGAATTTTAATAATCATGGAAAATTAAACTTTAGTTTTCATTATTTTTAATTTATGTGCCCCTTTATAAGCTTAGTTTCCCTCACCCTCTTCATCTCCATTATGAGATAATAATCAATGGATTTCTATGACCCTTCTATTATTAACTTAGTAGAGTTATGAACAAAGATGAACACAATAAGTATTTTTCAAGCCCACAAGAGATATCTATACTAGGTACTAAGTTAAGAAAAATATAACATTGAGAGAAAATGTAGTATTGTGTTATCCACAACCTATGTTCATTATATATATTATTTATAGGAAATTAAACATTAAAAAGATTCTAAAAATCATTATCAAATAGGCATAATATAAGGTGTTTAAGTAATTAACAATATAGTCAATGGTTTTCTATGAACTTTCTATTATTACCTTAATTGAGTTATCAATAACAATTAACACAATAAATGTTTTGAAATAACATAATAAATAGTTATACATTTATATGATTCACATGAGCATAGTTATTATTGAAAAAATGAGGAGTATTATGTTAACATTATTGTTGACTACTTGAAGGCAATAAAAATTAGTTAGGGCATAGATTGTTTTATGTTTACTTTATTGTTGATGATTGAAGGAATTAATTATTAGTCAAGGCATAATCATTCATTCAATGTATAACTTATTTAATAGTTTTTTAATTAGGATATGATACATAGAATTCACTGAATGTATAATTCATTACACTTGACAGCCACCACACTCTTCGACATAGGTCGATCATTGGATCTATACTTATATGATGACCGACCTCTATCTATCTATGAGTGATTGGTGTGATCTATCTCTATTCAAGATAAGATTCAATCATGGGCCTATCTATCTATTTGGCCCACATTGTATTTTGTTATTCAAGGTACCCTCTTAGTATTGTATTACCTTAGTCAAGTCAAGCTTGTATGCAGGAAAAATAAGATAGATTGATAACGTATATTAATAATATCCAAAATTGAAGAAGGTAATCAACTATCTGCTAAGAATAATATTTTTCTCTATCATGTTCCTAATCGATCATGGATTCATTAAACCTACATTAAGGGATCTCTTATCACACAATGGCAAAGGAGAGGGTTTCAAGGCCTTTACTCAAATGTCATTTTGTGATAACCCTAACTAGGTCTTATGATTGTAAAAATAATAATCAAGCTAATATACTAAATAAATATGAAATCTAATCTAGTAAATGAATATGCAAGATAATATAGTGCTCACCAAAACTTATGGCACAAACAAGGAAGATAATAAATATGCAAAGATAATTATATATAATATAACATAGAAATGATTTAAGTAAGGAGAGATACAACTCAATTTATTATCTCTACAACATCTACTTATCAAAATATAAAAGGATATGAATATACTTACCTTGTTAAAGTAAACTCATCATGTCTCAATCTCTCCCTTAGCCATTGGTTCTTCACAAGAAATTAACGTGGCTTGTAAGGATCACAAAGATAAATAAGATCTAGGTTACTAGACTTCTCATATACATCCAAGACCTTCAAAAGACAAGTGTTACTTCTCCAAGATAAAAACCTAAGCAATGAAACCTCTTATTGATTTTATAAGCAACTTTGTGAGATGTAATGATGCAAAATTGAATGGTCTTCTATATAAAAATGAATATGATGGGGTTTTTATAGCCACAGATTGACCCTAAACCCTCTAAGGAATTTAGCTGATAAGATGGTTAAGTTGACCTTGTTAGATAGGAAATAGAGCTGTCAGGGCTCAAACCATGTTGGCTTGGGTCAATAGAGTTCTGTAATATGTACTAAACCTATAATGGAATCAACCCGATTAACGTTAAAGTAAAATTAGTAAAAAGTATTTTTTTTGCTTAGGTAGGGGCTATTCAAAGTTAACACAAAGATGATAATGGAAAGGTTAAAAATTTATTGAAACCTAGAGTCAACATTCATGCATAAGTACGCAAAATAAGGGGTTGAAATTTGAGATTGATTGATATAGGAATCACCATCATGCTTAAAAATCCTTTGGGCCTCATAAATCAATCCAAAATTTGTAACATCACTCACCCATTAGCAGATTAAACACACTATCTTTAGTCTATCTACGATTTAATGTTTTGATTTTGAGCCTTATACATCAATTATAAGTTTGAAACTAATTTCACCAACACTCTGGTAAACTACTAGTATGTTTAGAAATATAAAGGTAAGTTTATTTTTTCTTCAAAATTTATATATTTTTTCACTTAGATCGGTTGGTTTTCCATTTTTTTCCTATATAAACTTGCTTTCACATTTGCTCAATTCATAGGATTTCCCTAACCTTTTGGTCATTCATAGTGTCTAGTGTCCCTCACAAACTCTTAAATCATGCCTTTGAACACTAATGTTATGACGCAAATCTTAGGTAGTGTAAATAGCGTAACACTTGTAAATGCAACATGTGTATCCTCACACTTTTTGTCTATTTTTAGAGAGGATTTTATGGGGGAAGAAAAATATTTCCTTCTGTGGCTTTCCATTGCTAACAGAGATATTAAAAAATTGATCTCTTCTTCATTGGGAGGATTCAAAAAAATTATGCAAACTGCTTTCCATTCATTTTTTATGATGATTCTTTTACGAGGGACTCCAACTGGAATGAGCTGCATGATCATGATAGACTAGTTTCCTCTAATTTAGTATGGGTTGTGGACCTTCAATACAAGACTCTAGAGTCATATTTCCCAAATTTATTTGGGGTATCCCTTATGCAAATAATTTTCCAAGGTGGTTTACTGTATCTCCTTTTAGGATTGACATCATTAGTCTTTAAGATAAGGACACTAGTGAAGATGTGTAGCCAATTCCAATTATGTCATTTGAAAAGATAGGGAAGGATATTAAATTTCTAGCATGGTCAATGGATAATATTAAGTTAAGCTAGATTTTGTTAAACTGGAAAAATGAGTAGCTTGCTAATTTTTCATGTCAAAGTCCCTTGGATGGGAAATGGTACTGAGATTATAATATAAAAATTATAATGTAGTTTGGCTCCATATTAGTTGTTCACAACATATTGCCTTGCGGGTGTGTGTAGTGTATCCTTGAGATGAAGTGTATAGTTTCAGAGAGTTTATAGATCATTAAACATAACATGTGGTTGGAAGGCATGATGGGAGATGATGTTAATGGGAGGAATTGTTTGCTTATCCTTGAAATATCTATAGGTGGTGGGAGAAAGAAAGATTGTAATAATATTTTGGAATCTCATAGGAAATACTTGATAGCACAAAGTAAATTTAGGGAAGCTAATGTTTGGTGTGAAGACTGTTCAATTAGTCTTTGTATTATAACTATTATTTTGCATGTATTTCAATTTTTTATTTCATTTCTAAAGAGACTATAATCTCAAAGACATTTTAGATATTTTACTTATAAGCAAATGGAGATACTTTAATTGGTTCTCTAAAACTTGTACTAAGTTGGATTAAATGACTTCAAATACAATTTTCATTAGATCTTTGAGAAATATTGTATAAGCTGTTGTGATCATTCAGCTCATTCCAGTTGGAGTCTTTTTCAGAAGAATCATCATAAATAATGAATGGAAAGCAGTTTGGATAATTTTTTTTGAATATTCCCAATAAAGAAGAGATCAATTGCTTAATATCTATTTCAGCTATGGAATTCTATAGAAAGCATCTTTTTCTTCCCACAACCTCCTCTCTAATAATGGACCAATATTGTGAAGATATAAATGCTCCATTTGAAGTGTTAGTTTATCCACATGGCCTAGGATTTATGTCATGACATTGGTGCTTAGAGGCATGCTTGTGAGATTCACTGCACATTGTAAACAAAGAAAATCTTAGAAAAATCATGTAAATCTAAATAGTGGGAAATATAGGAAAAATGGAAAACCCACCCCCATCTATTGCCATAAAAAAATATATGAACATATTAAAAATTTGATCTAACCCATGTGAAATAAGTCTAGGTGGAGGTTTTAGTTATTAAATTAGTCTCAAAATTTTAATTAATGTGTGAGGATCAAAATTGAAACATTAAACTCTGGATAGACTAAAATCAGGGTGTTCACTATGATCAATGGTAACATCAGTGGAAACCCTGAATAATGTTTATGTTGGATAATTATTGTTGAGTCCTAGTTTACATCAATTTCAATCATGCAAAAATCATGAAATTAATTTACTATTTAGTTAATACTTTTAGAGAAATAAAGCCTTACAAAAGATAGAGTCAGCGTTAGTGGATATTACATGCAAGTTGTTATTTAGATAAATTTAGAATATTTTATTTATTAATTAGAAAAGCATGTTCACATGAAACTATATTAATACATTGTAATTGATCTTTATTTTCAAGGAGAATCATTTGAATAATTTGAAGTATTAATTTTTATTTTGGCAATTCTTATTTCTTTTGTATTTGTTCTGCACTTCTTCTATGCTATGAATATTGCATATATTTGGCTATGATTTTTTTGTTTCTTCATGGCTGTGGTTTATTTTTATATATCTAAAATTCTACATCTAGTATTAAAGTAGGTATTTTATTTTAAATTAAATATTTAATGGTTAGAATTTCATCAAAGGTTTATCATATCGAATTCTAACTCCTTACCCATTCCATCATTTGATGAAAATGAGTATGATTATTGGTACATCAAAATGACGAATTTATTATAGGAAAAAAATTGTGGAATATTGTTGAATCAGGTTATACAGAGCCAGCTAATTGGAATTCCCTTATAGCCACTGATAAAGCAGCTAAGAAGGAGGCTAAGAAGAAGAATGCTCAAGCTTTGTTTCATATTCAAATAGCTCTAGATAAAATCCTATTTTGATAATTGTAGGAGCAAAGATAGCTTTGGATGCTTAGAAAACTCTAAAAGAAGCTTACCAAGGTAGTGATCAAGTCAAAGTTATCAAGTTACAGACATTGAAGAGAGAATTCAAGAATTTGAAGATGCAAGAAGCTAAAAGTGTAAGTAGCTATTGTGTCAGAGTAAAAGGTTTGGTTAATAAGATGGCTACACTTGGTGAAATTGTGCATAATGAGGTTATGATGAAAAATGTGTTGAGGAATCTCACACCAAGATGAAACCATGTTGCCATAATCATAGAAGAAATCAATAATTTATCTACCCTTTAATTTGATCACGTAGTTGGATCTTTCATGTCTCATGAAGAAAGATTTAGAGATTCATTTGGAGACAGTGATGAGAAAGCATTTTACTTGAATGTAAAAATTATAAAGAATGAAGATGCTAATAATAGCACCAAAAGCAATCAAGGCCAAGGTAGAGGTCAAAACCAAAATTATTTTGGAGGAAATAGTGGTAGAGGTGGTTCATGAGGAAGATGTAAAGGCTAATTTGATAAAAATAAATGTTCAATGTTACCATTGTAATAGGTATGGCCACTTTGAAAAAGAGTGTATATTAAAAGAAGCTAATAATGATAAAAGTGTTAATTATGCTCAAGAGGATGATAAGGTTCCTCCAAATAATTTTGTTTTATCTTATGACAAAGATGAAAATGTTTATAAATATGTTTTATATTTAGATTTAAGATGTTCTAACTATATGTCAGGGAATGAAAAGATTTTTTATATAATGGATAAAAGTTTTAAATCCAAGATCAAGCTTGGTGATGACAAAACATTGGAATTTGTTGCCAAAGGACATATGGAAGTCCAAACTAAAGAAGGCATGAAAAGTGTTAAGGACATTTATTACACTCCATAATTAAAGCATAATATATTGAGTGTTTGGAAATTGTGTGAGAAAAATTATAAGCTGATGTTTGAAAATCAGTAATGCATAATTTATGATAAGAATAAAGGAAATAGGGTGGTTATAGTTGTGTCTATGTCAAATAATATAATGTTCCCATTGAGGTTTGGAGAAAATAGTGTCAATCTTGATATTATGGAATATGAGGACAAAATTAAAGTTATGGCATCTCAGGTATGGGCATTTAAATTTTCATAGTTTAAAGATTCTAACATCAAATGCATTAGTTTCTAGTTTTCCTAAGGTTATGGATCACAATGGAAATTTTCAAGGATGTGCTAAAGGAAAACATACAAGAGAGAAATTTCTAAAATGTAATGCATGGAGGGCCCAATATGCACTTCAGTTAGTTCATTCAGATATTTGTGGTCCTATGCAGACAAAGATTTCTGGTAAGTCATCATATTTTATCACTTTTATTGATGATTACTAACCAAAGTGTTGGGTTTAATTTTTGAATACCAATGGTGAAGCCCTTGATACATTCAATAGGTTTAGAGTCCTTGTAGATAATGAAAAATGGTGCAAAATCAAATTCTTAAGGACTGATTGTGGAGGAGAATTTTATTCAAAAGACGTTTAAGGTTATTATGATATGCATGACATTAGAAGGCAACTCACCATTGCCTACACACCTCAATAAAATGGTGTATATAAAAGGAAAAATCATACAGTGATGGAAATGGCATGAAGTATTCTAAAAACAAAAGGATTAAGAAATTATTTTTGGGGAGATATAGTTGCTATAAAAATATATATTCTCAATCAAAGTCCTGCTACTGCACATGACATGATGACTCTATATCAATCTTGGTATGAGAATAATCCTAATGTTAATCATTTCAATGTTTTTGGTTGTTTAGCCTATGTTCATGTTTTCGATCATAAAAGACAAAAGTTAGATCCCAAAAGTGAGTCATGTGTTTTTGTTGGATATAGTGAGAAAATCAAGGCTTACAAGTTATATAATCCTCTCACTAGTAGGATTATTGTGTCAAGAGATGTGATTTTTGATGAAGAGGGAGTTTATGGTCATCAAAAAGGCCATATGGAGAAGTCAAAATCTGTTATTATTGATGATATTGATCATGAGCTGTCCACTAATATTTTTGTTCCAAGTGCTACAAATCCACCAAGTAGCCCCTCATCTGGTTATTCAATTCTAAGTGTAAGCCCAGATTCAAGTTCTAGTTCTAAAAGTAAGGTAAGATAATTGAGTGACATCTATCAAATGAGTACAAATCAAGAACATGAATAAAATCCAAGAGGTGAGACAATGAATTTTAATTTACTTACAAAGGCTGATTTTCAACCATCATGTTTTGAAGATGCCTGTACTAATGAGGTTTTGATGCAATCAATGCAAGAAGAGATGGATTCTATTAATATAAATGATACTTAAGAGCTTAAAAAGTTTCCACATGAAAAGAACAAGATTGGCACCAAATGGGTCTACAAGACTAAGTATGACAGTGATGCAAGTGTTGAAAGGCATAAGGCAATATTAGTTGCTAAAGGCTTTACACAAAAGTATGGCATTGATTATGAAGAAACATTTGTATTAGTAGCAAGAAAAGAGACCATTAGAATGCTGAGTTCATTAGAAACTCAAAAGAATTGGAGCATCCATCATATGGATGTGAAAAGTGCCTTCTTGAATGGGTACATAGAAGAGGAAGTATATGTGGAACAACCACAAGGTTTTAAAGTACAAGGAAAATAAAATCATGTCTACAAGTTGGAGAAGGCTTTGTTTGGAATCAAGAAAGCACCAAGAGTGTGGTATGCTAATATTGATGGATATTTTTAGGAAAATGGCTTTCAAAGAAGTAAGATTGAACCTACCCTTTACTACAAACAAGAAGGTAATGATATTCTTATTGTAAGTATGTATGTTGACGACTTGTTGTATATAGGTAGTAATTCTAGGATGAAGTATGAATTCAAACTTGCTATGATGAATGAATTTTGGATGAATGATTTAGGTCTCATGAATTTTTTTCTAGGAATGGAGGTTTATCAAAGTGAGAAAGAAATTTTCATTTGTGAAAAAAATTATGCCAAAGATATGTTGAATAAATTTGATGTGGTTGATTGTAAATTAGTCTCCACTCTAGTTGCTCATAGAGTTGTGTTGTGTAGAGATGATGGTACTTACATACTTCATGAGATAGCTTAATTTTGGAAGCTTAATGTTTCTAACTCACACAAGACCTGATATTACATATTTAGTTTTAGTTATTTCAAGGTACATGATAAATCCATAAAAAATATATAGAAGTCAGCCAAAAGAATTTTGAGGTATGTGAGAGGCATTATAGATTTTGGTATTCAATACTACACTTATAAAAGGTTCAATCTTGTTAGTTCTAGTGATTCTGAATAGGGAGGTAGTTTGGATGACCGAAAGTCAACATCTGGGAATTATTTTTCACTTGGTTTTGGTTTTATTACTTGGATCTCAAAGAAGCAAAGTATAGCTGTTGTTTCATCTATAGAAGCAGAATATATTGCACTCACTTCAATAGGTACGCAAGCATTATGGCTTAGAAAATATTTTTAAGAAATTGGAGAGATACGAATCTACCACACAATGATTTTTTATAACAACATTAGTGCCATCAAATTGGCCAAGAATCTAGTCCATCATAGTAGGACAAAAGAATTTGATTTATAGCATCATTTTATCAGAGATTTAGTGCAAAAGAAGGTAGTAGAATTGAAATGCATCAACACTAAAGAATATTTGGTATATAGTTTCACTAAGGGAGTTACAATGGATCAATTTTTGAAACTCTGAGATCAAATCTTTAATTCACTGAACATCAAGGGGGATAATGTTGGATAATTGTTGTTGAGTCCCAATATACATCAGCTTCAATCATGCAAGAATCATGTAATTAATTTAATATTTAGTTAGTTTTCACTTAGTATTTTTTAGAAAAATAAAACCTTGCAAAGGTTATAGTTAGTTTTAGTGGATATTACATGCAAGTTGTTATTTAGATAAATTTATAATATTTTATTTATTAATTAGAATAACATGTTCACATGCAATTATATTAATACATTATAATTAATCTTTATTTTCAAGGAGAATCATATGATTAATTTGAAGTAGTAATTTTTTATTTTTTCAAATCTTCTTTCTTATGTATTTCTTCTTCACTTCTTCTATGCTATGAATATTACATATATTTGGCTATAAATTTTTGGTTTCTTCATGGCTGTGGTTTATTTTTATATATTTAAAATTCTATAGTTTAGATGTTCTTGTATCAATCAATAACCCTTTTTTCCATGTTTATGCATGAAGAAGCTTTCCATTATCATTTCTATGTTAACATCCACCTGCATTATTATTGTTCACTCCATAGTAAAATTTGAGAAATGCCTTCTCCATAACCATGGAAAAATAATCATCAAAAGTTAACAAATAATTTTTTTTATAATTATTATTTTTTTATATGGTGAACCATGCTTGGACTTTGGCAACTACACATCACTATAAAATATTAATTCCATGGATGATTAGATTCTATTTGCCTTAAAATTTACATATTATGAAAATTCAAATCATAGAACCGATTAGATTTTACAATTTTCTTCTGATTGATTATTACTTTATGTTCTGATTTTAAGTTAAGAGTCAAGTATTGAGGGGTATCCATTATACCAAATTCATTCAGGGCATGATTGTAGCTTCATCCCTTTTCATGTGTCAGGTTTTTCTAGAATCAAGAATTGATCTTTGGTGGGCTATTTATTAGCCAAGCAACCTCAATAGTTGAATCAATGTTCACAATGTTACAATATTTTATATTAATAGTTAAGAAAAATATGTATCAGTTATCTTTAACATAGATTTATAGAAGGTATGTATCATAGTTATGTTAATAGGCATTCACCTATTATAATAAGCCCTCCATTATGTACCTAATTGATGCTTTATATTTAAAATTAGAATATGAATACGATTACATTTTCCTATTGATGATGTGAGATACATATTAATTGGCCTACATTATGAACCTAGAATCCTATCAATGGGGATGAGTTACTGTATAGACAACTAAATGGTAGATACAGAATAGTGTGTGGTTAAGAAATTAAAATAATGGTGTGTGTACATTTTATCATGCCAATATATTTATTTTACCAATATATATCTATCCCAATCGATGTTATTAAAATATTTTCGTGTTATGTTTTAATGCGTATTAAGGATGTGGCAGTGCATTTGATATGTTATTAACTAATAGCAATGTTACCATTTACAAAATCTTTAAAAAATATAATCTATAAATGAAATCATCATCTATTAAAGAAAGATGGAAAATTTATTTTTATTATTTAGTATGACAACAAATCCATAATATTTTGATATCTTAATACATAGAAGATAGAGATTGGGCACACAATCATTTTCAAGTGAGTTAATATTGAATCAATGTCTATATGTGAATGTGATGAACATATTTTATTTCTTTCAATTTTATTATTAACAAGTGTGTGTGTGTGTGTGTGTGTGTGTGTGTGTGTGTGTGTGTGTGTGTGTGTGTGTGTGTGTGTGTGTGTGTGTGAGAGAGAGAGAGAGAGAGAGAGAGAGAGAGAGAGAGAGAGGTCATGTATTCATTCTTGCTAAATCCATGACTATGATCATAAGGCAGTCAGAATTAACATCAAGTCAATGTAAGATTTATCCTTTGAATAACATAGACAATTGATTGTGTTTTTTATAGTATTATATTTTTTAACAACATGAAATCGTTGTCTTCTTATAAATAGAGAGCTTTATATAGTTTATGAATCTTCCTAAATTTTATGTAAAAATAAGTTATGGGTTTAAAAAACTGTGTTGTTCTCATACCTCATGTGTGTGGACTAAGTATTGAGCATGCATTAATTATCATGTAAGCTAAACTCAATTTAGTTTCTTTGCATGAATGGGGTGAGAATAATTTTTGTCTCATTTTTTCACCCACACTGATAACATTTTTTTACCTAATCAATACATTTATTCTTATAATAAGTTTCTATAAAGATCTATACGTTCAGAAGCATAAGCTAGAGATTACGCATATAGTCATTTTATTGTGTTAAATAAACTTGAACTAGTGTCTTTGCATGGATGTGTCGAGTAGATTTTATTTATCTCTATTTTATTGATGACATTGATACCATTTTATGCAATGAATGCATTTATACATGTTATATATTTATGTAAAAGGTTACATGGTAAGGATTTCATTCTTTTCCCATTAGAAGTTAAGATTTTTCCTTTAAATAATATTAGGATTTTATTGTGCTTTCATTTTTTAAATAATATTATATTATATGGCGGCATGGAATCATTATTTTTTTCGTAAACAAAACTCTTTGAATAATTTATCTTTTCTTAAGATTTATGTCAAAATAAATTACAAATTAAATAAAATATATATTATTTTAATAACACATATAACAAAAAAATTCTTTACAAAAAAAATGAAGAGATATTTTAATAATTAAAAAAAAAATTGAATTTTTAACACTCGCTATTTTTTTGGTTACTTTATGATATTTTTTTATTTATCATGAAAATGCATGAAAAGTGGAAAGATGGAATAATCATTAATGTACTCTTAATTTTAATTTAATTCTTCCATTAATAAATTTAAATATACAGATAAAAGAAAATAGATTTTTCTTACGTAAATCATGATTTCTCGATTGGGTAAATAATAGATTTCCTAGTTATGCCAAGACATGTAACCTACAATGCTAGTAGGGGTAGAATCATTTGATGTCATTATTGTGAAATAAAAAATCTTGTCAGAGTTATTATTACTATAACATAATTAGTGAGATAATGTAATTTTTAAAAATCATATATAATAAATAGAAAATAAACAACCACAAAATCGAAGATAAGTGGAAAAGGAAGAAACAAAATTTAAATGCATTAACTAAAAAAAAGAGAATAATAAAAAATAATTAAAGGTATTTCCAACTATCATTAATTTTATTTTCCACCTTTCAATATTTTATTTTATTTATTTAATAATTAAAAGTATGAACATGATATATAATCTTTTTTATTGCTGAAGGGGGATGGGGAGACAAGTCATAGGATCCACCTCCTCTACCACTCCTTCTAGCTATCATGTTCACTGCTTCAAATTAAATATTTTATTTGTTGCTTATATTATTATATGTGTATATTTATTTTTTATTAGGAACTTATGTTGGTTTGATGTGAGTTTATTTTGGTGTGGTCATTATTGACCGTCTGCTGGAGTTGCTCATTTTCTGAAGGTTTCTTACCTCAGTATGACTTTACTTGTAAGGTGCAACCTTTTCTACCCTTTTTCTTATATGAATAGCATTGTACCACTATTTATTTATATGAATATGAGTACACTCTTATAATATATGAGTATACTTGAAAATAGGAATAAATTTACACAATTTTCTTTTTATGTAATGTAATAGAGCGTTATTTTTAATAGTTTTATATACTTATTTTATTAATCAACATAACAAAAACTATCTCAATTAAAACTATGGTATGTGGGAAGGGGGTGGATGAGGAATTAGAGGATATTTTTTAGTGGAATCACTAGCCAACAATATTAAAATATCAGGACACTACACAACACCATTCTAGTTAACTTCCATAGCCACTTTTATTTGATCAATAATTTGGAACACTAACTCTCTTAGTGACAAGTTTGGATAAGATTGACACTCATTAATTCTGTCACTTATGTTTAATGACACCATCCCATTTCATCCTTTTCAAACACACAATAGAATATAGATTCAAAAACTAACTATGATAACTAGCTAGTACATTCGACGTGAACTACCATGTTGGACATTGACCCCGAATTGGTCATATCCAAGTCTTTGTTAAGGCACACTTAACATTTATTGTTTCCCTAAAAAGTTTTTATTTGAATCAACTATTTTTTTTGACATAACCATGATTGTTAAGGCCCCATCGATGCAATCATAAGGAGTGTTAATAATCAAGGAAAAATGAATTTTGGTTGTTATTATTTTAAAAATTCCTAACTTCCCTTCCCCTTTGTGAAATTTGTTACCTTCGTCCTCTTCATCTCCATCATTGAATAATTAGTTGTACACATTTTTATTCTTTATTTGAATCTCAAACCATTAAGCTTGTCTATGCACCATTGAGACTCTGCATATCCTCTCGAGAATATGGAAATTTCAACCAAGGATGAGCACATGGAATTATGAATGGTAGAAGTAGCACCCACCAGGTGAGTTTTCACACCCTTTTATAATAGGGCTTTAGGGTTATTCCCTTCTGATATGTGTGATATTGATGACAAGAACATATCAATATAATTTACGTAATACATCTAGGTTTATTTTTTGTGGACTATATTGTTGAGAGATTCAATGAATTAATGATTAGTTAGGGCGTAATAATTTATTTAACTCATAATTATTGTCTACATTATTGAATATATAACCCTTGAGAATAATATCAGTTTGGGTTTATTTTATGTTGATTATATTATTTCTTGATTGAATAAATTAATGACTACTAAGGGCATAAACATTCATTCAATGCATAATCATTATCTGCATTAAAGGAATAAATGATTTTAAGGAATTAATTTTGACTTAGGGAATAATCATTCATTCAATACATAATCATTATATGTCTTGTTGAATATCCAATCCTTGAGTATAATATCAATTTGGGTTTATTTTATGTTGACTGTATTAATTCCTACTTGAAGTAGTTAATGATTAATTAGGACATAATCATTCATTCAATTCATAATCATTATCTACATTGTTAATATCCAACCCTCGAGCATAATAACATTTTGGGTTTGTTTTATGTTGGTTGTATTATTATCTACTTGAAGGGATTAATTATTCCTTAGGGCATAGTCATTCATTCAATGCATAATTATTATTTGCATTTTTGAATATCCATATCTTGAGCATAATATCAATTTGACTTTTTTCTATTTTGAATGTATTATTGTATACTTGAAGGAATTTATGATTACATAGAAACGCATAACCATTCGTTCAATAATAATCATTATTTCCATTGTTGAATGTCCATCATTTGAGTATAATATTGGTTTGGTTTTGTTTTATGTTGACTATATTCTTGCCTTCTTAAAGGAATTAATGATTACTTAGGACATAATCATGCATTCAATGCATAATCGGTGTTTGCATTATTGATATTCCATTCATTCAGTATAATGCTAGTTTAGATTTTTTTTAAGTTGACTATATTATTTCCTGCTTGAAGGAATTAATGATTACTTAGGGCATAATCATTCATTCAATCCATAGCTAGTGTCTACATTGAATAAATCAATTATTAGTTAGGGCATAATCATTCATTCAATTCATAGTTTATTTACTAATTTGTGTAATTAGGATATGCTACATATAATTCAATGAATGCATACACATTAAACACATAATAATTAT
Organism: Torreya grandis; assembly: GCA_037957365.1. Taxonomy (NCBI): domain Eukaryota; kingdom Viridiplantae; phylum Streptophyta; class Pinopsida; order Cupressales; family Taxaceae; genus Torreya; species Torreya grandis. Next base: position 763,307 of record JARHVA010006717.1, on the reverse strand, counting down.
TGGATATGATACATAAAAATTAATTTGAACTCTATACCTTTGTATTCTAGCTAACCACTATTCACACAAAACTCTAACTCTACCCCCAAAACATTAATTACTTTAAGTAGTCAATAATAAAATCAATTGGTGATTTCAATGTTTATCATCATGTTGGACATTCACCCTCAATTTGTCACATCTATTTCTCTATCACTTTTCCCTCGATACATAGGGATTAACAATTAGCATAGCTTTTTAAGTATTACATTGTTAACATAGTTGTTATTTATTAGTTAAGTATTTTGATTGGGTAATTATAGTTTGTATAACTAATTTTGTGTTTTATATATTCACCTACTTAGTTATTGAATAAATATCAAATCCTTTGAGATATTCATCCATGTCAGAGCAATATCATGACTTCTAAGACTCCCTAAAGTAAATGGAATGAATACTGAAGACAAGGGCATTGGTGGATCATGTAGGGTCATGCAAAACACATTGGCATTGATATAAATCACAAACTATAGATGGTAGATTCAAATATTTACTGGAAAAAGGTTATTGTGTTGGCTCATTTTGTGGATGATATTCATTTATACATTGGCATCATTAGAATTGAATTTGAATGTAGTGGCATAAATTATGTTACAATAGAATATTCCATTAGATTTCTTCATGTCATAATGTGTTGACATGACATTAGATACCAATAGAGAGTCTTGTGTAGACTTTAAATATATGTGTAGAAATAGAAGCCTCTAGGTTAGGCTTGAATCACCTAAAGAAATGGTATAGACATTGCCTAAACTCTTCATTTGAAATCTTAGCATCTATGCAATGATAATGTAATGAAAGTAATGCTCGATGTAATGTGACTATGACAAATTGAATTAATACAATGTATATGTCAGTGAATAATGTGACTCAGAGTTGATACTATCTAGTTTACCATCAATAAGGTACACTTATTTATATATTTTAAAGCAATAAATATTATTTATTTAGCTTTGTCAAATATTTCATAAATAAGTAAAGATAATTTCTACACCAAAATTACTCTTGTCTGAAGCCCAACATCTCAATGGGCCAATTTTTGTGCATTAAAGATGAAGATGCACATGATTCTTCAATTCAAAGAATTATAGGGCATCATCACTGGTAAAATGACCTATCCTACTAAATCTAATGAGAAAATGAAAAATGCTATTTTCAATGATAAAGCCTTGATGTTAATCATATGCAGTGCCACCGATGAGGTTTAACCTCATATTCAGGATGCATCAACATCAAATGAGATTTAGAACATTATATCCACTATATATGAGTGAATAAAAAAATTGAGATCCTCTATCTCTAGTCCAAGCTTCATAATCTCAGTATGAAAGATGATGAGAAAGTTGAGTTCTTACACCATGTGGTAGAACTTTGAGAAAAACTAGTTGTGCTTGGAGAAGCAATCGAGGGAAAGATGTTGGTTCCAATCACATTCAAAGCTTTCCCTTCTCAATTGCACACATTCACTAAAAAAATAAACATTACAAAGTAAGTATTGTCTTTTATATAATTAGTAAATTTTCTTCAACAAAAAGAAGCCATATAGTCTTTGAAAGATGATTTTGAGGACAAAGCATTGATTTGTAAGCAACATGGTACAGAGTTCCTGAAAGGACCATCAAAGCAATCACAACAATATAAGAAATTTAAGAAAGTGAAATGATGGTGTCATATTTTCCACACCAATATTCATGACAGTAATCACTGCTAGTATATTTCCTTGACAAATCTAATTGAGAAGCCACATCCAATCAAGATAATTCATGTAATTTAAAAAGATGTCCTCGATGATGAAATTTGCAAGGACATGTAGTGGCACAATAGTAACCAAAATAAGATGATGCATCTGAAGAAGAGGTACTAGTAAAATTAGAATATAGTGCATATAATAATGTAGCTCTTGTCTCCAAAACCTCATAACCAATGAACAATGTGTGGTTGATTGACTCTAATACCAACAAACATATGACAAGATGAAAGGAGATCCTTGATTCCCTAACTAATCAACCCACTGGACATAGGGTTTGGAGCATAGATGATAAGGAATATGTTATAAAAGAAATTAGAATTATCACCATTCTTCTTGGTTTAAGAACCTGTACTCTCACAAAGGTATTGTATGTCCTCAACTTGACAACAAATCTCTTATTTATAAGTTAGTTATTAAATCATAATGTTAAGGTGGTGTTCTTGATCAAGAATGGCACCAAATCCTATCTCCTCTCAAGGGAAGGGAAAGTAATTGCTAGAGATTTTTTAAAGGATCATTTATATTCCCTAGATGTAGTTTCTCTCTCTACCTCTATGGTAGGATCTACTACTCTCTGGCATTATCAATATGGAAACCTTTCTGATAGATCCTTATATTATCTAAGCTCTAAGGCCATTATACATGGACTTATTTAGCTTTCCCATTACTTGCATATATACCTTGGATTCATTGTAGGAAAAAACATAGGGTTCTATTCGATTCAAATTATTTTTATGCCAAAGATCATCTTGATATGGTGCACACCAATATGTGTAGACCCTTGCCTGCTTATTTTTAAAGATTCAAGTACTTGTAATTAATCATTGATGATTTCTATCAAAATAAATGGGTGTTCTTTGTCAAGAATAAGAGTGAAGACTCTACTCATTTTAAGGTCTTCTACCAACACATTTTGACCTAGCCAGGGAGACCTTTTCATCTCTTTTTATTATATCTAGGGGAGTAATTCAAATCAAAGGAAATATTGGCATTCTTTAAGAAAAATGGCATCAAATTTCACCTAACCGCTAATTATATGCCCTAGAAAAATATAATTATAGATTGATTCAATCATTCAATCATGGAGATGTCTCATTATATGATTTCTAATACAAATTTAAAGGTAGCATTCTAGATAGAAGCAATTCAGATAGCTATATATTTTCTCAAAAGGGCACCTACAAACATATTGCAAGAAAAGACACCATAAGAGGTATGGAGTGGTCATAAACCTTTGATATCCCATCTAATATTATTTGGTTTTACATCATATATGCATGTCTTAGCTAAAAAGAAGAATGAAATCAAACTGAAGACACTCTAGTGCATTATATTTGGGTACAGTGCTACTTCAAAAGCATATCATCTCATGAAGCTTGAGACATAGAATATTTAAGAAAGTTGAGACATGGTTTGTGATGGGTCATCATTTAAATCATTAACATGGAAGGATTCATAATATACCACCTCTCATAGATTTTTCCCACACTTAGATGATGAACACAATGAATCTTATCACAAAGAAGGTGAGCTTCAAGGAGAATTGTTCATTGACCTCGGAAATCTAGAAGAGAATTCTTCATCAAATAAGTAGCAACATCAATGTTTAAAATGTGTAGAAAAAATATTTACGGACTCACACCTAAAAAATACTCTAGATACTTCATTATGAGTTTAGACCAGATTAGAGGAGAGAAATGAAGTTAATCTTGCAGTAATGAGTTCAGTAGTTGACAACACCAAACTAGATATAGTTTTAGAGGCTATATGTCAACCTCAATAGAAGAATGACATTGATGTTGAGTATGAATCTCTCATAAAAAATGGGATGTGGGAATTTTTTGATCTACCTATAGGATATAAATACATTAGCTACATGTGGATTTTCAAGACAAAATACAAAGCATATAGATCCATCAACAAATACAAAACATGAATTATGATAAAGGGGAATGATCAATATGAAGGAATCATATTATGAGGAGACGTTTGCACCAACTGATAAGATAAAGACCATCAGATTTTTTTGTGTACTCATAGCAAAAAAGGGATGGATGTTGTAGTACATAGATGTCAAAAGTGAATTCCTAAATGGTGATCACAAAGAAGAAGTGCACATGACCCAACCATAAGGTTTCATTAACAAACAACATCTAAAAAATGTATGTCTTATAGTTAAGTCACTTAAAGGACTTAATCAAGCACTAAGGGCATGGTTCATTAAGATAGATTATCATCTATTATAGCATAGATTCATTCATAAACCCTCATATTCAAATTTGTATATCATGAAGGTAGGCACAAATATTATCATTTTTATTTTTTATGTGGATGATCTTGTGATGACGGGAAGCTAAGATGATCTCGTTAAAGAAGTAAAGAATGAATTGAAGAAATGGTTCTACATGAAAAACTTGGGGCTACTTCATTAATGTCTTGGCTTAAAGATATGAAAAAATAAGAATCACATTTTTGTCTCACAAATGAAAATGTTAAGATGCTACTTGAGAAATATAGGATGATAGATTGTAAAACATTGTCAACTCTAATGGAAAAAAGGTTTGAAACTATCTTTGTTTTAGGATTTACTCAAGTATATGAAACACACTATAGGTAACTGTTTTGTAGTCTCATTTACTTAACATATATTAGACTGGATATATGTTTTGTTATTAGTTATCTTTCAAGATTCATGAAGGATCCAAATAAGTGTCATTGGGTTGCATTAAAGCACATTTTTATATATGTATGAGTTACAATATATTATGGTCTATAATATAAGAAGAACTATAATTTCTTCTTGCAAGTTTACACAACTTGAACTATGTTGGATCTGTTGATGATAAGAAATAAATTACAGGATATATATTTCATCTCGAACATAGACCAATTACATGGATTAGTAAGAATTAATTTTTTTTTCTCCCTCATCCACATAGGTAGAATATAATGTTGCATGAGGATCTGTGTGTGAATCAATTTGGTTACATCACATTTTTTTTGATATAGACATTCCTAAAGATCAAAGACTAATCCTTTTTTATGACAATCAAGGTGTGTCGAAGCTTTTTAAGAATCTAGTATTTCATGAAAGAACCAAACACATTGAGGTCAAGTTTTATTACATTTGAGAACAAGTCTTGATGCACCACATTTAGCTCTAGTACTACCCAATAGATTTACAAATAGCAGATATAATCACCAAGTCACTTGACAAGGTGAAATTTGATATATTTTAGGGGCACATTTGTGAAAATAATGTAATAAATAGGGGAATGTTAGAATATTTTTTTGATTAAATTTTTTTTAACGTAGATATTAGTTAAGTACTACAATTAGATAGTTATATTTTTTATAACTGGTTTTATGTTGTTTATATTCACTTACTCAGTTATTGAATAAACATCAAAGCCTTTTAGCTCTTCATTAATTTCTATCTTTTTCCTTATCCATTTTTGTTTGCATTAAATAAATGTTTTTACCCTTACTATGATTGATAAGGTTTTGTTAAACCCCACCAACACTATCATGAGGTATATTAATAATCAAGGAAAAATAATCATCAATTTTCATTATTTTCAATTTGTGCACCTCTTCATGAGATCAGTTTCCCTCGCCCTTTTCATCCTCATTAATATATAATACTTAATAGGTTTTCATGATCATTATATTATTAAATAAATAGAGTTATGAATAATTACTAACATAATAAGGGTTTTAAAAGAGCACACAAAATACCTATATTGGGTACTAAGTTAAGAGAAAGATAACATTAAGAGAAAACATAGTACTATGTTATCCACCATCTATGTTCATTCCATCCATTAGAAACAATAAATTAAACATTATATAGATCATAAAATCATTACCAAATAGGCATACAATAGGAGGCTCAAGTAGTCAATAATATAGTCAATAGTTTTCCATGAGCTTTCTATTACTAACTTGATTGATTTATCAAGAAAAATAAACACAATAAGTGTTTCGAAAGCCTAGAATAAAAATTTATACATGCCCATCATTCACATTATCATCATTATCACTAAATAATAGAGGAGTATTGTTTTGATTGTACTATTGACTTCTTGAAGGAACTAAAAATTAGCTATGGCATAGCTTGTTTTATGTTTACTGTATTGTTGACTGGGTAAATGAATTAATGATTAGTCAGGGCAGAATCATTCATTTAATGCATAATTTATTGAATAGTTTGTCTAACTATGATATGTTATATATAATTAATTAAACACATAATTAATTAAATGCTATTTAATAGTTTAAACAAAACTCACACTCATATACTCTACCTCATAGAATAAGTCACTAGTACATAGGGAGTTACAATAGAAGATGATGCTAGTACAGTCAAGCATAAAATCGACATGGCATTAAGAAGTATTAAAATAAGTAATTAGGACAAATGGAATTATACTATTTTACTCATGTATAAAACCAATGTAGTGTTTTTATTAAGAAAATGCAATGAATTATAACCAACATGCTTCATATTCTATGTGTGCATACATAGTTAGTGAGTAGAGTAGGGGTCAAAATGTCAAACATTCAATTTAAAATGTAAACCTTGGTATACGTATGTACACTAATACTTTTATAAACCAATCAAGTAATGGTATACATAGATCAAGTATGCACAATCACAAGGAAGGTTATGGTATACTCAAACTAGAATATAAATAACATATATATACAGTAAGGGAAAACTCACAATGTTTACATTCTTTCTAATGGTATACACAGATCAAGTATTGACATTATTTTCAAAAAGGAGGATGTATATATATTCATTATTTGTATATTACTCTTTATTATAGTATGTATAATGCCCTAAATCTTCATCATTCTTGTATCTGTAAAAAACCCTTTTCATTCTCTATATTATTCATGTATATACTATATATAAATAATTTAAACTCTATATGTTTGTATTCTAACTTTATACAATTAATGAATTTTAATGTTTGTAATTTTTACCCTTACTCTATTCACATTATTATTCATCTTGATATATGAATGAAAGGAACCAATGAATTATTATTCTATTTAATGGTCTATTATTATTCATTTTCAATACTAAGTATTATCTTAAGCATTTGGGATACCCTTCATATAAACATGAAAATAATCATTACTACTACATAAATTAAAGGAACCAATAAACCATTAGTATCCATAATGGCCTATTATTATTAATTATCAATATCAAATTGTGTAAAAGGGACTTAACTAGTTGGTGCATTTGTACTTTATGGCTAGGCTAACATTTATTAACAACATGTCAAGGCAAACAATATATGGTTAGTTGGTTCCTTTCCTTTATGTATCAATATGGAAAATTGTAGATCATTATATAAAATTTAAATGGAATTATACATATAAGGTATAACATTATATATACTATAATAATATGGACAATAGAGCCCAAGGGTTAGCTTGAGTGGATGGGAGCAATGACTTAGGTCACCCAGGTCTCAAGTTCAATCCTTGACTTATTCATAGTGTGTGGAGTGGGAAATTTTAAAATAATTTACACTTATAAGTGGCCATGGGGACACTTTGAGGTATGTGTCAAACTTTTCCATGTTTTCTAGATAGATCATAGTGTGTTGATTCAATTGTCAATCGTTTAGCAGCATTTACAAACCCAGGCCCACCCCTATTAAGATTTAGATGTAGATTAAATTTTATCCAATGAGATATGGGTGATTTGGTTAACTATATTTGTTGTTTCAAGCTCCACATAGGTTCAAATATCTATAAAGGCATATGAGGCAAGTTGTGTCCATGGTTTATTCTAGAGGTTGTTAATGGTCTTTGGTTACTCTCGAGGCTAGTGGTGGCCATTGTTGGTATTCTCAGGCTGATGGTGGCCATTGTTAATCTATCTAGTATATGTGGTAGATGATTACTTGAGGATCTGTGTCATGTCCCCTTTTTAGTCGACATGTGCAGAGTAGATGATTAGCCTATTATGCGACCCTCGTAGGCTGATGAGATGGATAGAGGGTCTTGATGGAGCTGGGCTTGGCTTTCGTTTGGGCTCTTTAGGACATGAATTAAAGGAGATATTAATATTTGATTGATTTAATCAAATATTAATTATTTGGTCCAATTTTAATTAATTATTAATTATTAATTAATAATTAATTATTAATTATTAATTATTAATTAGTTATTAATTATTAATTATTTATTATTGGGTCTAATTTTAGGATCCTCATTCTAATTTAAGAATTGGTCTAATTTTAAGACCCTAGTTCTAAATTAAGGAAGCCCCAGTCTAATTTAAGGGAATCTAATTTTAGCAAGCACACCTTTGGAGGTGTATAAGAATCTCTCATGGAAGAGAGTTTGTATGCATAGATTATTGATTATTGAAAATTGAAGAAATTCTTCTGTGAAGACTGAGCCAAGGGTTCCAGGATTCTATTGCAGTGGAGAACGTCAACTCTTCATTGTGTGCGATTTAGAGGCTATGAAATATCAGCTGATTTATTGCCAAATTGAGAGATAGCTTCATCCAGAAGTTATCACAGTGGTATTAGAGATTTTGTGCAGATAAGAGAGGCCCTAAGTAAGGGACATCATAGTGGTATCAGAGCTAAATCCTGCCATCCTGAGGGTTTAGAAATTTTATGCAGCCACAAGAGTTGTGACCACACGGGTATTACACACGCAGTAGAGCTTTGCTTGAAGGTACCCAGCTGTTAGAATAGCAACAGATTACCATGAGTGACAGACGTGAGGGTAGCCCACCCAGGGGCCACAGGTATGATGCTGACCAGGACACCAGAGAATTCCATCGTGCTATGATGTCAGGTCAACAGCAGATGAATCAGACACTACAAGCACTTACTACTATGATAAGGGGAATGAACACAACCGATAGACAGAATGGGGAACAAGGAGATAATAGGAGTGCTACTATTAATCAGAGACCACAACAAACCCATTCCAGGACAGCAGGTAGAACTACACGCCCTACGTTTGTTCAAGAGGAACCAAACGTTCCAGCAAAGGAGGAGGCGGGAGATCCTTCATTTACAGATTATTTCATGGCTGCAGATGAGGACTGGAACTTATTACCTCCTCATGTACAAGAGAGGACGTCCCTTGATCATTTTATTAATCTGAGGAGAGAGCACTACAGATTGGCTAGACAGGACAGAAGACCTAGACACCAGAACAATGATCTTAAGCATGCTACGAGCAGGCTCACACTCACGATGTTCAATGGAAGTGGTAACGTCACAGCCCAGGCTTGGATTAGTAAGTTGGACACCTTTCTCACATTGCGTCCGATGGCCGAGGAAGATGCTATAAGATATGCAACACTACATCTTGAGGGAGTAGCTCACGATTGGTGGCACCACGGGATGGTGACACTCCATCATGATCAGATCACCTCTTATCAGGAGTTCGTGGACAGGCTAGTAGAGCGTTTTGACAGGAGGGATCCAGAGTCCTATTTTTGAGAGTTGGCACAGTTACGTCAAAGTGGCAGTCTAGAGTCTTATATTGGTGACTTCCAGAAGTTATCAGTTATGGTTTTTGACATTTCAGAAAGGCGACTAGTGGTACTTTTCATGGAGGGACTAACAGAACCATTGAGAGGATGGATCAAAGGCTTTGATCCTCCTTCCTTACAGGAGGCTATGAAGAAGGTGCGTAGTATGGAGATGGCAGCCCCATCAAGTAGATCTAACTCCAGAGGTACTTCTTCATCTAGAGACCATAAGCACTCCAACGGGGATAAAGAGAGACCAGATTTTAACATAGATAAATCTAGGGTTAAAAATGATTCAAAAGCCAATCCAGCAGCACCACCTTTGGATCATGAGGCACTTAATGATCTACGCAAGAAGAATCTTTGCTTCTACTGCAAAGGTCCATATGATATCCATCACGATTGCCCTTTGAGGCCTAAGGGCAAAGCAGATCGTGTGATGTGGGCATATTATGAGGATGCGGAATCAGAAGAGTTCAAACAGCAGGATAGTACTGAGGAGGCAGGGGCTTCAGAGCCTAAGGTAGATGCAAATTTAGAGCTTCATATACAGGAGGCACACCTATCCAGCATTCAGTCGGATGAGTCATTCAGACTCTGAGGAGTTTTGTCAAGGCAAAAGGTTACCACCCTTCTTGATACAGGAGCTACACATAATTTCATAGATGCTAGATTGGTGGAGGAGCGTGGACTCACTACCAAAGATTTTGAGGGAATTAGAGTTAAGGTAGCCGATGGTCACACTCTTAGGTGTGAGCGCATGATTAGAGATCTCCCATTGCGCTTGAACAACTATGAGTTCAAGGCTAATTATTTTGTAGTGAACATGGGGGACATAGAATTAGTCTTGGGTATGAAGTGGCTTCATTCATTTGAGGAAGTTACTCTTCATCTCAAAGATATGGAGGTTCATTTTCAGGTTGATGGGAAAACACATATTCTTAAGGCAATACGGGGTAGCAGCTTCAATCATATGTTTTTTCATCGGATGGAGATGCCTATACTACATGACATGATAGAGTGCGATGATGAGGGCACATTGGCACCAACACAGGAGAGATATGAGGACGAGCGTTGTCTTGAGGTGAGTTCAGTTCAAGAGTCAGCACATGTGGTAGAGGCTCAGCTTTCTTTTACAGGGGGGTCACATGTTGATGACGATATGCGTACAGGAGACAGAGGTGATGTGACGCCATTGGATGAGAGTGGTGATGGACACGGCCTAGAGTTTGTGTTGGTTGACAGCACTGTAGATCGAGACTTCATTTGGGATCTGGGTATTCAGGGATTGCTTGAGGGCAAGCAATTTCAGGAGGGGCGGATTGTCATGTCCCCTTTTTAGTCGACATGTGAAGAGTAGATGATTAGCCTATTATGCGACCCTCGTAGGCTGATGAGATGGATAGAGGGTCTTGATGGAGCTGGGCTTGGCTTTCGTTTGGGCTCTTTAGGACATGAATTAAAGGAGATATTAATATTTGATTGATTTAATCAAATATTAATTATTTGGTCCAATTTTAATTAATTATTAATTATTAATTAATAATTAATTATTAATTATTTATTTATTATTTATTATTGGGTCTAATTTTAGGATCCTCATTCTAATTTAAGAATTGGTCTAATTTTAAGACCCTAGTTCTAAATTAAGGAAGCCCCAGTCTAATTTAAGGGAATCTAATTTTAGCAAGCACACCTTTGGAGGTGTATAAGAATCTCTCATGGAAGAGAGTTTGTATTCATGATTATTTGATATTGATTCTTGTTAAGAAATTCTTCTATGAAGACTGAGCCAAGGGTTCCAGTATTCCATCTGCAGTGGAGAACGTCAACTCTTCATTGTGTGCGATTCAGAGGCTGTGAAAGATCAGTTGATCTATTGCCAAACTGCATTGAAGAATGTCAACTCTTCAGTGTGAGCGATTCAGAGGTTGTGAAAGATCAACCGATCTATTGCTGAATTGGGAGATAACTTCATCCAGAAGCTATCACATGTACTTACAAGTTTGAGAGATAAATTCACACAGAAGCTATCACGAGGGTTTCAGGTATTTTCATTATTTGGGTCTTGATTCTAGAATTATCCAGATATAGATCTTTGTATTAGCCCATAATTCTACAGATCAGGATCAAGCACATAGGTTGAGCAATATCAGTGGCCGTACGACTTTCGTACAGATCTGTGAAAATCTGTACGCATCTACAGAAAGTTCAGGTACCGACATCGGCGAACAGAGACTTACAGAGACCGACATCGGTCGACTCATCACCCACATCGGCAAAGGGATCACTACAGGTCGACCGACGACGGCAGTATAACCGATGTCGGCGACTGTGTTTTTTAGACAGCAGGCCGAGATGTTCCAGATTCAGCCTAGTTCGCGGAATATTCAGGCTATAAGGCCGAACTTTTTATATTCTTTGCATACCTGACAGAGGATCTCTATTGTAAGCTTATGAGCAAATAAATAAGAAATTATACTGTGATTTATTCATCTATTTGAAGATATTTTGTAGAAATTTAGATAAGAAATTTGGATTTTTTGTGTTGCTATATTTCCTATTTGGAGGGGATATTACAGTGGTATCAGAGTTTTTGTGTCTTTCATGTATCCCTATTAGAAGGGGATATCACAGTGGTATCAGAGCTTTGTCTTCGGTATCAGAGTTTTGTGTCTTTCGATATTCCCTATTAGTAGGGGACATCACAATCTGGGCTCTCAATTATGTCTCAAACTAGTTCATAACTCTGATTAAAAGTGAATATCTATCAAAAAATGGAGAATAGTAGGCCATTATGCATAATGTAAAGGGTATTATATATGTAATGTGGACTAGTATAAGAATTGTAATAATATGGATATCAATAGAGCATTATACAAACCAATGGTTCATATCAAATATCTATATGTGAGAAAATTATACATTTAGCTAAACACTATTCACAAGAATCCAATTTTTCCCCACCTATTGTTAATTGCTTCAAATTGTCAAAAATATAGTAAATGGATTTCAATGATACTTATATTATGAAATTGATTGAGTTATAAATAAAATGGAATAATAAATGTTTTTCAAGACCATAAGAACATTTATACTGAGTACTAAGTTAACAGAAACATAACATTGACCAAAACATAATACTAAGTTATCGACCACCTATGTCAGTCTTTACATTAGCAATAAGAAACTAAACATTGTAAACATACATTCATATCACCATTTAAGGGAATATTTATAACCACACTCAAAATGATCTTAGTCATAAAATATAGATGCACCTTTAAACAAAAAATGGGGTGAGATCCTAAAATCATTATCAAACAAGCAACTATCAAGTTCAATTAGTCAACAATACAATCAATTAGTTTCCATGATCCTTATATTATAAATTCAATTACATTATCCACATAAATTAGCAAAATAAGTTTTTTACAATCCCATTCCCATAGTTTTCCTTAACCATTATTGTTTTCCTTTATGTGTTGTTAACATATGTTTGCCCAACTATGAGTGCTTGGCATTGGCTTATTTGATACGCCCCCCCCCCCCCCCAATCAACACATTAGTTGAAAATATGAACACATTGGACAGTTAAATCAGTCCTTTAGATACCATATGGAGGGATACATTAACTCATAAAATCATTTAATATATTTTCCTCTAGGGATTCGGGAATTGAACTAATGCAATGATATCTAAGTTAACCACACCTAGGATAAAGTAAACTAGTTTAATGCCATGTTGCCTATTGTTAGATATGATAAGGTAATGGGTATAAGATCTTGTAGGCATCAGAATGAAACATCCTGAATAGCATGTGAGTAACTTGGCAAACTTTTAAATTTTAGTTATCTAGGCCATTAGGGGGTCAACATCTAGCATGTTGGTCCATGATTCCAAATGTATTGGTTAGTTACACTTATTAAGAAGTCCTTATCTGGTAAAAAAAATCTAGCCTTATGTTTTAAATAAAGTTTTTCATATAAGGATTGATTTTTTATTGTTTATATTGTAAATAAACTAGGTAGATGTAGTTCTGGTAAAGGGAGTAACTTAGGAGGATGTGAAGGTCAACTAAAAGCATGGTCAGTCATGCTAAACATTTTGGTTGATTACATTCGATACACATAAATTATTTAGGTTAGATTAATTATTTGATCCTATATTATGAGAAATCTAGATGGTGCATTTAGGGTGGGCTATCATGCAACTAGTTAACCTTCGCATTCTCTCTAGTCATTTTATCTACTATCACTTTGTATATTTATTTATCTTGTTAGACATATAAAAAGGGCATGATATTTGAAAATGATTCAATATTATGTTTATTTTTTATCACTTTTATTATCCTATTAACCCTCTTTCTACGGCACCCACTTATTAAATACTTGATTATGAGCCCACTCTAATAGGCCGACATAATGGATTAAGGGGTGGGAAGATGGAGTATCCAACATGCACATATAGGTCAATTATATACATGACCTCCATGTCCCTATTAGATACACTAAGGATAGATAGAGTATCCATCATGAACATAGAGGTCATCCATCAACATAACCTCCACATGCTTATTGTATACTTTGAGGGTATAAGGAGTATCCAGCAAGAACATAGAGCTCAACATTTTTCATGGCGTTCACCTACCTAATGGATACTCTCAAGAAGATGTTAGATGGAGTATCTAGTAGGCACATGGTGATCGACTATTAGCATGAACTCCACATTCCTATTGAATACTTGTAGGTTCCATTTCCTCTATCCATTACATTAGTGCATTAGTGATCCCATGGTAGACCCCATATCTTATATCCTCAACTCTAAGTGTAATAATCAAGTACACCTAGCATGACAATTATGGTTAGAGTAAACATCAGTGTGACCTCTATGTGCTTGATGAATACTCCAATGGTAGATGGAGTATCTAATAAGCATATGAAGGTCAATGATCAATGTGACCTACATATTCCTATTAGATACTTTGAGGGTAGATATAGTATGCATTAGGCACATGTAGGTAAACTATTAATGTTACCTCCACATGTTTGTTGGATACTTTGAGGGTCCCTCCCCTATATTTATTCCATTAACATGTTAGTCTTTGAAAAAGGTAAAGGTGTGAAAATCAAAAATCATCATTCAATGGATATTACCATTTTATTTTTAAACTAGCATTTGGCTTAACCCCTAATATTTGGCTTAATCATTATCATTTGCCTTAAATACTATCCTTTTCCTTAACTAATGTTATTTTCCTTAACCATTATTATTTTACTTAGTGTGTTGTTAGTGAACATTATCCCAATTATGAGAAATGGAATTTGACCAATTTGATGGGACCCATGGACACATTAGCTAGAAATGTGAATGAACTAGATAGTTAAGGCACTCTAAGGGTAAATAGAGTATATAATAGACACATGGAGTTCAACTATTAGTTTGACATCCATGTGCCTATTGGATACTCTAAGGATCCCTCTCCTCAATCCATTACATTGGCCCATTAGTCTTTAAACAATGTAAAAGTGTGAAAGTAATAGCCTAGCTTTCAACGGATATTAAGATTTAATTTGTAACATATGTTTAGCTTAACCCTTGGTATTTTCCTTAACTAATGTTGTTTTTTGTCTTAACCATTGTTGTTTACTTTAATGTGCTATTAAAAAATGTCAACCCAGCCCTGACCACTATATGTTTATCGATTTTATGGGCCCCCAACACATAAGCCATAAATGTGAATTCACCATCTAGTTAAGGTTCTCCAATCATCACAAGGATAATAGGGTAATGGAATCAATGACCCTTTACCTAGGTTCATTTATCATTTTCTATTATCCTCTTTGATTTCAACCTTTACATAAGTTTGTGTGGCACTAATTAGTTCCATAATTTTGCACCAAATCTATTGGATAATCCCAAAGTAGGCATTTGCTATACCAGTTGGTTATATCTAATAAATTTGATTATCTACATTATTGAATCTCAAACCCTATTTAAAATAATATCAATTTAACATCTAACAAGGGTATAACCATATGAGGTATTTTATTCTTACACGGATAAAATGATTGAAAATTTTCATGAAAACTCATACATGATATTATGTTTTCCATTATTATTTGATAATTATTTCAATTTATTAATAATTTGGGATAGCTAAAACATATTTCATTTACATTATGTTAATTTGAGACATATTGGGCAAGTATTGTTGTTGTCATTTTTTATGACTATAGAGTGTCCTCAGTATGAGCTAGGTTGGAATGTGGATCACTTCATTCAGCTTCAAATGTAAGGTATACATGTATATTATTATAGTATAGTATGAATTAGTTACAAACAAAATACACCTTTACCTTTGCTTGATTCTTATGTTTAAAGCCTATTTTACAATTTGAGTTTTGTGCAGTCCATCTGTCTGTTTGTATAGTTGATTGTGTTTTCAATGGTTGATTTATTGGTTTTGAAATTATTATATCGAATCTTACTATATATTATCATTCACACCATGTTCATATTAAAAAACTAAAATATTTATGCAAATTTGATCAAATTTTTGTAAATATTTCAGTTGTTCTATATGAACTTTGGATTGAATGATAATTTATAGTAGTGGGACTTCATGAACCCTAATGTGTTAATTAATTGCTAATTCATATTCAAATTTTGAGTGTGTGATTCATCAATAAAAAACACTATTTTAAATTGGAATAATAATAAGAAAATGATCATGACAAAGACACCTCTTCTCCCTCCATAAGACCCCATCCAGATTTCATCATTTGAGCCTATCCTCTCGGTATACAGACACATTGTAACTTTATACAATAACACCATTAAATTTTGAAGGATACCTAACCACTTTATTAGAGGGAAGGGAAAACTCATAACATTTACATTCTTTATAATGGCATGCACAAAGTGTGTGTGTGTGTGTGTGTGTACATACATACATATATTAAAACCCTAAACCCTATATTACAATCTATATAATTTCATGCATATTTATTGTATATATAATAACATTTACATTTTGTGTAATGTTATACCATTGTCCATCTTTATACATAAAGGAAATGAGCCATTGAACCATCATTTTGTGTAATGGTCTATTGTTGTCGATCTTATTGTAGTATTTATAATGACCTGCATATTTATAATTTGTATAATACCCTATAAATTTTATGTAATGGTCTACTATTATCCATCTTATTGTAGTCTACTTTGACCACTTTGGCTACATTTTTATATATAATGAATTTTTTGTATTTTTGTGTTAGTTATTCGGATCTTGCTCACAATCATGTGTTTTATCCATTGACTAGTTTTTTTCATTAATCAGATAATGTGCTCTAAACCAAGTCGAGTTTTTTTAATTTTTATTGTCTTTTCTAAACCCTATTTGGATCTCATTCATAAACTAATTTATGCATATAGATTTATGTTTTGTATATGAAACTGAATGCATTATTCCACTCTCAAATTGATGGTTGGGGTCAGTAGGGACCCATTATATGGATTGGATCATTATAAATTATAATAATTTTAATATAATATTTTAGAAATAGTATGTTATTGATGAGCAAAAATTCTTTATTCATAAATAATATAGAGATCAATTAGGTATATGTTTCATTTCACTTATTGATGCATGATGGTTTATTTAAATAGTTTTAACACACTGAGATTGATTTATTAATTAAGAGTGAAATATTATGCATCATTATAAGGTAAATTTTGAAGGTGTGGTAATGTTTTCCTATTATAGTATAAGTAATCTTTTGTTAAAGTATTTAAAGATTACCTTAACAATTTTGTTAATATTTTTTCATACTTCGTAGTCAATTTTTATAGTGATATAAAATGGTATTGTGATATTGTTTTATGTGTTTTCATTACATAGGAACATATTAACATCTTTGATCAAGAAACATACTCAAATGTTTCATGTGACCATGAAAATGATGCAAATTTTTAGGTGCCATAGGACATATGACTCTAAGGTTTAAGCCCTGAAGTGTTGGCAACTATAGAATAAGGTATACAAAGGTAAATGATACATTATGTGTTTACCATTATAATAATTTTTTCACTAATATATACATCTATTGTTATTACATATGAGTTATGAAACTTGACAAGAAAAATAAAGTGACTTAACTACAAACAAGAGTGTTAAGAAGAGAAGATGAGAGTGGTTCAGTAGAATAAAATAAGGAAAGAAAGAGGAGAAGAAATGAAGTGATTTTACTCAATTTTTTTAATATTAGGATAAGGATGGTTAAACACAAAATAATGACATAAATAGGAGAATAAATTTTTGAATAAATGTTTTCTGTTTGATGGCTTATTCAGTTTGTGGAGATTCACTATATTTGTGTGATACATAATGTCAAATGTTATGATATACTATTAATGGATGTAAAAGAAGATATAAATAATAGAGTAGAAATATTTTCTTGGATCATATAATGAATGGATTTATTCAACATAATGAGAATTATCCCATTAGGGAACTGTATGTGCATATTTATCTTGAATAAGTTAAAATTTCTATATTTCCCTATTAAGGGGATTTCGATGCATGTATTTTATGTTATTGTACTTCATTTTATTGTGTCTTGATTATGTATGAATTTTATTAAGTTTAGGATCTTTCATAAATATAGATCTCAAATCAATAAGAGTTATCCAACTCCATTTGTAAGAAAGACACTTTAATCTTTTAGGAACAACAACCTAAATATAAGTTCCATTTATATGTTGACACTACACATTCTATGTTAAATAAAACTTATATAAATAAAAGGAAAAACACACAAAAATTCCAATGTCTATGCATTTATTATAACATCTTTCAGATATACATAGAGTAGGAAAAAGTATAAGATTCATATAATACATGTGTTCATGAACTAGGATACCCTTTTTCAAAAATAAAATAATCCTATTTCAATTATTCGTGATGGATGGATATACATCTTTACATTGTTTTCATTATTGCATTTGGTGATACTATGAAACCATACATAATTATCCTACTTTTATTAAAATAAAATAATGTTCATTGGTGTTGTATGTACTTTAAAATTGGATACTATGAACAAAAAAGATCAAAATTTAACATAGTGGACATAAACTACATAAAAATTCTCTTGAAACTATACATTTAAAGGAACAACATAAAGACAAAGTACAGACATCCATGAATATGATTGAGGTATTTTCAATTATTAACCATAAAAAATTCAAAAAAATGTGCATCTTGCCCTCACTTGCACTTAATAAATAATTGAAGAATAAAATAAACCACTTGACGATAATGAAGAGTAGGATATAACCATAAATATTATGTTCAGTTGTTTAAGGGTGATATTTATTTATCCTAATGATTTTGTAATATTGAGCTCATTTATATTTTAAATTAGGTTTATCTTTACCTTCTAAATCTTGAGATAAAACTTGATATGATTTTAACATCCATAAAAGGGACACAAAAGTAATTTTATCTTAGAATGTGGATTAATATGTGATTTATATATCTTGACCATGCTAAATTATTTAAAGGATGATTGGTAACATAATGTGTTATGAAGGTTTAAATTCTATAACTTTATTTGACTAATTCTAATAATACCTTATTGAAGTCTATGGCTTCTCAATCAAAACTAAAGGCATAGTGGTATGATGAACTCTACATTGTAATGGAAAATTTTTGTGTAAATATGAAAATGTTTTTAAATGTGTACCTTTTTAAGGCATATTTAAATATTTTTTACTCTTTATACTGGTAAATTGATAAAAGGATAAACATACAACCCTAATATTTTGACACTACCCATGGTGTGTGACACAAAAATGATATCAATAAAAGGAAAAACAAAAAAAAACTCTCATGTCCATGTATGTATGCCAACATGTTGCATATCCATATAGAGCATGATAAAGTAAAATATGCATGCATTACATGTGTTCATCAATTGGGAGTCATATCAGTTCCTTCTCAGCTTTACTGCCATTACATGATGCATAAAATTGTGTTATATACCAAGTACAATTAATTATGCTGAGAAATATTTTTTTAAAATCAAATATTAATTTACTCCACACCTTTTATATTTTTTATGCCACATGGAATTTAACATATACAAATACCGTGTGTGTATGCCTCATAATGAAATGTAATGGTTTTTCTTTCATCATAACATGTGTCAATTAGTTGTTATATTCATACTCAAATGATAATCATGCAAATCATCATGAAAATGCATTATTATAAAATGGAATAACAATAATAAAGAGATCATGATATAGAATATATACTCTATCCATAATATAATGTCTATATTTCCTCATTTCAACATTTCCTCTCAGTATAGAGTCACACTGTAACTTTATATAAAAACACCATCAAAGCTACAATGGCATTTATCCAATTTCTTGGGGCTAATGGAAAGCTAATATCCTTTTCATTATTTGTAATGGTATATATAGAGTCTATATATTCATTGAAACCACAAACCCTATATTATTGTCTTTATAATGAACTACATCTTTCTTGTCTGTATAATACACTTTACATTCTATGTAATGTTCTACCATTATCCATTAATATATTTAAAGGAAAGGAGACAATGAACCATCAATACATATAAAGGCATATTATTTTGCATATTATGGAAGTCTATATAGTGTCGTACATCTTTCTTGTCTATATAATACCATATATATTCTTTGTAATGGTATATTATTATCCATCTTGATATGTAAAAAAAAAGGATCCAATAAATAATTGATCCATATAATGTTATATTTTTTTCCATAGTATTTAAGTCTTTATAATGTCCTACATCTTGATTATATGTATAATATCATTTATATTATCAAAGTAATGGTCTACTATATTTCATATTGATAAATAAAAGAAAGGAACCAATGAACCATTAGTATATAAAATGATTTATTTTTGTTCATCTTATTATTATTTTTATAATGCCCCACATCATGCTTATCTATATAATACCCTTCACATTATGTATAATGGTCCAATTCTTTTCATTTCATCACAAAAATCATAGAAACCAGTGAAGTTACATGTCGTTATATTATAATGCTTATGTTTTTTCAAAATAAATATAAATAATATATAAGGAAAGGAACCAATGAACCTATCAAGAGGAAACTGATTGACAATTTGAGCGCATATTATGATCTCAACAATCAAACATCATGGGGCATGCCTTCATAAGACTATATGTATGTTTATTTTGTTATTGTCATATACTTACTAAATCTCCTTATTTTTCTTCTATGTAGTTTTCAAGAAGCCCAAACCCACTCCCCTAATAAATTATGTGGACCAATCTAAATGTCTTGATAAAATGAATTTAAATGTTGATGTTGACCTTTGAAAATATGAACTAAGGAATTTGAAGATGAGTTTGGATGTATGGGAGCAATAAGAAAATGTTATCAAAGAAAGGGAGGACA
>JARHVA010006717.1:592500-737500 GCA_037957365.1 Torreya grandis | reverse complement strand
TAGGTAAGATGTCAATGGTTAAATGAAATGTACCATCCCAATAAAATTTTATGGATGACAAGGTTTTATTATGAAATAATGTAGTTGTGTTGTAACTATGAGATATTTATCTAAGGATTATGTACAAGAATCTATAGAAAACATGATCAAAGGCATCACCATGTAACTATGAAGATTAAACCTTAAACAAAAATATAATATATAACTAAAAGTATGAGATATACATAACTTAATAAGGATATATAAAATGGATAATGGATGAATGGATAATGTTAGGGTATGCCCCCAAGTAACTAGGGTGTATGTAGACAATGGTTCACACATGGCACCCAAAGGTATTTTTTACCATGGTACTTGTCCAAAAAGCCATAGGAATAGTTTTTATTGGTTCATAATAGTTTTTATAGTTTCATCAATCCCTTCTTATTCTTCTTCTTTTGTTTCTAATTTGTAATCACCTGATCCTTATTTGATAATGTCTATGTATGGACCTAAATAATTAGGTTCAATTTTTTTTTTTTAATGATTGGAATTGACATTTCATTAATTTTATATCAGAAGGAGATCTTTAATTTCAATCTCTCTTGCTTAGATTTTCTTATTATAGTTACAATGGACACAATTTTCATAGGCTTAAAACTGGTTAAAGGCATTAAGATGTTTTTCATACTAGATATCAAGTTCATATAGCCTTGATATTTGATATTATACTTCATCAATAATGTTTTTAAAATAAATTAGTTATGATGGAAGCTTTATTTCAATAGGTAAGATGGACTCATTACTGTAAACAAGGGAATATGAGGTTTACCTCATTGGTTTATGAATGCTAGTATGTTAAGCCCATAAATCACGGTAAAGCTATAAATGACATTCATGTCCGACATCATTGACACCACACTTTAGGATTTTGAGTATAATTTTGTCTGATGCTTCTACTTGATAGTTGCCTTGGGGCTAGTATGGTGTGGACAATTTGTGATTGATATGGTATGTTTGGATAAGTCTCTTGACATATTTATTTTCAAAAGACTTCCCATTATTTGATATAATGGTATAATGGATATCAAAATGGAAGATTATATGGTTTAGGATAAACTTTTAAATTTTTTTGTCAATTATAAAGGTTAGTGAAATAGCTTCAACCCACGTAGTAAAATACTCAATGATAGTGATTATATGCTTGTGACCATTTAAAAAATTAGAATTTATTATTCGAATGAGATATATCCTCCATGTGGATAAGGTTCATGTAGTGGTAATCATTTTTAAATATTTGTATGGAATATGGATTAGGAATCAGCTTATCATCTTTATCTTTTTATTCATCAATTACTTATTTGATGATTAGACAAGAATACCCAAAAACTAGATGTTATATGTTCCTCTTAATTACAAGCTTGAGACCAAAAATAATATCATCATATTTTTATATATTATTAGTACTAGGGAATCCTACCTGAAATACTTCTAGAGTAATATCACCTTGTGTAGTGATGAGCAAAATTCTTTCCCCCAAGGCAAGACTTGTGAAAGTAGTAGCAAGTTGGATGATTTGGGCAATTAGTGTTGTTACAATGTTGTATTAAATATGTGATAGGAATCCACATTATAATAATTTTGATGCATGGGATAGATTAATTTTATCATCCATTGGTATCTTAGAAAGGTTTTAGCCAAGGTATGATTCTTGATTATTTTGATTTGGATTGTTTGACAGTGCCTCCAATAGGTTTTCACTAACGGAATTGTATTTTTGATTACAAATTTTGATTTATATTGTCTCTATGGGACACTGATTTTAGATTTAGATTGTAGTATTCATTTTAATTTAGGAATAGTTGTTGTTTCTCAAATATGTTGATGTTTCTTTATGCTCATTTGGTCAAATGTTAGTAATAAATTATCTGATTATTTGATTATCATGGAAGGAAGATAATGGTATGTAATATTTTTAATCCTAATCGAGAGGTGAGGGATATTGAATTATAATATGGGAGGAATAATTGATGGTGCTAATGAAAGGAGTGGTGGAAGCACAGTCCTTGTAGGGACTATGAACAAATCATGTTTCAATTATGGATGAATTTTCCTTAGAAATTAAAAATGTATCACCAACAAAATGGATGGGTTTTTAAATTCCTTGCGCATGGATTATGTTGCCTAAAAGTATCAGTGTCACTTGGGGCATATATTGTGGAGAGATGGGGAATTTAGTGTGTGATAATAGGTTGGGTTAATGACCAATGGGTAATAGGTTCTAATGGATGGAGGAGAATTGGTCAAAGATGGGATCTCAGTAAATAATGGTCTCTTGGTAAAATATAGTATCTTTATCAAAGACTAGACCTTGGTCAGAAAAGTCTCTTAGTAAAACATATGTTCTTGGTTAAATATCAAATTTTGGTTAAATATGAGATCTAGTTAAAAAATGAGATATTGGTCAAATATCAAATCTTAAATGAAAATTGAGGGTAGGATATGGTTGTCAAATATGGGTTGATCGACTATGTATTGGTTGAAAATGGGTGTATCAAAGTGAGGGTTGTCAAAAATTAGTATAAGGTTATGACCTTGATTTTGAAGTATAGTAATTTAATTATTCTAAGGAAATACATTATGGCATACCCCTAAGATATTATTTTAATATGTGGATATAGTTAACTCTACTTAAATTTCCCCTTTGTCAAACTTATCTTGTTTGTAATCTTTAATTATCTTATATACATGAATATAGTATCCCTCAATCTTATGATATAGATAGTATTAGTTTTTTATATACCATTTGGGTTTTGTAATGTTCTCATCAAATATTTTGGTGTGTGGAAACCTGATTATGTTTTTGATGATGAATTTTAAAAATACAACATCGAGTGGTTTTCCCAAAGTAGTGTAAGTTAATTTTTTATTGTGTTGTATAGGTTAACCATTATGCATGGTAATGTTATTGATAGGATGGGTGATTCAGATTTTTTTATGGATTTGGGGATGGAGTGATGCTAGATGATAGGGGTGATATAATTTGGTTCCCTTTGGAAGTGTGATAATGGATGTTTGAATCAATCTTAAAGCTAGTGGATGGGAGACCTAGTTGCTTTTGAGTAAAACTATGACTAGTGGTAGGTTGATGTTGATGTGGAATGGTTTGGAGTTCCCTAGTAATTATGTGGGTTAGATAAATGGGATTAAAATAAATAAGAAGATGAGAACCTAACTCTATGAGGCATAGAAATAGATCATCCTTATTCGTAAATAGGTATTGTTCAATTTTGACTCTTTCAAGAATGGTTTTGGGTTCCATAACTCAAGATGGTTTTGGAATCAAAGTGATTTGGACTCAAGATAGATTTTAGATTTTAAAATTAGTTTGGACTTAGGATTGGTTGTTATGGATAAATGTTTGTTTTAAAAGGTAAAACTTGGTTTACAAAAACAAACTTCAAGTACATGGATTTCACAAGGAGGTAAATAGGTAAAGATACAAATAAATTATAGTTTAACAAAAAAAACATGAAATTAACATAAAAGGATAAAATTTACGCAAAAGAACTAGAGTGACTTGTAGGCTATCATATATACTAGTTTATCCATTGAAAACTATCGATACAATATTTCATAGCACTAATTATAGAGGTAGAACCATACCCAAATCCCAATTAACCCAGTTCGGAGGGTAAGTTGAGAGTAACTTGCTAGATCTAACCACTTGCCATTGAAGTATAATTCAAATGATTGAATGGCTAATTTAAGGATTATGGTTTTTAAGAGAATTCTAAAGGGGAATATTATATGTAAATTTTGATACATTAAGGACCAAAAAATGGAATAAGTTAATTTAATAGATGCACATAAAAATATTTGGTCTCTATGTTCCCAACCCAACCATAAGATTTTAATATGTTGACATAAAAAAATAAAACTTCGGCGTCATTGTTGAAACCTTGAGTATTGATGGATGAAATCCTTTCATGTCATAGTATGCTTAAAAGACATAACTATTTAGATGAGTGAAACAATAGATCCTAAATTTCTATACCTTACTAGTATAATGGGTTTGGCTTATAACATGGTAGAGAAATCTAGAATCAATATATCCCCTACAAAGAAAAAAAATTAACACTTATTTTATATTTCTAAGTATAATCATTAATGTAATGCCAAGGAGAGAGTATATGCAAGTGAAATCTAGGTAACACAAAAACACAAATGTTGCTTTTAGTTTCTTGGTATCATAACCGATGTGACACTAAAGAAAGAGCATATGTAAAATTTGGTGACACACACAAGCAAACCTTGTAATAAAAATAAATTTTAGTTAATTACTAATAATAAATAAAAATTTGAAATAATAAAAATGGTTATCAATAAACAAGTAAATCAAAAAATTCTTTATTTTTATCTTATCTTTATATTATTTAACAAAAATATGTTAGTATTTCATTTATGAATATTAGGAAACCTAAAGAAACTAAAATTTAGTCAAAGTATTAAAAAATATAAAAAGCTAAAAGTTAGAAAAACAATAATAGTAATAAAATAATCATGATTTTGTTGATATCTCTTAAAACCCCATTTATATTTACACAAATTTTAACAAGTTGGTGTTAGGCTGAAATCAAACAAATCTAAAATAAATTTGATAAACACAAGTTATACATTAAAATTTATAACTATTTTAAAAGTTGTTTTTATTTTTATTTTAAACTAAACAATTTATCCTTTTTAGGATTGTGAAATGTAGCCCTACGTTGATAAAAATATGAGTAACAAATCAAGGAATAAAATACTATAATATCAATAGCCACTCATTTATACAATAATTGATTTATTTAGATATTCTATAACGAGAAATGACCTGAAAACTGTGTACCTAGCTATAAAATATAATTGAGATAGATAAGTGTCAGGTTGGGAAGTCAATCAAGAGTAAGGTAGAGTGTCTTTAACATAGAAAATGTGTCATAATCCTCTTAAATAATTAACATGACCCTCTTTACCAATATTATATTTCAATATAGACCTTTTGTGTAATGTTAATGACCCTGTACAGGTGAAGAGGTGAAACTCTCTATAGACCTATACATTATCTTGGGAACCTCATGCCTATATGAATAAGATCTAGATCATCATCTATTTTATGATTTTAATATGATACCCTAAGCCTCCATGCTTATTATTGTTTTCACATGAACACAAGTGGAAGAAGAGTGGTCTTAGTAGGGTAGATTAGGTATGACCTCAACACCTAATGTGTTGAGTGCTACCTACATACCAATACCTCAAAATGGGATCAAGAACAATGTAATTCTCCCAATATAAGTGTTGGTTCAATTGAGAGTGATGTTATTATGTCTAAGTAAAAATTCAAATTTTAATGCTTTGATTGTGACTGAAAAATTTAAACCTAAGTAAAACTAAGCTCAGGGTTATATTATATGGATATATGTAGAAATAGAGGTAAATAGTGATCAATAACCTTAGTTTGCATAATTGTTTTTGAGAATTTCCATTTATCTAATAAATGAATGAGATTTGTCTTTATATAGTGTTTTGATGCTTGTTGAGACATATATTGAGTTTAGGCCAAACATAATATGCTTCGAGAAGTGGAAAGATATCCATTATGGACAAGGGAAGATAAGTATCAATAACATTTCCTCCTTTTACCAATAATGCACTATGTTGTAGGCTAATGGGGTTGAACTATTTTCCAAGTGGCTCACATATGTGAAAAAGGATCGAGGATGCCTAGGTTATGGATTAATGTGGCTCTTAGTATATTTGTCCATGGGTTATGTGTGTATATAAGCTAGAAAAGGATCAAAAGAGGTCCTAATATAGGTCTATGGATAAGCTAAGGATAGGGTGGTCTCAAGTGACACTCATTAAATCAAAATAGCATTTTATATGACTACACTCTTTTCACTATTATTCTATAAATGTAACAAAGTTAAGTGACTAGGACAAAGGAAAGAGAAATGTACATGGACTTACCTATGAGGTGAAGTATGTGAATGTGAGTCTAAGTTTGTGAACTATGCTCAATTACATGTCCTAAAAATGAAACATATATGAATCAGTACTTAAGAAATATGAAAATTAAATAAAAAATTGAGTAAATAAATGTGAGAGAGAGAAATGGAATAAATACACCTCATTGGATATGTGAACCAATGCAAAAAATTTCTAAAATCCTATGCATATAGATGATGACCAATGGTAAATAATTTGGACTAAGATGATGGCTTGTCTAATCCCCACATATGGGTGGCTCAAGAACTAAAGGTTGCCTTGACTCCATCATTTCCCACCCCTATTTGGTGGATCATAATATGTGAATAACTTGGATTGGACCGATGACTTGTCTAACCCTCTAACGTAGGTGGCTCAAGAACTCATGTAGGTCATGACTCCATCATTGCCTACTCATTTAAAGTAGAATAAATTGAAACTAAAATTATGTGTTGTCATGAATATGTAAAATATGGCTCTAGGCCACTCTAGAACTTTGAAATGTAAAATGGCTCAAGGGTCACTATGGATATTTAAAATGTAAAATGACTCAAGGACTAGTTTGAAAATTAGGAATGCCAATTACTACAGACCGAATGAAGCATTAATGCGGTGTAATCTTGGTTCATATGATGTTTTAGGTATATGGCATGGATAATGACATGGATTTGTCATTCCATCTAATAAAACTGGTGTAAAATTAAGCATATTAGAAATAATGTGTCATGCACATGCCCCCAATTATAATATCTATGCATATGGAATCTACACTGAATTACAGTAATCTATGTTTGTGCATATATGAAAATGTAATAGGATTTATCATGCCATGTATGATTCCCTAGAATTAAGAAAACCTATGTAATTATATGTAAAAACTGAATATATATTGAGCATATCTGATAATCTAGGGTTGAGATTGTATAAAGCTAAATTGTACCTTCTATACCTTTTTGATAGTTTCATAATGTTCTATTTTTCAGTTTATTAGACAATAGTGTTTTGGGTGGAATATAATGTGTTGTGATCCTATAAGTATACTGCACTTTTTTCTAAAAGTGTTATTTATGAGAAAAACTAAGACTAATATATGTGTGACTATATTTCAGTATATTTTCTCAAGTCTTAACTCTATAATATGTGTCTATGTGTTCAAAATTGTGTTAGGATGGCCTAATTTCTATGACAAATCATTGTGAATGCCCTTTATTTTGAGGGGAATTATTGAACCTCTGTAATAATTATCCTCAAAATAAAAGCTATGCATTATGTGTGTAAGACTAAAAATATATGATATATTCATGGTAACCCAATTTAATGTGTATACATGACATCAAAATGTAAAATAAATTGAGCATAAGTTACATATGAATGATGTATGTTAGAGATAGCATTCACAAGGTTATCAAGATAGATATAACAATGTAAGCATGTATATGATAAAAAAATATAAATATAATATGAGTAACTTATTTGAGGGGATGAGACATGATGTCCATCAAGGAGCCCAAGAAGGAAGGGGAGATGCATGAGGTCCCTC
The DNA here is from genome assembly GCA_037957365.1 of Torreya grandis. Taxonomy (NCBI): domain Eukaryota; kingdom Viridiplantae; phylum Streptophyta; class Pinopsida; order Cupressales; family Taxaceae; genus Torreya; species Torreya grandis. The sequence continues at coordinate 729,948 of JARHVA010006717.1, read as the reverse complement.
ATGTCACCAAAAACTAGATATGAAATAAAAAAAGTAAGATATGAGTGACATTGTCATGAGGTATACATGATAGCATACATACAAACACATCAAGAAAATAAAGTAGGCCAAGGGGACATAACATAAGGAATATGGGAACATGTGACTATGTCTAAGAAAAGGAATGTATACAAGGACATGTTCATATGTCCACATATTTAAAATATAATGTAATTTTTTATTAAATCCAAATGGAATGACATGTCTAAATGTCCACAAAAACAATTAAAAAAACATACACAAGGACATGTGAACATGTCTAAAGCATGAAATTAATGAAATAACAATGGCATATTGAAATTCCTTCAGGTAGATGTATAAGCAAAGATACATAATCAAATATAAACTAGTAAAGCTATAAATCAAAGTATGCATAATCATATGGTAAAAATCTATAAAATATGAAAAATGTACATAAGATGACAATATAGTATAATTACTAGTAATTGAAAAAAAAAACATGTAGTATAGGATGATCAATAAAAAGATATAATCAATGTTAAATATGTGATATGAAGTATAGAAAGATTTAACCTAGAAAATTGAAAGTTGTGTGTATGATGTTCCTAATCGGATAATATATCAGAGTTGAATCAATGTATATGTGTATGTGCCCCCAATGGGTTGATGGTAGAAAATTTCAATCTGTGTAGAGTACTAAAGTCATATAGTAATTGATGAACACTTGAATGGAACAAGTGAAGCATGTATGTATGATAAAACTGACTACACTAGCATAGATTACACATATAGTACCTATCAAATCAAAATCCTCATTTATATTAACATTATGGATGTATCGGTCCTTAATAAAATCTTGAATAGTCAATGGATCATTCCTCAAATGTCTAGGTTGTTGAAGAGTCCATCATAGTGCATGTACTATTGGAGATGAAGGTTGTATAATATGAACAATGCCCCGAGCTTTGATTTTATTCAATTTTTAATGTAATATCAAGCATCTAACTATTTTTATGTCTAGTAATCCTGTAAGAAAGACAAAAGTGTCTATCATCTTGTTGTGATAATATTTTAATGGATATATGGAAAACTATGGGTAATGCCATCATTCCTCTATCAATTAATATTTGTAAGAACATATATGGTATATCATGTGTACTACCTACCTAAATCCAAATATCAAGGTCAATATCCATAGATGTTAACATATGTACTGAGTGTATAAAAGAATATGTCTCTAACTAAAAGTGAGTGTTTAGGCCTATATCATGGAATTGTGAACCAATGTTGATGCCTATGTATATAAATCTATGAATTCCTTAGAGTCATCTATGTACTCTCCAAGGCATAATGGTGTGAATCTCAATCCACATAAATAAACATCAATGATCATATATGTTTTATTATCATCTATGGTAGTCTAGGAATTTATATATGAGTTTATTATGTATATTTCCTTTGATTTAACAAGTAGTGGTAACTATGCTATGAAAATATCATCATACACCATAGTTAGGGATAAATATGTTGTAAGAGGATATGGAATAGGTGAGGGAATAATGGTGCTAGATTCCCTGACCTCATATGTATGCATATGTTATATAGGAATGCTATGAGGTGGGGACTCTATGAGAACATGAGGTGCCCCATCTGAAGAAATACTTTGGGTAGTAGGCTCAATGACTTTGAAATATTTTAATGGTTGGTTATTAGTTTTACAAGTGTATAAATATCCATTATATAAAAAAATGACACATATGTGCAAGTCAAAGGGTACTACCTACATGATATGTATCCAAGGTCTCCTGAGTAATAAATTAAATTTTGAATGGTTCTACATCACCTAAACATATTTGGATAGCATTTTGGTCCAACCATGATATCCAAAGTAATAGAATCCAATGACTATCAGGGAATGTCATCAAAACTTCAAATATTCTTATATGTCTTCTGAATGGATGCTATATCAACCTCCACAGTCTATAATAATGTGAGGTTGTATATGTTGAGACCTAAACCATTATCAATTAAAACTCATTTAATAATAATGGTTTTAATTTTTACCTAAATGAAGAATGGTAGATTCTAATCAATAAGTATTTGTTAGGGCAAATCCTAATTATCAAAAGACATAACATCCTGAATGTCCTTTATATTATTCATGATAAATGTAAAATAAGTCATCTCTATATCATGAGGCAAATATATATGATTGAGTTTTTTAAAAATAATATCTTTAAATATCGTTACCTTTTAAATTAATTCTGATATAGAAATCTTCATTGGTGTATTTTTCCATTGATTGACAATATCATATGATTTATGTTGACCCCTATGTCTTTTTGTATTATGTTGGGGATGAGGAGAGATCATGGTATTACAATGTTCATGTATAGGGTAAGAAAACATCTGATTTCATCTAGTAACAACTCAAACTACAATATATATTGTTTGTTGAAGGTGAGTAGTAGATGCAAGATGTGAGTGAAGGTAGCCAATGGGTCTAGTGGATAAGGAAAAAAATAATTTATTTGAGATTTTTTTTTATTAGTAAGTAGAGGTAACTAAAAATTTTCCATGAAAAAATGCTTTCCATATAAGGGGCCTCAAGATGAGGTGGACCAATGTATGAAATAAGCTAAGTTTTAGCATGTGAAAGGAATAATGACTAAATAATTCTAAGTTATAGAATATCAAGTGTTAATAATAAAGAACATTATAAAAGGATAGATGTATAAAAAAAAGGGTTTTAAATTGATATGTACAATAAAGTGGTAAATATCATAGATTAAATCCATACTTATTCTAAATTGTTAAAAATGAGAACCCTTGTATATATAAGCAAGGTCAAATAAGGAGAAAATCATCCTAACCAATATCAAATAAATCCACAATAGGAAAAATATAAAAATCACCTAGTAAACATGAGTAAACTTCTCTAACACCCCACCTCAAGTGAATCTAAGAGATAAAAATATTCAAAAATAAAGTGGCATACCCACAATATGAGTTTGGCAACAAGGTATAATTAGGCACTCATGTACAATGTATCCATGAAGTGGATAAATAGAGAAAACCTATAGGAAACAAAACTCTCTCCAAAATGATGTAAAATAAGGAAAAACTTCATATGGAATCCCTTCAAGGATAATTTTCATTGATATTGAAATTGTTGATACTCCATGTCAGGTTTATAAGATGACTAGTGTTGATGCTGATATCCTTAGAAAAAATACTATATAAACTCCACTCGTATCAAATAATGTTTCTTCCTATTTCCAAAGGAATAAAATGAATCATGTACTAGATGTTTTCCAATTATATAATGGAATATGAAGGAGATAGTAGTAAAAATATCTCTTAATCACATCTAAATTTGAAGTGTGGCATAGGTCTATAAAGATTGTGCACAAGAACTAGATTAATGCCACAGAAGTGAACCAATCAGAATAAAGACATGGAACATTATTTTAAATAATATCTATAGGAAGTGAATCATAATGATAAATAATGTACCCTCACTAGAACTAGTAGAGTCCTCCAAAGTTATAATATGTGGTAGCTCAACATCCTACATAGCAACAAAGGTAGGTTTTGTAAATAGATAACTCAATTTAGGTATAAATTCATCCCATAGAGGTGGATATACAAAAATAAGGCAATGCCCCTCAAGAATGTGTCATCATAAGAAAATATAGTAGGAAGAGAGAGTAAATCATTAGAAGAGAAAAACACACTCAGAGGAGGAGAAAGATATGGAGAAGCATCTTCTATGTCATCATAAAAAGATAAATCCTCATAAATAGGAGGACAAGGAAGTGGAATAGGAGGTGGAGTAAGAGATGGTTTTGATAACCCAAAGGGCTCAATATCCTCATCAAATAAGGTTGAAATAGCATCCCAAACTTCCTTTGGTGACATGGCATCCATAATATGAATGTCCAAGTTGTCTAAAACATTGAGGTGAATCAATCAAAGATCCTTGTCTTGTATATATTTAATATAGGCAATATCTTCCTCATCTCTAGAGTTAGGAAGGTCACCTAGTACTATTATCTAAAAACCTTTTACCTAAAGTTGTAACTTATTTTTTATTTTATAGGTAGTTTAATTTGAGGTGTTGAGTGGATCTATTATCGAAATACAAACAAGAAGTTGGGAAGAATAGATAATGATCCCCCTCACAAAAAAAAATAATAACTCCCAATTGAAATAATGAGAAGGAATAGATAATCCCCAAAAAATGGGTAAATCCCACTAGAATTTAGCACTTTAAAATTGAGTGTGTTTTAAAACATAAATGACCCGAAATGGATTGAGAATAAAAAACCATGAACTTTTAAAAAAATACAACTCAATTTCAAGTCACAGTTTAAAAGTTATAGATTATACAAGTTTCTCATCATTAAAATGGATCAAATAGGCAAACATTTCATAAAAATTAAATTCTTGGAGAAAACTAAATTGTTTATATCAATCTAGAAAAAGTGGATTTGAAGGAAATTTACAACCAAGGAAAATAATAATCTTCCACATAGATCAATTTTTCATGCATACTTTTCACTTTAAATATAAGATCTAATTTGTTTTTCCTTGTTTACACATAAAAAAACACAAAAATATATATTTGTATGGGGAACTTCAAATCTTCATATGTCCTTGGATACCAATTGGAATCCTTATTATGACCAGTTTATTAAAACCTCTCTATGTTCTCTTTCTAGCAGCAAAAGAATTTACTGAATCATACACCTATGTGAGGTGAAAACTGATATCCATGATAGTCACAATTTTTTGGAAAAAAAACTTTATAATTTCTCCCAAAAAAGTGTACAACTAGCTCAACATAGAGCATCAAAACATGCAAACTAGGGACACAATGATGTAAATCCAAAAAATAAGAATGAAATGGGATATATGTAAAAAACCCTTTACAGTAACAAACTCACAAATGGATTATTGCAACACCTAATACTTTGATAGCATGAAAGGAACAATGACTAGATCGCTCCAAACCATTAAATCTTAGGTGTTGACTACAAATAACATTCTAAAAAGATAGGTATATAAAATAAAGGGTTACAAAATGATATTTAGAAGAAAGTAACAAATATCATATATTACATCCTAATATTCTTTTATGTTATTACACTGATAAGCCTTGTCTATATAGGTAATAATAAATAAGAAGAAAATCATCCTAAACAATATGGGATAAATCCACAAAAATAAAAAGATAAAAGTACACCTAGTAAACATGAATAACCTACTCTAATAACATGATCCATGAGAGGAGTGACATACATGTGCATCATTCTACAAATGGCAAGTAACAAACATGCAAGACATATATATATATATATATATATATATATATATATATATATATATATATATATATATATATATATATATATATATATATACACACACACAAAAAAAAAAATTGAAAATGGTTAGTTCAATTAAAATAGAGAGGGAGAGAGAGAGGGTATCTTCCATCACGATAATCATGATGAAATGGGTGAAAAAGATAAAAAGAATATAAGGATCTAAAAACTAAGAAAATTCTAGAAATAAGAATGGAAACCCTAATGGTGCACTAGGGTTTTGAGCAATATGGTTAAAGTGTGTTAGGTTCACCAAAAGATTTATATTTTTTAGGATTATGGAATGTAACCCTACGTTGATAAATAGTGAAGTCATAAATTGGGAAATAAAATAAAATATTATTTATAGCTACTGATTTGTATAATAATTAATTTATTTAGATATTCTATAAATATTAATGACTTAGAAAAGGTGTACTTAGCTATCAAATATAACTTAGACAAATAAGTGATGGATTGGGAAGTGTTGTAGGAGAAGGGTTGAATATCATCAATAGAGAATAGGTGTCATAATCCTCTTCATATAATATCATGGCCCTCTTTTCTAGTAGTGCAATGTGTTATAGACCTTTCATGTATAACTAATGACCCTATATAGATAAATAAATGAAAATATAAGTAGGCCTCCACTCTATCTTGGGAATCATTTGCCTAAAGGATTGAGACCTAGATCATCATCTATTCCATGTTTTGACTAATTTCACTATGAAACTCTAAGCCTCTATACTTGTTAGGGTTTTGATGAACACAAGTGGAAGAAGAATGGTATTAGTAGGGTAGGATGGTAATTAATTAAACACCCCATCTAAAATGGGATCAAGCCCAATGTAGTTCTCTCAATCTAATTGTTGGTGTAAGTGAGAGTGTTGTTAGTGTGCCTAAGTATGAATACCAATTTGACTACTTTGAATGTGAATTGAAACCAAAAAAATGAGTAAAAATTAGCTTTGGGATATTGTATATGGATGTATAAATAAATAGGGGTAGATAGGGATCAATAAACTTAATTTATATAACTATTTATGAGCTTGTTAATTAGAATTACTATATATCCAATAAATAAATGAGAGTGGTCATTATATAGTTTTTTGATGATTTTTGAGACATGAAATGAATCTACGTTAAACATAAGATGATTTGGGAAGTGGAAAGATATCTATTATGGGAAATGGAAGCTAAGGGTCAATAACACTTCCCCCTTTGCCTCTAATGTATTGTGGTGTAAACTAATGGGGCCATATTATTGTCTAGGTGGTTAACATGTGTGAAAATAGATTAGGGATGCTTAGGTGATGGATCAATGCAACTCTTGGTATACTTGGGCATGGGCTATATGTGCATAAAAAATAGAAAAGGATCAAAATATGCCCTAATATAGGTCCCAGCTAAGCTAAGGATATGGTGGTCTCAAGTGACACTCATTGCATCAAAATGACATTTTATATGACTACACTATATAATTTTTAAAAATATGAAAAGTGGGTATGGATTTTATGTTATCTCCTAAACATAAATTATAATTTACACAAAATTTTAACAAGTTAGTTATAGTTTAAATCTCAACTAACCTACAAAAAATTAACATATATTGTAAACTAAACTTTATTGGTATTTTAACAAGCATGTGTTTTATAAAAAAACTAAAGTACATTCAAGAAACTAAAAAATAGAAAATAAATTAGATCCAAATTATCTTAAAACCTACATAGCAATAAAAAATAAGGTAATTAAACATTTAAATCAAACGAGAAAATTGATAAGATGAAAAATATTTGGGTGAAGTACCACTGGGCATGCTCGAATGTGATAGTTAAAATTTAGAATCCAATAAAGCAAAGAAAATCAGATTAATGCATATAAAATCCTATTCTAAATCTAAAATAAACCTTTGACAAATATAATACAATAAAATAAAGATAAATAGAAAAATACTTTAAAAAATCCTACAAATAAATTATATCATCACCTTCTCTATTGTGACTTTTGATTTGCACTTGTTGCGTTGAATGTGGGTTCTCAATTCATTCTCCAAATGAGGGTAAACTATGCAACATATGGGTTCATAAGCTTGGTTTATCAATATATACATAGGATAAATTAAATATTAATTCAATAACTTGAAGGTAAATGTTTAAAATGAAGAATAACATGTTAATTTATAGACTTGTGGAATGGGAGATGAATGGTTGTGAATAATCCAGATTTATTTGATAATGATAATTTTCAATGGTTGTATTTGAGTACACATCTTAATAGATTATGAATGATTTCCATGTGTGTGAGAGAGTGGTAATGTTAGTAGTTGAATGACTCATCATAAATGGGTCAAGGTACTTGAGTGACTCACCTTGGTAATTGAAATGTTTAATGGTGACTCAAAAAATTGTTGAAGAAGTAAAGGAGGTGGTTCGATGACTCAATAATTTGTTGAGAGAAGTGTGGAATATGTTTGGTGACATTGAAATTTCATATTTTAATTAGTTCATAGAATTATGTGTGCATGGATAATTAGTTAATATGGACTAAATTATATTAAAAAAGGAGGGAAATGGTATTAAGAGGATATTTAAATTTGGAATGATAATTAAATTGGTGTGTCAATATTTAAATAAAGTTAATTATGACATTAAACGTGGAAAAATTTAGGTGTATACAAAAATATCCTTACCCATTTTATATTCATTGACAATATGTGAAGAAAATGATCTAAGTAACACATCCCACACATATAGATTAAAATTCCATTCTAAGTCATAAATAATATAATAATCATGAAGATAGAATTCACACATTTGGTTTTGGATTTGAGGGTTACTCTTCTCATAGACATTAAATAATGTGTGAGGATGACTTAGTAGAGTAGATATATTACAATATAGCTACATAAATTTGAATTTCAGCCACTTATCCTTGAGATAGATGGTATAGACCTTTATTGGTGGTTTACACTCTCATTTTAATAGTTAAATGGATTAACTCTTCCATTTTTTCCTTCAATTAAATAATTCCTTTTATATTTTTTTTACAATTTTAGTTCTACCTCCTTTAGTTTTTCCTTCATTGTCTTCTTTACCTCCATTACTTGACTATGCTAATTGGTCCACTAGAGCATTAGGACATGAATCATAAAATATATATTTTCAAAAAGCATTCCTCCTAACTATTTCCATCTATTTGAGTGGAAATAAATTCAAAATTTATCTCTATGGTTTCTTCAACTATATGATATTCTACTACTATGGTTTGTGCTATGAGAAATTGAATGTGTCTAGTTTTCACTTCTACCACCCCTATCAATGAATCCAACTGATTATCTTCATTTTAGAGTTCCTTAATCCATGCCATCGTGTTTCAATTTCTCTTAGGGTGGCTACAAATTCCTAATTTTTGTATTTTTTTAGAAAAAAAATATATTTCATATTGCTCTATTGCTATTTTTTCTTCTTTTGTTGTCTTATGTGTAAGGCTCCAGTGTTCCATTTCTTTGAAATCTCCAAAACCTAAGTTAAAATAAGTAGACTTTTTCTCCATTTTTGTTAGTGATTTGGGTATCTTCTTCACTGGTTTCTTCCACTTAAATGATTCTTCATTCTCAATGTGGATAGTAAAAAAGTCTATAGGGTCCATCTATTTTGATATCTTGCACTTGACTCTATGCGATTGCATCCTTGAATCACTTGATTTCAAAACCCTTTTTCTTTTTCTAGAAGGAATAAGAGATTGTGGAAATAATTTGTTACACTAACCAAGAGAGGAGAATATGTGAACTAATTTGATTTGATTACATAATTGAAAGAAAAAACATAAGCATAGCAAACATGGTGATTACATGTGGAAAAACCTTTTGGTCGAAAATACCCACACTCCAAATCATCCCAATGTATTATTAAAATCAATGCAATACACCATACACTTACAGAGAACCTTCCAAGAGACTTGTTAGTATACTACACTTGGGAGAAGAAGTGGTTGCACAAAGCTTTAGTGCCTTTACACAACTCTCTATATTAAAATCTTAAAAAGCTTAGTTGCTTCATGCATTACTTGCATATCATAATTAAAAATAATAATACATCTTATTTATAAGATAACAAAGAAGATTACATGATATATAAACTTAATGGACAAGGAAGTAAAGTCATCACCCTTTAGTGGCATCACTATTTATCAATAGTATCATTGTTGTATTCATATTCTTTAGTAAAAAATAGATCCTCCACTTATGACATATCATCCTCCACTCACAAAATCCTCCAATCCAACACCCCAATCTCACATGTACCTCCAAAATCAAATAGTATATTGTTCCCCACTATCCCATGTGACTCTACATGCTTCCAAGAGACTCTCCATCAAATTTTTACTTCTCCTTCCACTAAAGATCATGATGCCACTTATAAATTCACACCAATATCCATTATTTTTTCATTTTTCACCTAAAAAAAAATCATGTGCATCTCAAAAGTCAATAACTTGTCTCTTTAGTGGAGTGGTACACCCACTTCCACTCACATGCAATTACATCATTTAGATTCTTTCGTGGGCCATGAGAACTCATCAAAAGCCACATAAACACCTACATCACCTGTCACATCACATGCATAGTCATTTCCAACTCACCACTACCACCTTATCACATGAATAATTATTGTGAATATCAATTGTGAATAGTGTCTCATGAATAGTTTCCTAACTTGTCAAGGTTGAGACACCTCAATTCCCAATATTCTCCCACTTTTCAAACACCTTAGAAGACCCAAAGGAACCATAATAGAATGAACTTAATATCTAGAGGCAAATATGCCCATTGACTCTGAACATAATCTGAACTTCTCTATGCTCATGGGCTTAGTCAATAAATCTACAACATTCATCAAAGTCTCTACCTTTATCAACTTCATCTTACCATCCTTGACCATGTCTCTCACAAAATGATATTGAACATCAATATTTTTGGTATTGGCATGAAAATTTAGGTCCTTTGCTAGGCAAATATCACTCTGACTAACATAATAAATTGTCACTACACCTTGTTTCAATCGAATATCAGAACATAGTCTCTTAAGCCAAATGTCTTATTTACATGCATGGGTAGCTACCATATACTATTCCTCGATAGTGGACAAAGATACCACAATTTTTCACTCATCTAACTTATTGTACCACCAAATAATGTAAACACATAAGTACTTATGGATCTTTTGCTATCAACATCACCTGCCCAATATAAATTTACATAACTAAGAATGTTAAGAGGATGTCTGTCTCCAACTATGTTACCATGATAACATAAGGAATACTCTGAGGTACCACACAAATATCTAATTACCATTTTAACTTCATCCTAATGAAATCTACCTAGATTATACATGTAATAGGAAATAATTCCCACTGCTTGGGTAGTGTCTAGTCTAGTATAGACCATAGTATACATCAAACTTATGAATACACTCTGTTAAGGAACTCTACTCATGTCTTCCATATTTTATGGTGATGTACAACATTGTGTAGTATATAAATCAATTCCAAAATAAAAAGAAACACATAATTGCTTGTAACCTTGAATGTTAAACTCTATAGAATAGAATTCACATACTTACTCTGGCCAAGCCACAACTTTATATTCTATCTCTTTGATAATATCCATCCCAAAAATGTGTTTCATAGAACCAATATCTTTCATCTCAATGTTTTTAGATTTTTTATATTTAAGCTCTAAAATCAAAACTTTCCCATTGCCAATAAATAAAATATTGTCAACATATAAGGCAATAATGAAGAAATGATTATCGTCAATTTTATAGTAAACACAATGATTAAGTTTAGATAGCTCAAACCCCAAACTCGATACATATGTATTAAATTTTGGTTACCACATCCTAGGACTCTACTTGAGACCATAAAATTATTTCTTTAACTTACAAACCAAATTTCTTTTACCTTTCACCATATACTGTTCTTGTTGTGTCATATAAATATCCTCTTCTAAATCACCATGAAGGAAGGTAATCTTCACATCTATTTTCTCAATCTCTAAATCATAAGTTGCTACAATAGAAATCAAGAATATAATGGATGTCATTTTTACAATAGGATAAAATATCTCACCATAATCAACACCCTCAACCTGAGAGTATCCTTCTACAACCAACCAAGCTTTGTACTTCTCAACATTGCCATCTAAACCAATCTATTTCTTAAACACCAATTTTCAACTAATAGGATTTTATCCTTCAATTAATGGTAAAAGGTCACATATATCATTCTTATTCAAAGTTTCCATCTTTTATTCCATAGCAACCTTCTAGGACTCTGCATCATTCATACCCAAAGCTTCCTCTACAAATCTTGGTTCATCAGTGTTAGTACTCAAAACAAATATACATATCCAATAATTAAGATAATACCTTTTTGGTGTTTGACTACACCTTGTAGACCTTTGAAAAAGTTGAGGTGGAGGGTCTTCTTTATCTACCTCCTCTTTTAAATATTCATAGATCGGTGAGCTCTCCTCAACTTCTTGTCTTTGTCATGGCCTTGACTCAACTTTTTTAGGTATAAGAGGAAGTTGAATCACATCTTTCTTTTCTTTTTTATCTTGATGCGAGTGTAATAAAATAAGGATTAGTCCCAATAAAAATAACACTTTTACAATAGATCACCTTCAATGTTACCAGATCCCAAAGCTTTTATCCTTGCATACCATAGCTATAACTAATGAAGATAAATTCTCCAACTTTATCTACTTCTCTTTGGACACATGTGCATATGCCTCACAACCAAAAAATCTAAGATGTCTCAATGAAGCCTTATGTCTAGACCACACCTCCAAATGCATTTCATCAAAAATATTTGATGTATGAGACTTGTTAATCAGGTAACAAGTAGTGGCTATAGCTTGAGCCCTAAACCTTCGTTCCATTCCAGCACCACTACGCATATTCCTAGCCTTCTCCATAAATATCATGTTCATTCTTTCTAAAACACCATTTTATTGAGGTGATTATGGATTTGTCTTTTGTCTTTGTATACCACAATATTTATAGAATCTATCAAAATCATCAAAGAAAAACTCACCACCATTGTCATTTCTCAAACACTTAATTTTCATAAGATTGAAAACACCATTGTATTTATGAGAACTCAATTAAAACTAAATGTGGTTTTTTTTTACCATAAGTATAATGCTCCTAAAAATAAAATTTCAATATTTTAATTAGTTAAACCTTCAACAAGGTTTTTATTTTTCAAGTCGTTAAGACCTTTTTCACCAATGTGGCCAAGTCTCTAATGCCATAACATATTCTTATCTGTAGAAAATCTTAACTCCATAGAATAAGCACCCTTAAGTACCCAAAATCCATGACCATCCATATAAATAGTGATAAACTCTTCATCCAATGGATTAGTTTTATATGTAGTCTTCATAGAAGTACTATTGTACTCAACTATGTATGCATCAATATTGTACAACGTATCAATCCTAACACCTTTAGCTATCACCATAGCACCTCTAACCATATTATAATATGCTTAGAAAAAATTAACCTTCACACCCACATCTATCAATTCACTCATGTGCAAATAGTAAATTATGAGCTAGCCTAGGGATATGCAACACACCATCAAAGTGTTTAATCCTTCAATCTAGAAATTTGATTTTAACTCTACCCTGACTAATAGTGGTTAGAAAATATCATCACCCAAGTACACCTTACCTCCATCAAACTCTTCATACTTAGATACCAATTTCTATTAGATTTCATATGATAAGATGAACCTAAATCAATTAACCATGCATCATTACCTATATGGTTTACGAAGCCTACAATGAAATCATCATTACCTTCCTTATTGGATTGAGAATCATAATCAAACTTCCTCTTTTCCTTCTTTTTTAATCTAGGATCTATTCATAAGGGACCAAAATTTCCACAATTCTAGCATCTCACCTTAGGATTTCTAGGAGATTTAGATCTCCCGTTGGAGTTGGATTTAGACTTTTAATGCTTCTCATTATTCTTTCCTCTTTATTTTTATCTTCCAGGAAACATTCAAGGACTCTTTGGCACTAAGAAAAACTTTCCTCCTCATTTATTCATAAATTAAAGTATCTAAAATATCCTCAACTTTAAAGGTTATATAAGTACTTCCTATAGCCATAACAAGAGAATCCCATGAGTCAGTCAAAGAGTAAAGGAAAATTTGACATCTCTCTTCCTCATCCATTTTAACACCAACTGATACTAATTGAGCCACCAACATATTTAATGCTTTCAGGTGGTCTACAATTCATCCAACTTCATCCATTATCAAATGATACAATTTCTTTCTCAATAAAATATTATTAATAAGAGACTTAGCTTGGTAGATCTTACCTAGTTTATTCCATAACTTATTTGATGTAGTCTCTTCATGAACATTAATTAGTACTAAATTATTAGGCATATTATGATAAGACCTTTTTATTTCTATTCCATCACATCATACTTAGATGCTTCATCTTTATCTATAACTCTCTGGACATTCTCATAAATGACATCCCATATATCATGGTCAATCAATAGATCTTCCCTCTTCAACTTCCACATCTCAAAATTATCACCTAATAACTTTTCAACCTCCATTATCCCTGATGTGCTTTCCATATTAAAATTTATAAAAAAAAGAACTCCAAATATCTCTTCACACAAGCTCCCACTCAAAATTGGATTAGTTTTAAAAATTCAACAAACCCACAACTAGAAACAAAATTAGCCATGCTCTAATACCACTGGAAAGGAATAAGAGGTCATGAAAACAAGTCTTTACACTAACTAGGAGAGGATAATATGCAAACTAATTTGATCTTGGTAAATAATTAAATGAAACACATACAACTTAAACAATAAGCATACCAGACATAGTGATTACATGGTTAAAAACTTTTCAGGAGGAAAACCCCACCCTTCAAAATATCTTGGTGTATTATTCAAATATATAGAATACACCATACACTTGCATTGAAACCTTCCATGAGCATCACTAGTATAGTACACCTAGGAGAAGAACTAGTTACATAGAGCTCCAATGCCTTTACACAACTCTCTAGACTACAAGCTTAAAAAGCTTAACTACTTCATGCATTACTTGCATATCATAATTACAAATTAGAATAAATCATATTTATAATATTATAAATAAGATTGCATGATGTATAAACTTAATGGATAAGGAAAGAAATTCACCACCCTTTAGTGGCACTACTACTTATCAATTATATCATGCTTGTAGTCTTATTATTTAGTCAAAAATGGATCCTCCACTTATGACACATCATCTTCCACTCTCATAGGCCTCCAAAATTATGCCCCACTCTCACAAGTGCCTCCAAACTAGATAGTAACTTGTTCCCCACTATCCCATTTAACTCCACATGCTTCCAAGAGACTCTCCATCAACTTTTGACTTCTCCTCCCACTCAAGATCATGAGGCCACTTATAAATTCACCCCGTATCCATTATTTTATTATTTTATACCTAAATAAATATCATGTACATCTTAATAGACAACAACGTATCTCCTTAGTGAAGTGGTACACCCCACTTCCACTCACATGCACTTACATCATGTAGATTCCTCCATAAGCCATGACAACTCATCACAAGCCATGTCAACACCTACATCACCACCTATCTCACCTACCACATCACATGTATAGTCATTTTTAACTCACCACTACCACCTCATCACATGAATAGTGATTGTGAACAGTGTCTCATGAATAGTATTCTGACTTGTCAAGGTTGAGACACATCAATTCCCAATATTTTTTGGTTCTTAAATATGAGGTCATATATTTTTATGTTTCTTATAGAGCTATATTTTAACCATTATCATATGAGTCTTAGGAGTAAGGGGTTAATCTTACCTTTCTTATTCTTTTGACAAGTTTTTCCATTCTCACATTTTCTTCTCACTCTTCAACTTCCATATTCCCTTCTTGCTCCTTAGTTACCACATTTTCATTAGTTACCACATATTCTTTAATTGTCACATTTTCTTTAGTTTTCACTTCCTTTTGTTCTTTAACTGCAATATTCTCCTTTTTTTCTTCAATTGATAATTATTGCATCCCTAAGAATTATTCTCATTCTAAATTATGTCTTATATCCTTTAGGAACTTATGTATGATAATATAAATTAAGAAATGATGAGACAAATACTTTTATTTTACCTTTTGTAACTATTTTACCAATATTTTTAATAGATTCATCAAAAGATTTGGCACATCGACTATTATATTATGCCTCATGTGATCAAAGAGTTTGAAATGAACATCATAGAGCATATAGTGTCTCCACTTTTACATGAGGTATTTTTCAATAAAGGTATAAACTTCTATAAAAGATTATGGAAATTAAGATTGAAGTGTACCCTAGTTAAAAGACTCTAATTATTCATCTTTTGTGCAAAATACATCTCTTATTTATATAGGACTTGGTATTCATTGTCATATTTCCCTTATCCATGAAAGGTTAATCACCTCTGCTAGTAGGTCTTATGTGACCTCAAAATTTAACCCTCTAATGGTATCTACACCCATTTATCATGGGCATCATACTTTTTATAAAGCATTGAGTTTTATAATTTAGAAAAAAAATATGTAATTTTTTAAAAGTGTATACTATTTATCATATTTCTTCAATCCCACATTCCACTGAAATTTGTCTAACTTACTTGTTTTAACATTAATGTAAAAATATTTTATAAAAACATTTTTAAATAAGAACTCTTACTCATATTTTTTTAATTTAGGTATGTTTTTACCAAGTTGTGTAATTATTTACTGTAGAATATTAATTGATATTTTGATACGAAGTTTGAAATTACATATTATCCTCATAAACTATGAATTACACATGTTATCAATTAAAAAAAATACTCACATCATAATTTGTGTGTTTGTGTTTGTGTAACCACTACTAATAAATTATGAAGATAAAGTTTAAAAAATTATATCGAATATTGAAAGATATGAAGATAGTAGTTGAATTATGATGTTATAAATTAAGATTTTGTGGTAATACGGGGAAAACTTTAAATAATCATGGTCAATACCTTTTCCAAATCATCAAGATCTATTTATGTGTACTAGAACCATTGTGAGCATGGTTTTGGGAAGTGTTAGGGAAGTCAAATTATTTTTTATATTATGTTTATTAATTTTAGGTGTCTAAAATCTTCTTTTAGTTTTATCAAAACTCACAAAATTTATTAGAGAATTGTACTTCTTATCTATACTTTAATAGGTATCTAAACATCAAAATGATAAGTAAAATTGTATATTTTTGCACCTGTATTACACCAAAAAAAATTAAACTTATTTGATATTTTTTATGGCCATTAAAAATGTCTAAATATTGTAAACAATGTGTCATTTTTTTAATAATTGGTGATTAATGTGATCTAAATAAAGTAAAAACATGATTATTCATGTTATATAAAATTTAAAAAAAAACATATAAATGTAAATATAAAAGGGTAGGTTAATATTAAATTTAAATAACTTAAATTGACAAAAACACTATCAAAGAGTAGTTAGTTTATTCTTATATTTTGTCACTCTACATGTTGATCGTTGTCCCTAAAAATATTCTATTTTTATATGTAATCATTGAGATCAATAAAAGGTAGCTCAACCCTTATGTGAACACTACCAGGCAAACATAGAACCCTATGGTGCCTAATATTAGTTAGACCTTGTTAGTAGTGTTCTTTTTTACTACAAGTCTATGATTCGTTAGATTGCTACGTGTGAACCTAAGTGATTATAAGGTCTAGATAGTATCAAATTTTTTAGGGGTACTAATTTCATTGATAACATCTGCACAGGGTTTGAGCTCTTATTTGTTGATCTACACTGTAAGATAGCAAGCACAGAGCATTTTAAAGGATTGAGACAAACATAATGAGCAAAAAAAAAAATGAGTGCCCTTCCTAAATACTTGGTCATTTTTTATTATTAAAGGTAATGTGAACTTATCATTTTCATCCATATTGGTATAATTATCAGTCTTTTTTATACATTCTATATAGTTAGAGTTTTATTTCATTTAGATCACATTAATCATAATATAAGTAAAATAATTTGCACATTGTTTACATTGTTGGACATTGTTAATGAACAGTTAAATAGTAAATAAGTTCAACACTTGTCTAGTGCAACACAAAGCCCAAAACAAATTATTTTACTTACCATTTTAAAACTTAGCTACTTAATTAAAGTATAGAAAAGAAACATAATTTCTTAATAATCAGTATAATGTTTGAAAATTTTGAATAAGAATCCTAAAACCCCATTTTTTGATAAACATAAAATAAAAAATATTTCTTAACACTTTCGATAACCATACTTGATATGGTTCTAACACCTAAAACCAAAACTTAATGATTCTCCCCATTTATCTTTTCATCATTTATTATTAAACGCTTATGAAAACTCAATTTAATTAAATTTACTATTTTATATTTAAATGTGATTTACAATTTAATTGAAATCCATTTATTCATAACTCATATAAATAATAATTTTAGTGATAATATTTGATTACAAATTTCATATCAAAAAATCAATATATATTAAAAATTAAATAATTGCACCACTCAATTAAAAAAACTTCCATAAATTAAGAAACATGAGTCGAAGACTTATTTAAACTACCTATTTCAAAATGTTCTTTTCAAAATTATCATATAATATAAGATAGACAACTCCAATCAATATTTAATTCCAAATTTCATAACAAAGTATCAATATTTATTTTAAATCAAATACTTACACAATTCGATAAAAAAATTAATGATTTAAAATACCTATTTCAATATGTTTGGTTCTAAATTAACATATAATATAAGATAGACAACTGCCAATCTAATGTGGAATGAATTTGAGTGTGGTTTTTTCTTAACGTTCCATATTGTTCTCTCCTTTCAAGCTTGTTGATAGGAGTTTCTTTTCAAAGATTTAAACTTTAGTTTTACTTAATTTTCATAGATTATTTTTTTCAAATAATTTTAAATTACAAATAAAATTATTATTGTTAAATAAAAAATAAAATTATAACTTTTTAAATAAAAAATATATTTTATTTTAATTGTGATTACATTTTATAAAATGTTAAAAATTTAATTTATAATTTATAATGTTAAGTTTTAAAATATATATTTTAAATTATATTCACAAATATATTTAATTTATATTTTTTATTTTATAAATATATATATTTTTTTTATTATTTTGTTAAAAGTGTATTAAAATGATATGGTTTTTTCTTTTTTCTTTTTTTAAATTTTAATGGTATTTTTTTTTTCTTCAAACTTCAATGGTATTTTTGGAGGATGATATGTTGTAATATAGTGAATGTGTTTATTATTAATATTAATATTAAATTTAACATCCATTCAGTCATTATTGAGAATTTTTTCTTTTTTTTTAGAGAATTCAATCGAAAAATGGTAATATCTTGTAATATATTGGTTATATAGTGTAGTTTAGAAAAATTGTAATATATCATAATATCTTGACCATACATTGTGGTTTGGAGCCCACCCTTTTTTTTTTAAGAATTTCACACAGAAGTAATTATATTGATATGATTTCTCACCAACAAATCTATTTTTTTTTGTTTTTTAAATAATAAAATTATAAATAATTATAACATGTGAAAAATTTAAGATAAAAGTTTCTAAATTGATATCTAGACATTTTTCAAATAAATATATTTAAGATATTTATATTAATGTTATTATTATTATTAATTTGAAATGCTTTAAGGCATTACATGAAATTATTTAATTACATAGAATAAATATATAACGAATTTATAATACTGATCAAGTTTACATTTAAATCAATAAACTCTTTTAACTAAGTAATTACGTGTAATGGATATCGATAGAGTCAAAATTACCTAAAGTATGATCATCACTTTAATCTTAACTTTCTGTAAATATTTAGAAGAATTTGTACTTTAATATATGAATAAAAATAACCATTATTCTCGTCACTTAAATTATAATCCTCCTGATTATTAATATTATTTTCAATTATATAAACCACCCATATTTATTTTTATATATAACTGAAAGTACGTAAAGGAATTTAAATTGATAATTAGAAGAATTTAATTGGCTCTATGATTTGACTTTTTAAAAGATGTAAATTGGAATGCAAATGAGATCTAACAACCCATGAAATTCCGATTTGAGCGAGCGGCGGCCGCCAAAGTCCAACCATGCCAATTTCCCAACCATATAAGAACAAAATAGTTATGAAAAAAGTATTTATTAACTTCTTATGTTTGCTTTTCAATCGTTATTGTCCATGGAAAAGGTTATTGGAATTTGGAGTCAAGATTCCTGCAAAAGAATGCAAAATAATGGGTTGAAATTTTAGTTTGATTGATATACGAATCAGCATCGGGCTTAAAAGTCATTCAGGGCTGATAAATAATTCCAAAAGTTCAAACATCATTCCCATGTGAGCGGATTGAACACCCTGACTTTAGTCTGTCTACGATTTAATGTTTTAATTTTGAGCCTCGCACGTCAATTATAAAGTTTGAAACTAATTTCACAAAAGAAAATTCCACCAACACTCGGGTAAGTCGCGGGTACGATGGGAAATATAAAGGTCAGGATATTTTTATGTTTTCGTGGGGGAAATTTATACAAAATTTTACATAGATGGGATGGTTTTTAAGTTGTTCCTATAAAGCTGCTTGCCCATTCTCTCCATTCACAGCATTTCCCTAAGCTTTTGGTCTTTTGCAGTGTCTAGTGAGTCTCACAAACTCGGAAATCATGCCTTTGAACGGTGATGTTATGACGCAAATCTTAGGCCGTGCGGATAGCCTAACACTTGCAAATGCAGCATGTGTATCCTCACACTTTTGGTCTATTGTTAGAGAGGAGATTATGTGGGAAGTAAACTGATGCTCTCTGTGGCTTTCCATAGCTGACAGAGATATTAAACAATTGATCTCTTCTTCATTGGGAGGATTCAGAAAATTTTATGTAAACTGTTTTCCATTCATTGTTTATGATGCGTCTTCTGCCAGGGAATCCAACTGGAACGAGCTGCATGATCATGACAGACAAGTTCCATCTGATTTAGTCTGGGTTGTGGACCTGCAATACAAGAATACGGTCATATTTTCCAAAGTTATTTGGGGCATCTCTTATCTAGACAAATTTCCAAGGTGATTTACTGAATCTCCTTTTAGGATTGACATCATTAGTGCTGAAGATGTGCAGCCAACTCCAATTATGTCATTTGACGAGATGGGCAAGGATGGTAAATTGCCGTCGCAGTTGATGGACAATATTAAGTTAAGCTGGATTTTGATAAACAGAAGAAGTGGGCAGGCTCCTAATCTTTCATGTTGGAGTCCCTCTCAGAAGACTCGTCATAAACAATGAAGGAAGGTGGTTTGCATAAAAACTCTGAATATTGTCAATAAAGAAGAAGAGATCAATTGTTTAATATCTCTGTCAGCTATGGAAAGCCACAGAGAGCAGCATTTTTCGTCCCACATAATCTCCTCTCTAACAATAGACCAAAAGTGTGAGGATACACATGCTGCATTTGCAAGTGTTAGGCTATCCACACGGCCTAAGATTTGTGTCATTACATCAGTGCTCAAAGGCCTGATTTCCGAGGTTATGAGATTCACTGGACACTGTAAACGACGAAAAGCTTAGCAAACTCTTGTGAATCTAGAGAATGGTAAATACAGGAAAAAGCACCCCCATCCATTGTCATAATAAATTACATGAGCATATTAAAAAATTTATCTGACCCATGTGAGATATGCCTCGGTGGAAGTTTCAATTGTTAAATTAATCTCAAACTTGTAATTGACGTGTGTGGCTCAAAATTGAAACACTAAATCCTGGCTGGACAAATGTATAAAAAATTTAATTTATGTATGAGCTCGTCATTTATCAAAATAAGTTTGAAAATTCATTTTATTTGTTAGTATAATAATAAAGTTTTTTTTTTTTTTTTTAAATAGCAGTTTTAATTTTTGATAGTTCAATGTATGTAACATAGAGATTTTGAATGTAGTCATTGTCAAGTGAGTTAAGTTCAATTAAATATGTGTAAATGTGGAGAGTATATTTTGTTTATTTTAATTTGGTTAGTGATACAAATTTAATATTTTTGTAATTAATAATTTTTTTTTTGTGACATAAACATATATACATCGTTAGATGGTCAGGTTTTCATTCTTGTTAAAATCATGTTTAGTGATTAGAAGGTGGTCAGAGTTACCATCAAATTAAGGTAAGATTTGTCTTCTAAATAACACAAAGAGTTGTCTGTGTGTTTTTTACAGTACTCTATTTTTTAATAGCATGAAATCATTGAGTTCTTATAAATAAAATTCTATAAATAGTTTACAGATTTTATTAAGATTTTTGTAAAAATAAGTATAGACCAAAGATTAAGCATGCAATAATTTTCATTTAAGCTAAGCTCAGATTAGTATTTTTATATGAATGGGCCGAAAATATTTTTTGTCTTATTTTGATGTTTACATTCACGAGAATTTTTTATTTAATAAATACATTTCTTCTTATCCTAAGTTTGTATAAAGTTTTATAAAGTCATATGCGTAAGTTAGAGATTGTGCATGTAGTCATTGTTATGTTAGTTAAACTCGAACCAATGTCTTTGCATAAATGCATGGAGCAAATTTTATTTGTCTCTCTCTCTTTTTTTTTTGATATTGATAGTATTTTATGTAATGAATACATTTATTTATGTTGTAAATTTATGTACGAGATTTTATTATTATGGAAGTCTTATTTTGTCATTAAAAGATAGGATTTATCTTTTAAATACGTTAAGATTTTTTGTGCTTTCATTTTTTATATCATTATATTATTTGACAACATGGAATCATTGATTTTTTATAAATAAGATTCTTTCAATAATTTTTTTACTTTTCTTAAAATTTATGTAAAATAGATTACAAATTTAAAACATTAAGTTTTGATAACACCAATAATAAAACAATTCTTTTAAAAAATTGAAGAATTTTTTTAATAATAAATTGAATTTTAATACTGGTTTTTATGCGGTTATTTATGATCTTTTTTATTTCTCATGAAAAGCAAAAAGATGGATTAATCATTAATGGGTGATTATTGCATGTTGTTTTGACTAAGTAGATGTTTCCCTTCTTCATGCATACAAATATGCGAAGCTTTTTCGAAGTTAAGATGTTGTTTGTTTAAACATTCTAATTTAATATTATTTAAAACTATGCGATGATTGGTCAGTTCTTTTCACATGTTATGGAAGCCCTCTCACTAATCAAGGCAAGGTTAATTATTGTGGGTTGCAAGGTTGATCCATCTACCAGCTTGCCGTGGTAAGTGGTTTTAAACGTGACAGGCAGTGTATGGAATGGCTATTGGCGATGCATACATTGAAACGTTAAGTGCACAACTTTGCTTTCCCACTGCATTTTACCAAGGCAACCGTGCAGTAATCTGTTGTTTAGGAATTGCTCTGCTAATAAACCATCAATTGTGCATCACATGGAATTAGCATCAGTTTGACTCTGCCCTAGTGTCAATGTGCATTGGGAGAATTAGCATATTGTGGAGAATACATTAATGTTGTTATGGCCATCAGTCCAGGGCTTGTGTACAGTGCCACTTGCCTAATACTTAACTAGCTTCTTAATTTCTGAGGAGCAAGTTGAGCCTCCAACAATCTCAACAGGACCACTTCTATCATGTAATTGATTTTTTTATCAACTATCAGTTTGTATTTCATTCAATTTCCAAGAACTTTATTTTCTGGTTTCTATTCTTGATTGGGATCATGTCTGCAGTAACAAGAATTAGAAGTCATATGGTTTATCTGAAAATCACAAACCCCAAATACCTAATAAATAATTTTGTTTTCTTATCTTTCAATTTCTGTGGAGTTCTTTTTTTTTTGGGCCAATTATAATCAGGGCCTGGACATTGGATATCTGGAAATTATAAATCCCAAATTCCTAAGAGATGGTTTAAAAAAAAATTCTGATCATAACTAGAAACCAATATTTTGTTTTTGTTTTAGCTGGAATGTTATTGAGGGCTTGTGTGAGAAAGATGGACCACTTTTGTATTTGGTCTCCAAAGAATTCAATTTTAGGGCTGTTAGTTTTGAAGTAATAGGTCATTTTTGAGGAGCTAAATCATCTTTGGATCACAATGAATAAAATTTAGTTGAGTTTCAAGTATAAGGGACTTTGTTTTGGCATTTGGTTTTCGGACTATCATAACCAAAAAATCTCAGTTGATTACAATATTGGTAGCTTTCTTTGTTTTTATGACTGGTAATTATGACTGTGCCTTTTGTTTGGCACCTTTAATTTCGTAACTGTCTTGAATAACTCAAGCTAGTTTTCCATCCAATTAAATCAAAACAAATATATTATTAATTCATTTCAATTATACATGTTTCTTACAACATGCTCATTCCTATTGTCAGCTATCCAGTCCATTTTTCAGTATAACATTAGCAGGCATTTCTGATATGAGGCAGTCAACATACCCTCGCATTCGATCAGCCCTAACAGCAAGCAATATCGTAACTATCGGCACATGACTCCTCCAAACTGCAGTGTGAAGGGTAGTTGGTCCACATGTGTTTGTCGTATCAACATTTCTGCCATTCTTCTTTAATGCCAGCAATGCAAGCTCTAGGTTAGCAATTGATCCATCTCTTATAACGGACCATAAATGTTGGAGTTGAATGCTTGATGGTAGCCGACGGGCTGAAATTTGCTTTAACACAGCGGCACTAGTATGAGGAATTCAGCTGTCGATTTACTATATCAAAATAAGTTCAATACTCGCAAACCCTTAACCACTTCCTTCTTTAGAAACTTTGAAATTTACTGCTTTTCTATGTATAAGCCAGCTAAAAGTGAACCATACAAAACTTGAACAAATTTTGAAAAAAAAAATTAACACCACCCTTGACAAGAAAATATGTTCATCTTGATGCATCAGTCAAGAAAGTGACAGTGTACCGAACCAAAATAACTGTTAAGTAATCATTGTCTTTCCTTGATAAAAACTTTCAGAAATAAGAATGGCCAAGGACTAAGAAATGATAAGTCCATATTCATCGATGTCTTCATTATGAAAACAAGACAATACCAAGAGCCATTTGCAAATTGTCAACGAACCACTATGAATAATTGTGTCACCACATGTTGAGCATATTTTAGCACTAATAAAAGTCAAATGTTGCATTAATTAATATTACACCTGCAAATGTTTGTAGTCAAGCTATCCGTTTATGCAGTGTAAATTTGTTCTTCAGTTATGGGCTATGGTGCTAATTTCTACATTATGTCATTGCTGATGTCTACAAAATTCTGTCTTCAAATTTGTTTCTCTATATACTTGTGTCCAGAGCCTTATCTTGAAGATTGTATAGAGTTTTTGCATAAATTTAGGATTAAACTTTTTCAGTTTGGTGTAGAAGGACAGAAGGCAAGTTAAATTTACTATAGCTTATGCTTAACAAATGCATTTTGATGAATTAACAAATAATTATTATTACAAGAAAACCTTTGAACCTATGTACATAGGTTGTGCAATAAATTGATTTGATATATTGCTTATTATATTGGTGGTTGATTTGTGTCATGCAAAGTTCATTTCTAGCTAATATACTTGTTATTATATACCTCCATTAAAGCATGCAATAAGTCCATAGCTAAAGCCTCATCCATTGTTGTTTTGTGATGTTATCTAGTTCAATTGTTGTTTCTAGTTTTTTGTTCTTCATGTTTCATAGTGTGTGATATACATGTTGTTTTAGAGCTCTTCAGACCATAACTCTTTCTTCTTTGTTTTGTGTTGTTATCCAATCAGAGTATTATTATTCATTTGATATCCTTTACATTTTGCAATAATTTTCAAAACCTTGTATGTTTTCATTTGTGAGTTAGTCAAGCATTTGTATAGTCATCATTGTAGTTTACATTCAATATATCAAACACATACAAAAGCATAGCTTGGCTTGCTTATTTCTTCATTTCATTTCAGTAGATCAAATTTGTCATTTGAAGTTAATAAAATGTGTATGCAATTAGTGTTTCCCATTATACTTTATCATTTGATTGGAAGTAAAGTAGTTCCTTTCAACATAGTTCATTTGATTCATGATTTAAAATTTATTAATTCCAAACAAGCTACTCTTAGATTTGTTTTTAATTCATCCTTGAAATTCTTTAATGACACCTTCATTGTGAGTGCAGTCCCGACACATTGGTGTTTTTTTTAGAGTAAATATTCCCAACCCCAAAATATAAACTAATATCTTTACTGCATAATTTTTTTTATAACCCTTTCACCTCATCATTTCATTCCTCAACTTGATGCTTTCAATTGCCACCTAAAATCTGTTAATGAGTATTGGGCCCAAGTTGTTCAACATCATAAACCCATGCAACTTAAATCAACACAATGAGTCAATCAACCTTAGTTTTTTTATTTTACACTTTCTTTTGGCTATCTTGACCTAGCTTTAATAACTCAAGTGTTTAGAGAGGATATGTTTTTTTATTTGCATAAAATAGACTTTAATAGACTATAGCCTAATTTTTTCTTGAAGATAGTCATTTTAAATCCTCATAGTCTTCATATTTCTGACCTAAGAGTCACGCATATATGATTTTCCCTCCTATTTTCATTTATTGAAGCTGCAATAGAACTATGTCAATAAAAACACCAATGAACACAAATATATTAATGCTAAGTTGATGGATGGCATAGACAACATTTATTTTTGTATTTAGAATATAAGCACAATTCACATAACAATAGTAGTTATTGTATAGATTTGTTTCTGAATCTCCTGCCTCCCATAGGGACTTGTTGCTCTGCACCCTTGTTGTAGAAAGAAGTTGTGTTTTGAGATCATTATATAATATTTATTACTTTTATTAAAATATAATAGTGGAATATATTTTTTATCATAAAAAGGATATATACACTTCTAATCTCATTTAAAAATATACTAAGTTTGAGATCATTGATATTAATCAAAAATGTGTTATAAAAATATCTTGAGTTTGGGATCATTGATATTAATGAAAAAAATGTGGTTTTAATTATATTTATAAAGATGTAGTGAATATACCATTTTTTTAATTTTTCAAAATATTTTTTAATTATCTTTTTTTGGATTATTTAATGGGATACACCATTATTTTTTTTTTAAAATTATGAATATTAAATTTAAAATTAAAATTATGTCAAGACAATTAAATAGATGTCAAAATGAAAATTGGTAATTTATATCAAGATATTATATTATTATATTCAATCACAACTTTTTATTGTTATAATAAGTTATATTTATTGGTATAACTAATTTACATATCTTAAATAAATTTAATATAATATTGAGTATGATATTTATTAACATTTTTAATACACAACATGCGCGCATACACACACACACACACACACACACACACACACACACACACACACACACACACACACACACACACACACACACACACACACACACACACACACACACACACACACACACACACACACACACACACACACACATTTTACATAGATTATCTAAAATATGTATACTCTCAAGGTGGCAGTTGGGGAGGACTTTATGGCTTATGGCCTGACAACCTTTTAGGGGGCATTATGGTCTAGCCATCACCTTGGTCTGCAAGTTGGGGCTTCTCGATCTGAGGAGGCTTGGGATGACCCACGCAAGGATAATCCTTGATGTGGTGGTTTGAGATTGACATCAGAAATAAGGTTAAAATAACTATCAAACTAGCTAACAAACCCTCTCAGGGGACTTTTTTGCTATCCCTTACCATCCCAATTCCTTCCAACACATAGGGTTTCTCTAGTTTCCTAGAATAGTATGATGCTTGTGGCTGAGGTTCTCTCAATTAGTTCCTCTTTCTCTTGGTGGTGTCATAACCCACCTCAGGGGGTGCAAACTCTCCTTGAGAGGAATATGAAGCCAAACACTGTATCATTATGATCTACATAAATTCACACCCTCACTAGCACAATAAATTTACAACATTGGTAGATTTTGAAGACAGATAAGGAGAGCTTCAGATGGATGAGCATTCACTATCAATGTGTTATCATGGATTTTAAGGGTCATATAGAGTCTACCCTTAAATAATTTATACGTGTTGCTTGTTAGTAGATTCATTTTTTTAGATATTATCTATTTGTAGGAAGTTAAAGTGCATGGATTTCTCCTTTAGATGTCTTTGTGAATCATTTGAAATGATGCCACCTAGATCTGTAATAATGCCACCTAGATCACCACCTTGCATGAGGAAAGATGTGGCAGTGATTGTATTTTAGTTTTCATAGAGGTTCCCCCAACATTATTACCACAAGTGAGGACCTATCACATCAAGAAGTTTGGATTATTCTTGACTTTAATATCCATATATTTGGCATTATCAACATCTATGCACCCAATGATGGCCTTCATCGCTATATTTTTTTGTTATCTTTGGCAAATGAGCTACCTACTACCATGTGCATAGTGTGTGGAGATTTCAATATGATTGAACACCCCCATGACAAGGTTGGGTCCATCCCCATGCATTAGTGAATGTAAGGCATAGTATTATTTTAAATAAATGGGGTTTCATCAACCCACTCCTCTAGTTGTACACATTTAACCCTATATCTTTGTTTTTGTGGTCCAACTACTAATCTAAGGATAAGTGAAAACTCAAATGGATAGACCACTTTATGTTTTCAGAGAAAAATCTTTTTTCCTTTTCCAACATTGATGGCCAACCTGTTAATGTCCATTTAGGGATTATTTTTTTAGACCACTTCCCTATTTCCTACAAAGTGGAATAGACCTTGAGTTAGTATAATATGCCACGTAATTATTTTATCCTTAATACTTCTATCCTAAGTCATGCTAGAATAATCTCTCATAAAACAAATTTGAAACCTCACTATATAGCCCCATATATCACTAGTTTGATTGATTGATGAAATGAGGCCATTATATACACCACATCCTTCCTCTACCACCATGACAAACATGTTGCTTAGATCCAAAATCATTCAGAAGAGGCTATGCTCATTGAGTTATAATGGTTTTATGTTTCCCTCAAGACTGATCCTCTCAATGTGTAATTCCAATGGCTTACAATCTCTTTCAAACACCACCTTAAGGTTGTAGACAACCATGTAGTTAGAGGATCTCGGCTCTACACTCGACTATATTGGCTAAAAAATGGTGATAAAGCCTCAAAGGATTTCTTTAAATCACTAAAATCCAAGCAAGCTTGCAAGAAAATCAAAGCCATTCAAGTGGCTCAATCCAAGCTTACCACTCAATCAAATATCTCCTCAACTTTCCTTGAACATTACAAGATGGTTTTTTAAGCTCAACCTTTCATAGTTAAACGATCCCAAAAACTTCTTAAATGCTTCGATGTGATGACTTACAAGATCAAGCCAGTTTATCAATGGATTTGCGATAACACAGTCACCTTATAGGAGATCACATAGGCTCTACATTACATTATCAATGATAAATCCCCCATTCTTGATCACATAGGCTTTACATTACAAGATCAATGATGAATGCCACATAGGAATTTACTAGACTTCATTTACTGCAAGTCTATAAAGAAGCCTTATGAAATCAATCTCTTGGACACATGATCAATCAAGGTAATATAAAATTCATTCCTAAATCTAGATATCTTGAGTTAATTACTAGTTGGAGGTTGATCACCTTTCTCAATGTTTCTTACAATATTCTTGTCAAAGCCCTCACCAACCACATTTGGCTCATCTTACCTGACATTGTTAGACAAAAGTAAAGAGGATTCATTAGAGGTTGTTATATTTTGGATAAACTTATTGCAGTCTAGGAAGGCATGTCTTAGGCTCATTCATCTCTTCAGAGAACATTTTTATCTTAAATTATCTATGTTGAAAAATCATATGATAAGATTAAGTGGTAATTTATGCATGCCATGATCAAGGCTCTTAGATTTGATCCCTACTTCATTTATGTACTTTATAATTTGATTCATAATGCCTCAACTTGCCTCACTATTAATGGGCATAAAATTGAGGGGATTAAGCTCCATTAGTTTATTCACCAAGGTTATCCCTTTGCTCTAACACTTTATGTGTTATCCACTGAAGCCCTAGGTTATCTCCTAGCTTCTAGAGCTTCTCAAGGGCTTGTTCATGGCATTATCTTGCCTGGCATCACCTCCTAGCCCATCAATAAAAACTTTGTATATAGTACCTTCCTCACACTCAAAGAACAAGAGGCCACTTTTAATGAATCTATCCAATGCCTTAACACTTTCTGTCTAGCTTTCAACTCCAACCTATGATGGATGTAAACCTAGTATTTTCATCAAAGTATTATGCTTATGCCTAAATGGATTCACAACTATAATTCACAATAGATATCTTGAGGGAAAATTCAAGTCCTTTGGCATCCCATTTGCTTTTGATATTTCATCAACTGAGCTTTTGCAGTATGTCCTCAACAGGATTGAAAACAAAATTGTATATTGGATCACTAAGCCCCCATCTCTAGCAAGTAAGTTTTAGATTTACATCAAGATCTTGACTACTAAAGATGTCTACTATTAATCCTATTGGGTTCCCTTTAAGGCCTCTTATGATACTTTAGCCAAGCTCTTCAGATATTAATGTTGGGGCAATTCTAATCAAGAACAAGGTTTTCATTGAGTGGCATGGGATATATGTTTCTTCCCTGGTGATAATGGGGGCATGGACATCATTGATAACTATCAAAAGAACATGGATCTATGTGCAAAGTGGGTTGTTAGAGCTATTGAGGGAAATGAACATTTTTAAGTTCTTTTAAGACATTGTATCTTTGTGAGCTCTCCCTATGGTAAAACTAGTTGGTAGAATATTTGCTTCAAATTTCTTCTCATCACTACTATTCCTATCAAGATTATTGGCTCTTTTGTGGTAAAAAGCATATAGAAGGATTTTAAAGTAGTTAAACCCTAATTGAAGTGGGTGAGATATGTTTTTCACACTTATTTTTCTTTTAATGACCATAGCTTAAGGTGGTCTCCTATACTTCATGTTTCTTCCATTCCCTTGGTTGAATTACCTATTAATAAAGCTCTATAAGTATTATGAAAAGGGACTCACACTATCTATGATTTGGTTACCTCTAAAGATTTGATTCCCTGACCTAAACTAGAAATTGAGTTTTAGTTAAATAATGTAGACTTATGTTCTATTCTTCACATTTAGGAATTAATAGCTAACGTTATGCTATATGAATTTGGCATGTAGCCTCCTAGGGCCTGGTGGAAAGATTGGAGGTGGAACTATGATATGCACTTTAAAATATAGTCTCCCAAGATTATTTATTAGGTGATGAGTCTGTTCTCTCTATATTTAAACAAGATCAATAGGTTTTGGGGCCTCTAGTCCTCTCCCAAGACTTAGCATACCCATCTAGATCATGTGTGGCACCCTAGCCTAGATTCCAAGATGGCTCATATTTATTGTGTTTAATTTATCAAGGACTCCCCCTCGATGAGAGAATAATCCACCTCCACATTCTAAAACTCATTTTACAAATATTATTTATCTATATGAAGTTAAAGTGTCTCACTTTCTCCTTTAGGCATCTTTGTGAATCATTTAGAATGATGCCACCCAGATCTTGAATAATGCCACCCAGATCACCACCTTGGATAAGGTGAGATGTGGCAGTGCTTGTATTTTAGTTTCCCCAAAGGTTTCTCACAACATTATTGCCACAAGTGAGGACCTATCACATCCATAAGTCTAGATTATTCTTGAATTTGATAGCCATCTATTTGGAATTATCAACATCTATGTAGCTAATGATGGCCCTAATCGATCTATGTTTTAGAGCGATCTTTTGTAGATGGCCTACTACCATGTGGCTAGTGTGTGGAGATTTTAATGTGATTAAACACACCCAAGACAAGGTTAGGTCCCTCCCCATACATTGGTAAACATAATGCTTGGTATTATTTCAAGAATTAATGGGGTTTGGTTAACACACTCCTTTAGTTGTAGACATTTAACCCCATATCTTGGTTTACATGGTCCAACTACCAATCTATGGATAAGAAAATACTCAAAAGGATAGACCACTTTATGTTGTTAGAGAAAAATATTTTTTTTCTTTTCTATCATTGATGGCTAGCTTATCAATTTTCACTCAAGTATTATTTTGTTAAACCACTTCCCTATTTCCTACAAAGTGGAATGGACATTGAGTCAGTATAATATTCCATGTGATTATTTTATCCTCAATACTTATATCCTTAGTCATGCTATAATAATCTAACTCATCAATCAGATCTAGAACCTTACCCTATAGCTGCATATGTCACTAGTTTGATTGGTTGGTGTAATGATGCCCTTATGCACACCACCTCCTTCCTTCACCACCATGACAAACATGTTACCTGGATCCAAAATCACTCAAAAGAGGCCATGCTCAATGAGTTACAATGGATCTTTGTCTCCCTTAACAATGATCCTTTCGACATGCAGCTACAATGGCTTCTACCCTCTCTCAAACAACACCTTAAGGTGGTGGACATCCATGTGGCTAGAGGCACTCAAATCTGCACTTGGTTATATTGGTTAAAAATTGGTGACAAAGCCTCAAAGGATTTATTTAAATCATTGAAATCCAATCAATATCATGACAAAATAAAAACCATTTAACTGGCTCAATCCCAACTTACTTCTTAGTTTGATATCTCTGTGTCTTTCCTTGAACACCACAAGCTAGTTTTTCAAGCTCAACCATTCATAGTTGAACTATCCTAGGAACTTCAAAAATGACTCAATGCGGTGGATTGAATGCTCAAGAATGTTAATTGATGGATTTTTGATGCTTTAATCACCTTTAAAGAGATCATAGAAGCTCTATATTAAATGATAAATGATAAATCCCCCAGCCTTGATGACTTCCCATGTGAATTTTACAATGCCACATGGGAGTTTATGGGACCTAACTTATTGTAAGTACATAAAGAAGCCTTATGAAATCAATCTCTTGGACCCATGATTAATCAAGGTAATATCAAACTCATTCCCAAATTTGGATATCTTAAGTTGCTTACTAGTTAGAGGCTGATAACCTTGCTCAATGTCTCGTACAATATTCTTGTTAAATACCTCCCCAACCACATTTGGCTCATCTTACCTACCATTATTAGACCAGAGCAAAGAGGATTCATTAGAGGATATTATATTTTATATAATATTATTGTGATTTAGGAAGGCATGTCTTGGGCTCATTCATCTCTCCAGAGAACATTTTTTCTTGAATTATCTATGTTATAAATCTCAGGATAAGATTGAGTGGTAATTTATGCATGCCATGCTCAAGGCTCTCAAATTTGGTCCCTAATTTATTTATGTAGTGTAGACTTTGATTCATAATGCATCAATGTACCTCACTATTAATGGGCATAAAATCATGGGGATTGAGATCCAACAGTCTATTCACCAAAGTTGCCCCTTGTTGAAGCCCTGAGTTATCTCCTAGATTTTAGAACTTCTTAAGGGATTGTTCATGGCATTGTATTGCCTAATCTCACCTCCCAGATCATTAATGAAAACTTTTTATATGACACCTTCCTCACACTCAAAGAATAAGAGGCCACTTTTAATAAAGCTATCCAATACATTAAAACTTTTTGACTGGCTTTTGGCTTTAGCCTACAATGGATGAAAACCTAGTATTTTCATCAAATTAAGATGCATATACCTGAATGGATTCACAAGTATAACTGGAAATAGATTTTTTGGGGGGAAAATTCAAGTTCTTTGGCATCCCTTTTACTTTTAATAGTTCATTGGCTGAGTTTTGGTAGTATGTGTTAGGCCCATAATTCATTAAATTATGGATCCATGCCAATTCGATAGACATCTTGGTGTGAGGTAATCACTTGGCATGATTGATATTTTAGTGTCTTCGTACCAGTTAGAAGAACCAATGTAGATCTTGTGATAGTTGGGAGGTAGTTAACTAGCAGCTTAATCTTTAGGGCATCCTCTATGAGTGGCAACATGTGGTAATCATAGTGTGATTGGAACAAAGTGATGGAGTCAGTGGAATGATAAACAAAGGCTCCAGCTTTACACCCAAATTATGCTCTCCACCTTGGAAAAGATATGCTCCTACGTGCTATAAAAAATTATTGAACCAATAATGCAAAGATGTGATTTTAATGTAGTGAATCTATGAAAAAAAGGTTCTGCATATAATAAGCACTAGTAGTGTTATGAATATCATGGACACCACTAAGACTCCTACTGTTTATGCCCAAGCTCACATGTGATCCTCTAACTAGTTAAATAGTTTAAGAAAAGTGTTACTCTATTTAAATTGTCATGTACTCTATTTATTCAGACTTTATTTAATGAAGATGAATATTTCTCCAAATTGAGTTCCACCTAGTTTATGTGTTTGTGATAAGGGTATATAATTATGAATGTAATGTTATAAGTTGAATTCAGTTATGTTAAGTAATGGGTAGTCAACCTTTTGATTTATGGCATTAATGGTTTCTCTATGTTAAGTGATGATGTCAATATACTCTTTGAAATAATCTAGTTTTAAGGAGAGTCTTACACCCAAGCTTTGATACCCTT
Organism: Torreya grandis; assembly: GCA_037957365.1. Taxonomy (NCBI): domain Eukaryota; kingdom Viridiplantae; phylum Streptophyta; class Pinopsida; order Cupressales; family Taxaceae; genus Torreya; species Torreya grandis. The sequence continues at coordinate 695,799 of JARHVA010006717.1, read as the reverse complement.
GCTAAGAAGTACTAGCCAAAACATGGACACTTGATCTAAAACATTCCCTTGACTCCTCAAAATCCCTAAATAATGCTAAGCTTAGTAAAATAAAGTCTTATGCCCTTGAGACTATATAACCAAATTGGTATAGGCTTTCACCCCTATGACTAGAACTAGTCATCGAAAATAGGCTTGCACTTATAGACCATTAGGCTTAGCCTAGACTAGGCTTACGCCAATGAATCTACCAAAAGCCTATGTTAAAAAGACCAAGTCTTACAAGTGAAATCTTGTGTCATGGCACAATTAGCCCAATGCAATCCCTATTTCTTTCTATGTTATGTTTTGGGTGAGTGCATAAGGTTTGTACCTTATTTTAATTGATGTCAGCATAGTCGAGTGATAAATGTTGAGCACTACGAGAATATACTACATTTTCACTTAGTTATAATGAGTCCAAAACTAAATTGGGCAACTAAATGAGTGCCTGACTTGATGAATTGATCCCATTTTATACAAAAATTTGGTTACATTGCCAAGACTCATTTTGAATTTTATTACTATAATGGTGTAATAGAACAATGTTCCAACTCTCCCTCAAGAATATCAAGTACTAGTTATAATGGGTGGAAGATATATTTTCGTGGAAGAATCCAACCTATATAGGACATAAACAAAGGAAGTGGGTTTAGAACAACCTATTTGATGTTATGTATGAGGTCTTTTTCTATATATTGACTAAGCATGTGTATCAATGGTTGGATGCCTATTCAACCCATAAAAGATGAATGTATGGAAAATTATTTGAGTAGATGAAAGAGCACATAGAGAGATGTGAGACTGTAGATGACACTTGGATGAGAGCAGTAGATAAATGGTGGTAAGGAGTGTTGAATAGTTACATACTTGAGTTCGTTGTTTTCACAAACTCCTACTCTAAGGAAGAAAAGTATAAGTTTTTTCACAAACCTAGAGGCACATTTTTGAAATTGTTTGGTGTATGGCTCACAAAACTAATGGTGGATTATGTATTTGAGACTTTAATAATGTAAGGCTAAAGTCCTTTCACATATGAGAAGTACAAAGGGGTAGAAGGGGATGTGTAGGTGAAGTGCAATAGAAGGGGACAAGTATATTGACACCTAAGAACTTAGGTGATAGAATTATAATAGGAGAAGGTGTAGGTTGAAGGAAGATCTAAAACCTAGAAGTGATAAGAGAACCTATAGTGAGTTGGAAGGGCATGGGGAAAGATCTCTTGAATTTCAGCAGTGCAAGGAAGACAAAAATAGTGAAGTGATAGATCGAGCTCAATAGTTAACGGGTGTGGAATCCATTGGGTTCCTATAGAATTTTATAATTTAATATTTTTTGGATGTGCCTACCCCCTTTTAACTCATGTTACAATCTCATACACTATATCCCCCATGTGAATGAAAAAGAGTGATAATTGACTATGTTGTCAACATAGACTTTGGACTTTTTGCAGATTTGCAATATAATTTTGTTATTGAACAAGCTATTCTTTGCAAGGAGTTGAGTGAGAGTTGCTATAGACCATTGGTAACTAGCTTACTAAAATATAACATGATCATAAGCATACCATCTCAACCACTGTCAGCTATGCAGACTAGGTAATAGCCTATAGTAAGTGGCCCAGTATTGTAAGTCATTAGTACAGTGCCATCAACATCTTTAGTGCCAATAATAAAAATGGGTCTAATGCCTAACCTAGTGGTTGGAGGTATTGGAGGGTATTCATCCACACATACACTAGGGGAACATGTACCTTAGATGTCAGCTACATGCCCATAGTAAATATACTATGAAATGGCCAAGGACTTACCAAAATACTACAATGCGGAGAATACTACAAAACATGTCATAAAATGTGAAATATAATGGTGCATGTGGGGCATAACCTAATCTGAGTGCAAGTTAACCTAGTTCATGAAAACTCTATTATATCACACCCATAATTAGTATAGGAAATTTTATCCTAACTAGGCTATGGTTGACTACAACACCTTAAAAGAAGCATTCCTAAAGGAATTCGACATATCATATATTGAACAATGGAGTATTACCACACTCAAGGATATTAACCAAGGACTTTTAGAGAGCATGTGCCTATATGATGCAAGATTCAAGACTCTCTTTTACAAACTTCCTTATGACATTCACCCCTCCCAGCATGCATAATGGTTCATTGGAGGGTTTCTAGTGTCGTTTAAAATAATTCTCTCCATGAAGATATTCATAGATCCTATCAAAACACTTGAATCTGTGCTTAGAGATGAGATATTCAAAAGCATTAACTTTGGTATCAACCTATTCATAGAATTACACATGGCATCCCAACTCTAAAAACTTACCACTAGTTCATCATAATATGCTTGAAGCAGGTTATGGTGCATTGATTGAAATGTAGAAGACCATAACAAGAATAAATACCCTCAAAGGAATGTGTACACATTACTTCTAAGCTATGATGTCTACAGAGAGGCATGTGATATTCATAACTAACCATTATTTCAATGTAATAACTAGGTTAACATAACTATTTATTATCAATTATACGATGCTTACACCCATATAATGGTTGATTTTCACGTGATTGATGAGATTTATGAGAATATGGAGAGAGGTACAAGGAAGGCCATTATAGTAGTTAGAGGGTAGGCCAACCAAGGAAATGAAGGCTATGGCTAGTAAAATATGGGCTATGGGATGCAACAAGGCATTAGAGGGTGAGGTGGAGGATGTGGTGGTGGAAGGTTCCCACCCCACTCATGTTACAAGTGTGGCTTGATGAAGCATTATCATCACAACTACCTTACACGTCCAATGTGTGGGTATTGTCAAGGAACCCTTAAGGTCAATTAATATATTGACTTGTACCAAAATTTGACCCAAGGTAGGCCTAGTGAAATGAAGGGTGTAAGAATGATCAAACACAAGTCAAAATCAGAGAAGTGGGATCTAAAGGGACAACCCACCAATAGAGATATAGTCAAGGTACAAGAAATTACTCATAGTAGATTCCCCACTAAATCACTAGTTGTGCCAATACAATAATTGTGCCTAAAATATAGGGAATAGAGCCACACTGAGTGCATCATGTAGCCTAAACCTAAATTTTTGCCTCACGTGGACACTGTTTGCCAAAAAGATGTATTATAGTAGGCTATGATTATTATCTAGAACCTAAAAGGAGAGATCAAAATATATTAATATATAGAGGTGTAGGTTGATACCTCTCATAATAATAAATATAGAAATGAAGTTAAGATAAAAGAGCTAATAGAGATCCTAGACTCCTAAAAATGGAAGAAATGTTGCCCCTATTGAAAAACTTGATCTTAGAGAATGCAAGGCAAAAGCTAGTCGAAGTCAATGCACCACACATGGAAAGGGTATGAGAGGTTAGGCATACATAGAGAAAATTACAATAACTATCTCCTTGTGAATGCCACCATTGATGGATGGTTTGTATGTGAGGTCCTTGTAGGCACAGGTGATGAGGTCAATATTTTAACTAGGAATATATGGGGAAAGATAGGTAGGCTATCCTTGAGACTTTCTCCTCATGTGTTTTTCATGGCCAATAAGATCCAAGAATAATTGATCATAATTATTAAGAGAACCATTTTAGATATCATGAGAACTAAGTTCCATGCTGACTTCAAGGTGATCAAGTTGGCATACAAAGACAATTATCCAGTGCTTTTGGGAAGGCCATGGTGCTATGTGAATAATGGATACATGATTTTTAGAAGGCACTACATGACCTATAAAAATGGCATAGAGAGGGTAGTTTTCCCCCTCTCGAGTGACCAAGTACCCCCCAATGTAGAGAGTGTCAACCTCGAGGATGCGATCAACCACATATACAACATCATGGTGCAAGGCATCGAGACTCTCAATTCCAATGACCAAAGAGTGCTTTCTTGGGAAGATGGACAATCAACCTCAGACACCACTAATGTTTCTTATGGATGATGGGTTGAATAAGTTTACAATACCACTATTTAGAGGTGTTGCTTATTGTGCGTGAAGGTGATAAAACCTATTGGGACCGATTCGGTTCAAATTGATCACACTCCAAAAATATGGGTCCCTTGCACCATAAAACATGGAGAGATTGTTTCACCTAAGCAAAGGTAAAATTATAGTGCTACCAAGATATATGTGGAGTAATATTGTGAAATAATATGTTCATGATCTCTAATCATACATCCCAAAAATAGATAAAATAGGTGTACTAGTGTATACATTAAGGAGCACTATCGCTCATTGGTAGGCAATGTAAAGGCCTAACTTGTCAACTTGGAAAGATGTGAAAACATCCATCTACACTATATTCAAGAAAATTAATAAGGACTTGGATATCTCTACCTAATCCAATGAATTTAACCCTATAGTTCATTTATGCTTATGTGAAGAAAATTGGACTATCTATGGTGATAATACCCTAAGGAACATATGAGTACACACCTTCTATAGGACCTTGAAGACATGGGCATAATCATGGTATGTCATCAATGAGATGCACCATGAGATGGCCAATTGGGATTAACTTATAGGGTAGTTCATTCACACCTTCTCTTTTTCTTCATATAACATGGAATTGATCAAGCCATTATAACTAGTTCATAGGGTAGTGTTTGAGGACACTAGATTCCTATAGGAGCACCTCAAAGACATGTTCAGATAAAAGGGGTTAATTATCCTAAAAATTTTGAAATAAAAATTGATAAATAGTGATTTAATTAAATAGGAGGATGACAAATGAAAGGCACACAATTGGACAAACCTAAGAGGCAAAAGGAAGCTTGTGCACCAAGTTGAAGATAGTGCTCTAGAGGAAGAAGACCCTACCCACCTTTGCATAGAAAAATTTTGAAGGTAGTAATAAAGTTGAGGATTCACATTAGGAGAGGAATGACCCATACCAAACCACTCAAAAATACCAAGGTAGACATTGACTCAGAAGGGGAACCAAAGATGGCTACTCTAGGCACATAATGATTTGATGCATAGCTATCACAAATTGTGGATCTCCTGAAGGAGTTTCAATACTTGTTCCCTCAAAATTAATAAGAAATTAAGGAAACCTACACATCCCTTTGGAATTAGAGTATAAATTTAGTTGATGTTGCAATACCTATCAAGAAGCTCCCCTACAGAATGAACCCCAATCTCTTTGCCAAAGTCAAAATGGAGATTGATGGTATGTTAGCCATAGGCATCATCTACCATGTGCAAGAATATGAATGGATGTGCCCCATAGTCATTATCATCAAGCAATATGGGTGCATTTATATTTGTGTTTATTATAGATTATTTAATTCCACCTATGTCACTGACCCTTTCCCAACTTTGATCACTGATAAAGTCTTGGATGGTATCACAGGATATGAAATATACACTTTCATTGATGGGTTATAGGATAACATCAAATACAAATTGAGGAGGAGGACAAGCCTAAAACAACCTTTATGATAGAATGTGGTTGTTTCACATACAATGTGATGCCATTTGGACTCAACAATGTACTATCCTTGTTCTCTACAGTGGTGATCACCACGTTTAAATATTTCACTCACAAGTTCCTCCAAGTATATTTCGATGACTAAACCATTTATGGGCTTGTAAAAGACCATTATGACAACTTGTACCTCATGTTTGAGAGATGTAGATGGTTACAAATATCCTTGAACCTCAACGAGTGTATCTTTGCCACACTATTTAGCACCTTTCTCAGCACGCCATTTGTAAATATTGTTTACTTTTTGATCTCATGAAGATTGTAATTATCTTACATCTCTAGACCCCATCAATGCAAAAAGTAATTCACACATATCTTTTCCATTATGGATACTATATAAAGTTTATAAGGCTATATGTAAATATTGCAGTACCACTAGAGGAGCTCTTACACAAGGATGGCCCATTCTATTGGGGTGCAGTGCAAGAAGATGCCTTTGAAACTCTGAAGCTTAAATTAGGTATCATGGTAATGCTATAATTTCCCAACTAGATGACTCCTTTCCATGTCCATGTCAATCCATTTGGATCTATAATTAGCATCATTCTATTACAAACTAGTGAAGTTAAAATAGATCGTCCATCTCCTACACAAGTAGTAAATGGACCCAAGCATAGTATAACTATACAACAACCAAGTGTAAAGTGCTTGTCATGGTCTATTCCATATAGAAATTTAGGCAATACTTATTGGCAACCCCATTCATATTCTTCATTGATCATGAGCCACTTAAGTACCTTTTGAATAAGCCCATTTTCCATGGGTTCATTTTTATATAGATAGTTTTATTCCAATAATTCTAATTCTCATTTATCTTGAAGCTTGGAAAATATAACTTAGGCTTAGACCATTTATCCTGTATCCACAGAGTCTAGCACATCCCTAAAGACTTAGTGAATATCATTGATTTTCTAATATTTGGGTCTACACTCTAGACTATGACAACCAAAGAGAATAAATAACTCATAGTTTATGCTATCCCTTTTCAGCTTATTAGTGAGGAACCATACAAATTGAGCCAAGATGATGTCTTATACTGATGTGTTTTAAAAAACAAAAGAGACTCTATTTTATGAGAAATGAACAAAGAGATAGCATGAGGCCATTACATTTGAAATGATATAGTGTTCGAAATTATATAATCAGGCTTTTGGTGGCCAAATCTATTCCAGGATGCAAAGTTGTGCACCAAGGTATGTGACATCTACTAGCACATAGGAAAGCCAAATCACCAGGATGAGATGTTACTCATCCCCATTCTTACTTATGCACCATTTTGAAAATGGGCCATTGACTTTTTTGGTCCAATTACTCTCATTGTAAGGCATATAGAGGCATGATTCATTTTGGCATTCTAATATTACTTCACCAAGTGGTTTGAGGCTATACCAACCAAAACCTACACATCTACCATCACAACAAGGTTCATATGGGAGACCATTATTATTCACTATGCATGCCCACTTAGTCTGATTAGCAATAGAGGCATGCACTTCATTAATGAGACCATGTAAATCCTATTGATAGAATATATGGTGGTACACCATAAGACAACACATTATCATCCTCAAAAGAATGGCACAATTGAGGTGTTCAACAAGATATTGGGAATGTGCCTCACAAAGATATGTGATGTTGGTCATAAACATTGGGATGATTGAGTGTTAGTAATGATATGGGCCTATTGCATGACTTATAGTCACCTAAATAAGGCTACACCATTCTAGCTAGTGTTTCACATAGAGTTAGTTTTACCAATGAAATTCATGGTACCCTTATTGTGCAATTTACTTATTGGTCGACTAGATGACCAAGAATGTTTGAGTGCATGACTCAAAGACTTGGAGAACTTGGATGAGATATGCACCCAAGAAATATGGATTCAACAAATAGATAAGGCACACCATAATTTATATCATGAAAAGCATATTAAGCATAAGATACTTACTAAAGGATCATTAATCTTTCTCCATGATTCCAAGTACCTTTATCACCCCAGGAAGTTGAATATCAGGTGGATTGGCCCTTATGTCATCCATAACATATTAAATACTAACACATGAAATCTATGCACATAGATGGGTGATATGTTTCCTAGGCATTTCAGTAGCAACTGACTAAAGCCTTATAGGTAATAAGATGGCACTTGCACCATCAGAACATTGACTTCCTAATCACAAGTTGGTTGTGTTGTGTTAACCAAAATAAAGTTTGGTGTAACACAATAGTTTCCTTATGTTTTATGTTATTTTTGATGAATGGATAAATGAGGCATTTCAGTCTCATAGATGAACTATTCTAGTACTCCCATGCATAACTCCAACTAGGTGAGTCGGGCACATGTGCTTACTAAGTACCTAAGGCCAAACACCTATGTTTTTGGACATGAGGAGTTTCCCATATTTTAAAAAATGTGAGTACCAAGTGACAAAGGGAGGTGCACAAGATGATAGTTTGTAAGAGATAAAAAGGAGGTGTATAATATTTTGTGTGTGAAAATAAACCTAGTGAATGAAGCACTGGAGGACCAATGCAAAAATTTATATAGGGTAGGGTGGGCCATGTAATAGATGAAAGAGTAAAAATTGACCAATGAATGAAAGTGTGATGGAAATGAATCATAGTAAGAATATAAGATTGAAATAAGGAGGATTAATCGCATGCATGTGAAGTGATGTTCCTAGGTTACCATAATAAGGGTGAAGGTCATGCCAAAGTGAATGAAGTGCAAGAGGAAGATCATCAATGATCCAGGCATCAATTCAGGCGACAATTCGGGTGACAGTTCCACCCCAATTGATGACGGAACTTCCGGGAGCCATAACTTTTGCACCGTAGCTCCAATTGACTTGCCGTTTGAACCGTTGGAAAGCTAGGAACGAGGGGAACATCTTGAAATGGCATGGATCTCTGCTCAATGAAGTTTGACCCCCGAAAACCCAACGGAAGTGCCTCAAATTTCAATTTTAATAGTGCTGTCTAAAAATAGTAAGTTTCTAAAAATAGTAATTTCTTGAATTATGTATTGTTTTAAATATTGGAAGTCATACCACTTCATCTCCCTCAAGATTGGTGACCTTCCACATCCTTCCCATGCTTTCAAATTGTGTATAAAATAATAGGTAACCCGAAATGTGAAGACAGACATCTCTTCCCAGAGATAAGCATATTTCTGTATTGCGATTTTGAGTAATACTACATCTCTTCTCAGAGAATTCATTGTTATTGTGTTATTTCTATGTTATTGTGATATTTATCAGCCAGAACTTCTGAGTTTTGGATCAATCAAGGCAAGCTAGAATCCACCCAATGATAGGCAGGAAGTGACTGTTTGAATCACTGGTCACTTCACCAAAAATACCATTAAGATAGGTTAATGTGGTGATGGTGAAGACATAAATATCTACATTAAATGTGAATTTGGTGGCATATTTTCATGATTTTCATGGGTTCTAGTGGATTTCAAGAAATCCATAAACTACCATGCCATTAATCACCTGTAATTAAGATGGTAGCTAAAATCAAGGTATAAAGGAGTGAATAGTCAATTGTAGTAGGTTACAGACATTATGAAAATTTTAATGTAAAACCAGAGCTAAACCAGATCTAATGCAAGGAAATGCTACCAAATTGAAATGCTAAGCACCCACAACCACCAAATAAGAACTATTTAAAAGATAAATAAATTGCATTATGTGTGAGATTGGAATAAAGGAGTGTGGGGAAATAGTTATGAGATAAAATGACAAAGGAAATATTTAATGATGCCAAGGCCACCATTAATGGTGAACAAATCTTGAGATTCAAAATCTTAGTCATAGACCTCATGACTGTGAGGAAGCACAAAGAAACATTATAGGCTTTGGCAAGAATAATAGACCACACTTCAACACCAGCTAGTTTAGAATGGGAAAGAAATGAATGAGTTTTGTTCTACCATAGGCATATAAGGAGGCCAAAATGGCATGGAAGATAGAAGAGATAAACACTATGATGAATAAGGTATAACTGATTGAAGGGGTTAACATCACTAAGGTTGACCCTGAGGTGTTCACCAAGATGTCACACATAGAAATGTAGTTTCCCCTTGAGGTCTTAATAGGGGAGACTTGGGTGTCTTTCGCAAATACCTTCAAGTTGAAATAATAAAACCATCACACATCGAGCAATGCATAAGATCTCAACCAAGACTGGGTGGTTGACAAGGGAGTAAATATGAAGGTAGGGATGGCATTATTTGATGTCTCCATCCAAGACAAGCTTGTTACCACTGATGTAACCTAGTTATATGAGTTTTCATGTTTTGGAAAGACAAAATAACTTGTGCAATTCCTCCTATCCCATGTCCATGGAGATCACTTTTACTTCACATGGGTGCATGAGGATATTGATAAGCCTCATTATAAGAATCACTAAGTTTCCAAGCTTAGGCATAGACATCGTCTTGATGATGGAGGATGATGCAAAGGTGGAGAGGGTTGTGAAAATACTTGGTTATTACAAGGTAGGTTTCACATTCTTAATCAAAGATATAAAATACCTTGGCATGATAGCATAGATGCACCTCGTGAGTTATAACCTTTGCCTTAGTGGAAGATGGATAGGTACCAACAAGACCTACTTGTGCATCACCCACCATATGGTGCAAGGGGCCAAATTTAACATTGCCAAATTCAATGCTAAAGAGATGCTAAAGAATATATTGGAGTGTTAAAAGGAACGAGACATCTTTAGGTTGGGGTCGATGTTGATATTGATAATAATGGAGATTGGTGTGTTCAATGATGATTGAGACAATATTTGGGTCTTCTCATCACACAAACACTCCCTGATACTAAAGTACTAGGACTTCACCTACCCACCCTCCTTCTCCTAGAAATATAAGACATAATTGATATGATGGGACACTAAGAACATTGCGTCATTGGGGATAAAATGTCACATCCTGTAAAAGCTCCCCCAATACATGTTTATAATGGTGACCTTCACCATCATGTAACATTTCTTTGTAGTGCATCCAACACTCATAGATGGAAACCTATTCGAATAGCTCAAACTCCCTTACGTATTTTTTTTTTACATATTTCAAGGAGGTGCTAAGGAGGACTCCCAATACATAATGGCTAGACATCTTGGTAAAGGATATGGATTTGGAAAGGAGAGGTTGAGGAGCTAGTATGTGCACCTAGGAGAGAAGGCCACAAAGGATGAGGAAGATGACTCTAACCACTCAGACCTCCATCCCCTCTAAATGGAAGTCATAGATAGGTACATCTTCATGTTGTAATATGAAATGAAGCAATGAAATAAGGGTGAAGACCTTGGAAAAGATGATGATCTCCCCCTCTAGATAGGTAATGAAGGAAAGCCAACACTGAAGAAACTATAGAAGTCTCCCCAAAAGAAATGGAGAGAGACACTCAAAGAAATTTAGGAGCACATCAGATTGAGGGTTAACTCCAGGAAAGAAGCAAATCCTTCAGCTCCAAATAAGAAGCATGTGATCTTCGTGCTAGAGACTGATTCCTCTAGTAAGAAGTAGAAAAAAAAGTCTAAGGGACCCATTATGCTCCCAACAATAAACCTAATGGAAATGGAGGTGGAAAAAGCCTAGACACAAATAAGGGAGAAAGAGATAGAGGAAGAGGTAGAAGAAGGAACAAAAGTATACATTGTAAAATAAGAATAAATGGGATAGGATCCCAGCACCAAGGATGTTGATAAGGCCTTCCAAGGTAGCACTACCACCATGCTTGAAGAGATAAATAAGATAACTAGTGTCTCATGCAAAGATCCCTCCACATAACCTCCATAAATTGAGGAAAAGAGAAGGTTATGGAAGAAAATGGGCCACAATGAGGAAGAAATTGAGACAATGTTGGTGTTGGAGAAGAAGAGGAAGGCTATGAAAGAAACTAACATGACTTAGGAAGATATTTAAAAAGTTAAGGCTGAGGAGGAGAAGGCCAAGGAAGATAAAGTTATCAAAACGAAGAAGATAAAGAAGGTTCTCATAAGCATAGAACCAACCCTTGAGAAAGTAAATAAGGTACCTAGTTCCCCAACTAGGATAATAAATAAAGATGTATAATAGGTGTACCCTAGTAGTGAAGGGGTACTTGAAGAAAAGGAAGGTGGTACTGGTGCCTTAGAAAAACAAAAAATTGAGAGTGCCAAAGAATCCTAGTAGAAACATAAATAAGGTGATGCTGGCATCGAGGAAATGAACCTAGAGGTAAATGTTGATAAACCCTAGGAAGAAGAAATGGACAAAGGGGAAAAGTTTGAGGAAGAACCCCTGGTAGAATAAGAAGATGAGTCCTTGAAGGAAAGCATCAATGAAAGTGGTAGTGCCAATGAGAGGAAGAAGAGAAAATAGAGTTGGACCTCACCGAGGAAGAAGGCACAGAGTTGAGCATAAGGCAAAAAGTGTAGAAGGGGTGGATGGAGGATGATTTTTATATGTTTGAATACATGTCCCCTATATTTTACAAAAATATGATGTGTAAATAGCTTGCATTTACATTTGATAGCTACATGGATGAGCCTCACTTTTAGGTGCCCCAAAATGTGATATTGGTTACAGATGAACTTAAGGAAGGGCATGACTCCCTCATCATAAATCCATGTTCTATGAACCTAGTTTGGTTTGTGAATGCACTTATTCAGATGGTTGTTCAAGTTACATAAAAGAACGTTATCAATGATGGTAGAGTAAAGAAGTGGAAGATAATTTGTAAGGATTCAAAAGATGAAGCACAATCCATGAAGTTCAAACTGCAGTAGCTATGTGAGTATATAGAGATAGACAAACCATCCCTTTTGGTTGGAATTAATACATTAAACCTCTCAAAGATTTATAAATTATGTGTACTAGTGGTGTATATGCTCCCAAGGATGAAAGCAGATCCAGCACTAGAAGAAGAAGAAGACCCATGCACCACACTACTAAAAGAGCTAGCTACCAAACATGAAGAGGTATAGGACCTATTTATAAAGCTACAAGAAGGCATAGATGTATTTTATTCCATCTTCATTAAATTTTACAATGAAACATCAATCATATGTGTGCACCTCAAACAAGCAAAGGGGGAGAAGGAGGAAATTTTGACATAGGTTTACTCTACAAGTAGGGCAAAGCTTGAAAATATAATGGGCAAGGTCAATGCACTAATCACATAGATAAAGGATTAGGTGTAGAACATAGAATCACTCTTCCACTCCTTGAAAACTAAGTCCTATGAATAAGGAGCAATCCTTGATAGAGGAGTGTTAAAAGCTAAGGCAAAACTTGAGGCCTTTAGAAAAGAGCTAGAGAAGACAGATGTGATCATGCTTAGTGTCACCTCCATGGAAATAGATAGTGCTATTGAGGAAATCAATCTTGATATCAATGGATTCAATTACTTCAGTGGTAAATTTAAGGAGAGCACGCTTGAATTTTTCACACTAAAGGCTTTGGTAGCCTAGTTTGAGGGTGGACTAGTAATTTTGTATGGGGTAATATTAAGGCCCTAATTCATTTAAGTATGGATCTATGCCAACTAAAAAGACATCATGGAATAAGTCAATCACTTGGCATGATTTTTATTTTGACATCTTAGCACTAGTTAGAGGAAGCAATGTAGATCTTATGACATCTAATAGGGAGTTAACTAGTGTCTGCATCTTTAGGGCATTCTATATGACTGGCAATACATGGAAACCATAGCGTGAATGACATAATGTGATAGATCTAATGGAATGATCAATAAAGGATCCATCTTGACACTTGGTATGCACCCTCTAACCTGGAAAAGATATGCTCTTATGTGATATAAATTCAAGCTCGAACCAATAAGGTAGAGACACAATTTGAATGCAACAAAGCTCTAAAGAAATGGTTTTGCTTATAATGGCCACTAGTAGTGTTATGAATAACATGGATGCCACTAAGGTTCCTACTATATATGCCTAATTTTGCTTATGAGCCTCTGGGTAGTTAAATAGTTTAATCAAAGTTTTATTCTATTTCAATTATCATATACTCTATTTATTTGAACTTTGTTTAATGAAGATGAATGCTACTCCAAATTGATTTCAACCTAGTTTATGGATTTGTCATAATGGTATATAATTATGAATGTAATGTTGTAGGTTCACTTCAATTATGTTCAGTAATGTGTATTCAATCTTTTGGTTTATGGTGTTCATGGTGTCTTTGTGCTAAGTGATGATGTCATCATACTTTGTGAAATAGCCTAAGTGTAAAGAGAGTCTTAAACCCAAGATTTTATACCTTTGCTAAGAAGCACTAACCAAAATATGAAAACATGATGTAAAGCATTCCATTGAATTCTCAAGTGATTGAATGATGCTAAGCTTAGTAAAACGAAGGCATGCACCTTTGAGACTATATAACCAACCCAATATAGGCTTGTGCTCCTATGATCAAAACTAGTCACCCAAAATAGGCTTACACCTGTAGACCATCAGGATTAGCTGGATAAGGCTTGCACCAATGAATCTACCAAAATCCTATGTTGAAAGGACCAAGCCCTACTAGCACAGTTGAGTGATAAATGTTGAGCATTACGGGAATATACTACATTTGTGCCTAGTTGTAATGAGTTTAGAACTGACTCGGATAACTGAATGAGTGCCTAAATTGATGAATTGATCCCCTTTTCTACAATAGTATGTCCTCAATAGGATTGGAAATAAAATTGTATATTGGATCATTAAATCCTATCTCTAGTAGGCAAGTTCTATATTTGTACCAGGATCTTGACTACTACACATGTCGATTATTCCTCCTATTGGGTAGCCTCTAAGGCCTCTTACGATACTCTGGCTAAGCTCTTTGGATATTTATGTTGGGTTAAATCTAATCAAGCCCAAGGTTTTCATTGAGTGGCATGGGATATTTATTGCCTCCCTGGTGATAATGTTGGCATGGGCATCATTGACACCTATTAAAAACATGGATATGTGTGCAAAGTGGGTTGTTCAAGCTATTGATGGAAATAATTATTTTAAAATTCTTCTAAGACATTATATCTTTGTATGCTCTCCCTATGGTAAAACTAGTTGGTAGAATATTTACTTCTAATTCCTTCTCATCACTACTATTCTTGTCAATATTTTTGGCTCTTTTATGGTCAAAAAGGATATAGAAGGCTTTCAAAGGAGTTAAACCCCACTTGAAGTGGGTGTGGGATGGTTTTCACACTAGGTTATCTTTTAATGACCATAGTTTATGGTGGTCTCCTATACTTCATATTTCTTCCATTCCCCTGGTTGAATTACCTAGTATTACATATCTGTGATTATTATAAAAAGGATTGACACTATCCATGATTTGGTTACCTCCAGATATTGAATTCCCTAGCCTAAAATACAAATCAAGTTTCATTTAAATAATGTAGACCTACCTTATATTCTTCACATTTCTGAATTGCAACCTGATGTTATGCCACATGAACTTGGCATGTAGCCTCCTAAGGCCTAGTGGAAAGACTAGAGGTGAAACTATGATATGCACTTTAAAATATAGTCTCCTAGGCTTCTATATCAGTTGATGAGTATGTTATCTCTAGATTTATAAAATCTCAATAGGTGTTGGGGCCTCCAATCCTCTACCAAGACTTGTCTTACCTATCTAGATTATGTGTGGCACCCCAGCTTGGATCTCAAGCTAGCTCATTTTTTATGGTGTTTAATTTATCAAGGATTCCCCCTCAGTGAGATAATCATCCACCATCACATTCAATAGCCCATCTATCTAGCTTGCAAGCATGCAAAATCCCTTAAACATTTTCTTTGGTTTTGTTTTAAATCCTATTATGTCTGTTGTTAGATCCATTAATTATTTCAACCTTATTGCACTAAGCTTTTCTATTAGTGACAGACTCTTTGGGGTTATTTTTAATTGGTTAGCCTCTATTACCTTTTTATGGCAATTATTTCATGTTATTATTCTCTTTCAGCTATGAAAATCCAAGAGCAATGTTATTTTTTATTATGAGGCCTATTTAATATCATTTTCTATTAATGAAAAGGTGGTTATTATTTCTTTAGTCTATTTAAATATTTAAGTCTATGTGGAAAACATGTCTCCTCTGCCACTTTCAAGATCTCCTCAACCATTAGGGGAGTGACCCTTACACCATGAGTAGAGCTCTTCTTGAAATCTTGCCTCGTAGTCTGGCACCTCCTCCTCCCAAGAGGCATCAAAATAGAAGTCGGTATAGTAGTATTAGCCACTTTTATTCTTTCCCTCCCCCAATGGGTGGATAGAGTCATCAAGGCAACTCCGATGTTCGTTATTCACAATAGTCTCTAGCAAGCACTATTTTTCCTATGTAGGTAATTGATGGTTGGCCTCTCACTATTCATGATGACCCATTGGATGACTAGAATGCTTTGTAGATTCCTAACATGGAACTGCCTACTTGGTCGGTGCTTCCCAAGGATGATCCTCTACTTCCACCTCCTAGGACAGTGGTTTATACATAAAATTCTATTATATGGCTATTTTTTAGTTATTTGGGTTGTGCCTTGACTGACTAATTTTGTTGTTTTGGAGCCAAATTTATCTTGCGATAAGAAATTTGAGTTGTAATGTATCTGACCACTTTACTTTATAATCTTCTGTAATTATATATTTTTTTAATATAATGTGAAACATTCTAATAATAAAATATGACTAAAAATGAAAGATCAACTCGTAAGTTATAAAATATATACAATAAAGTGATTATAAATGATTTTTAATTAAACACACTATACTATAATCGGGCCCTCACTTATTAAATGTACAACCATCTTAAGCTCCATTGAATTTGTCTAAGCTCTATTAACCCTCTCTATGCTTAAATATATCCTAGACAATAATCTAATCCACTTAAACAAAAGCTGATCCATGAATAAGAATTAAATAATACATTTAAATTTTTAAACCACAATTTATTTTATAATATTGCATTTGTATAAATGTGAATCTATATAAAGTTAATTTTTTAATGTCATTCAAATCTTTTACCTACAAATAATGATCTTTAACGATATTTCCTTGTTTTCACATAGCCATCCCATGATAGTGGGAAAATTTAAAATCCCATTTATATGTGATATGGAATTTCAATTTAGTATGTTATAAAATATTTTTAGTAAGTTGAATATGAACTTGGGTAGATTAAGTTATGCAATTCTAGTCTGGACCAAATTTTTTAATCCTGCAATCACTGCCCATAAAGCCAATAAATTTATAGCTTCAAACATGTCATTATATTGACTGTTGACAAGCGAATGGAAAGTTATAGTGCCACGGTTAAATCCCTAAGCATGATTATTAAGGAGATATTGATAAATTTGTGATGTAAACTAATAACAAAGCTTTTATTTTCTCTTGGAATATGTGCAAGACAATTCCCTATAGTTGACACTTGTCATTTGATCAATGACTTGTCAAATTTCACTTGACTAACTATTAATCATGTTCACTTATTTAACTATGAGAATATAATATAATGTCAATATGCCTCTTGATAAGCACATTCAAATCATCAATTGAATCAGAGGTAAAAAAAACTTGCCTACAACCCAGAAAATTATTTAAGGGGAAGTTGTTTGATTTATTGGTCCTTATACTTTCATTCATTGTCAATCATGGTGTGTATTTAGTAGTATGTCACCATTATATATGCAAACATTAATTTTTTTCAGTGATTGAGATGTTAAGGTTGTATATAAGAAAACATATTTATGCAAAACAAATTAATAAAATTACATGAAAATTAAATAATATGAAAGTAGATTTAATGATAATTTGGAAGATTCTTCACAATGTACTGATTTTGAAATTTGTATAAATTAGAAATGATTGTGCATAGAATTAAACAAAAAGATAAATATCTTTTGGTTTGATTAGATAATGAAGAATAATGTAAAAATGAATCCAAACTCATGGATGAAATTTTTACAATAATTCCTCTCTAGTGGACCCACCCTTTGTTGGAGTTGTGTCACAATCCCTTTCTATTTTTACAGTTTTTTAATTCAAACCACTTATTCTTATATTAACGAACATGTGGTAATGAAAATATTGCTACAATGAAATTACACAATTTCAAAACAAAATTCAATCTCTATCTTTGAAATTCTTAAATTTTGTTTTCTACTTGCTAACCCATGCCTTATTTCTAACTCTTTAAATAGAAAGGGAAAGCTCTTATTTAATATTTTTAGTTACAACATAAAATATAAACTAAATTCTAGTTGTTACCAAAATGGAGGAGAAACAACCTACACATTTGATTTGAAATATTTACAACCAATAAGAAAGAGAACAATTTGTTCTATCGTTTCAATGGCCTTAAAGACTTGGTTCAATGGAGAAGGCATGATGATGGAAAGTTATGATATTGATTTTCCCTTTTCCTTCATTTTAATAACCACATTGTACCTCAAATTGTGGTGGAGATGTACTTCAAACCATCAACTATCTATTACAGTCATAATTGTTAGAAAATAATTAATCCTCATATTATTTGTGATTATTGTAATATGTATTATTATGCGAGTAATAATTCACTCTAAGTTATATTTGGTTAGGATAGTAAAATATATTGTTTATAGAAACAATATATTTTAGTTAACAAGTTAGTTTTTTATTTACCTTCTTATTTTATAGGAAATTTTTAATCCATCTTGGCTATTTAATAGCCTATATATATGCTGAATACAATATAGTTTTTCTCTATGATTATTTTTTTGTGTTCATTCGTTCTTTTATTTCTCTATTAATCATACTCAGATCTGAACTAGTCTCATTATCTAGTATCAAAGCAAGAAAATAGTCTGTTAAGTCTATGAAGGAGAATATCATGTTCAAGATGAGAGTCTTTGGTAATGTTTCTTGATAATATTCATGGTGTTTCATGCTTAGGCAGCTGTATGATGGAGTCTTAGAGTCGTACGACTTGTGATTGAGATTCTAAAGCCTGCAGCAAATTAGATTTTGAGGTATTTGATTTGTCCATTGATCAATCAAAAATCAGTGATGATAAATAAATCGTAATATGCTTTGCAAAGGAGAATCCGGTATTTAATGCCATCAATGGTGCCAAATCTATTGTAGTCAAAGTTGTCTCTTAGTGCCACCAAATTTGATTGATATTACTTGTAATCTTTAAAATTTAAAATGGCGCTATAATTTTTAAAGTGTTGAGTATAAGCTCGTATCTATACAAATCAAATTTTGCATCTCGCTAAAAGCAACTATTATGAATATAGTCTGCATGCATTTGTTTCTACTGAGTACTCTAAAAAGTGCTAAGCACTGAGAGCGAACGTGGATGAAGTTATTCATAATGCAGGTTTTGTGAAGTCAAGCATTATAGATTTGAATAGATCTCTCAGTATTAAATATCTCTAGTATCTACCATTTGGAAAGAAACTTGGCTACTAAGTTTGCTTTCATTGATCGAATTGCTTCAGTGTCGGATCTGTGAACTCCATAAGTTTTCAAGCCAACCAACACATATTTAAGCTTGCACATCTTTCATAGACCAATGTATCTTTTGCCTGGTCTACTCATCAACAATCAACTGGAGTATAATTTTGAAGATTCTGGTGTAATACAATAAAAGAGGATGTGATCTGAGTGTTGCGTGAGGTAACTGTATACCCGGTAGAAGGAGAATCAAACCTCGAATGTCATCAGATCAACATGCAGACTCCAAATCCCTTGTTTAGCATTTTGATTTGGTCTTGTTGGAATAGACAACCAAATTGCTCACCTTCCCATGTGTTGTGCAATTTTGGATTGGTTTTCTTTGAATCAAATGAAAGTTGTGAGCCGTATTCTTCTACAAGCTGTAAATTCTATCAATTTTTATTCTCAGTGAATGAGAAATCATCACATCACATTAAACTGCATCTTTGGCATCACCACATCTCCACCTCGCCTTCCAAGTTGGATTTTAGGTATTTCTATTTTATTAATATTTTTGGTTCAAATAAAATTGTGTTAATGGTTTTGTCATCAGTTAGTAATGTTAGGTTTTAAGAAAAAGTAAATTGTCATTTTGTCCTTTACTTTTAATTTCAGATTTTTAGATTAATGTTTTTTTGGGTTGATGGGTCCAAAATTCATATAGTGAGTGTTTATTTAAAAATTGTTTTTAGAGTCTTTATTGTGATATTTGTCAAAGTCATTTATGAGTCTTATCTAGGTGTATATTAGAATTAGTTTTATTGTTATGTTTTAGTTTGGTTTTACTAGGTTTTATTTATTTGTGTATTTTTTATATGTTCAAAAACTCAATAGTATCATCAAATTATTTAATTGTAAAAGAGTCATTTTTTAATGTCAAACATATGTCAAAAGAAATCAATGTTTTTTTAGAGAGTCATTTCATCATATTTTTTTAGAGTTAAATAATTTATTTGTACAAAGATGCACTATCACTTATACATGACATCGTAAATCAAGTTAAATGTCAAATATGTCAATCTTATGGGAGGATTTCTCCTCAACAAACTCATGTATTTGAGCTTCACGACTTCTAAGTTTGAGTAAGCAACCACTTGTTTGAGGTTGGAGGATACTGGAAGATGGAAGATTTCTACGCCTCTCATTAAACACTAATGAAGGGGTGATTTTGCTATAGTGGCACATATATATTTTATTTCTTCAGTACTTTTCTGTATGTATCACAAACAAGAGGTGTATTTCCTATTTTCTCACATAGTGTACTACATAAAAAAGGTGTTTAAGAGATACAATAATATAGCAATAGTTAGGAGAGAAGTTAACTATAGAGATCCTCTAACTGTTTTATTTATTTATGAAGATGATTGCCCAGTGAAATGTTTGTTGCATTCACATAGAGTAAATTTAGGATGCATTATTCACATAGTAGTGGTCATATGCATCAAGATTTAGAAAATAGTATGCAAACCTAAGAGTATGTATTGGCATATAATTCTGTTTGATCCAGTTCTTGAAGAAGCAAAAGTGAAATTTTAATAGATGGTGAATGGTTGATGGCTGATACACCTATTTGAATTTTTCACATTGATTTGATTGATGTGTTCTTGACAATCAATGGTTGATAAGAAGTTGTTGTGTTCCTTTTTAACTTTGATTAAGTCCTATGAAACACAAATTACCATGTAAAGCCTATGGGGGAGAATGTTAGAAAATAATTAGTCCTCACATTATTTTTAATTATTTTAATATGTATTATTACGTGAGTAATAATTCATAGTAATTTATATTTGGTTAGGATAATAAAATATATTGTTTATACAAATAATATATTTTAGTTGTACCCATATCTCTAGTAACAGGTTAGTTATTTATTTACCTTCCTATTTTAGATTAAGTTATTAGTACATCTTGGCTATTTAATAGCTTATGTATTATTCAGATCTATGATGAATATAATATAGTTTTTATCTATGATTATTTTTCTGTGTTCATTCACTCTTTTATTTCTATGTTAATCATACTCAAATCTAAACTAGTCTCATTAATAACTGGGTTTTAGAAATAAGTTCTATGGATTATCTTTCAGTTGATACATATTAGAATAACCATTACAACTAGTTCTACAAGATGGAACAACTATTATAGTTGTTTCTAAAGGTTAGAATGTTAGTTATAATTTTTATGGGCTGTAATTCTTATGTTTATTATTGCTATGGGTTAGCCATTCAATTGATATGAGTTTCCTACTTAGGTCATATGGGTTGGCATCCCTAGTAGTTTTGAGTTAGCCTACTCAAGTTTTTGTGGGTTGGACTACCTATTTGTTATGGGCTATTTTATGAGTGATACAACCATGATATATAACTACTATGAGTATCTACTCTATTTCATAGTTTTTCCTTAAGATCTACATTTATTAGATTATTAATAAATTCAAAATAATAATGCTACTAAATGATACAATATTATTTATAAAATAAATAGTTGAATCATAAAATACTAAATATATATACATTTTCATTGAGTACTATATAACAAAAAAGAGTATAAAGGAAACTTTTGATTTGATTGTCATTAATTTAAAATGATCATCAAAAGAATTTTGAAATGAATTTCATGGTTAATATCTTAGTGCATCATACCCCCAAACTAACCATTTTTTCATCCTTGAGAAATTTAAATCTAATTAAACCTCATCATGTATTGAACACACAATTGAAATAAAATAAAAGGTTTATATGAATGTTCTCCTTTCTATAAATAAGACCCCCTTTTTATAAAAATTTTCCTTTCTCTTATTTTTTTATATATTCATCTAATTATTCATTTCTTTTCCAATTAGGGATATGTGTTAGAGAGTTGTCAATGATGTCATGAAGATGTCATGGAGGTGTCATGGTGAGTGGATAAAGTGCTTTGATAGCCTAAGTAACAATGGCAAAGTGTGCTTGAAGTTGGCTTGGTTGATATTTAGTTTTGGCTTGGTTAGAGATGTTTAGGGATGAGTATGATAATTTGAGCATGAGAAAAGGGTCATATCAGAAGTCAAGAATGGTTTGAGTGTTTTTATGCATGAGTGGAATTCACCTAATTCATCATTGTTCTCATCTAGAAATTTTGGGTCCAATGAAAAAAAATATGAGTAGGTAGTTTGATGACATCATAATTACCACATGGGAATGAGTCAGAGGGATTTGGTCATATGGTTATGATCATATTAGTCCCTAGTCATTATGTACTATATCTTAGGTCATGTGCATAAGTGCAGTCAAAGATATGTGGATTCTTATTTGGGCTCTCATGTATTTTGACAATATTTTTTATGTTCAAATAGAGCCAAGTAAGCATGTTGATTATGTCATTATTTTTAGCCATCAAGGTTTCAAGAGGAAATGGTCACATAGGTTTGTTCAGTATTGTGCCTAGTTCTTATGTGCTAAATCTTAGGTAACGTACCTAAGTGCAGAAAAAGATATGCAAGTGCAAATTTGGGTTCCTAAGTAGTTTGATAGTGTTTTTCCATACCCAAATTTGCATAAGGTAAGAAAGAGATGAGTAATAATTTTGGTAATGGCATATCTCACACATGTGAATTTTTCAATAGAATTTAATCATATGGGTTTATTTAATTTTTTACCTGGTTAATTTTCATTAAATTTTGGATCATACACAAAATCATGTCAAAATATATTCATGTGCAAAGTTTGCCTTTCAAAAATTCTTGACATTATTGGCTTATTAGTATAAAAATATGAGTGAGCAGATTGATGGCATTATATCTCACTCATGCAAAGTTTTCAGTAGCAATTTGACACATGGTTGGATTCTCCTATGTGAAGAGATCATATGATCCAAATTTTAGACCATGAACTTGAGTGAAGCAAAAGTTATGGAGGTGAAAATTTAACCTTATAGACAAATTGCAAAGGTTCCCATACTTAGTCATTTTTTTACAAGTTAAATTTTGAGCAAAATCGATAGAGTGCATTGTTCCAAGAAGTAAGGAAGTAGTGAAATAGTGCCAAGTGTTCAATGTTTAACACTAAGTAGAGATAAAGATAAAGCTTCTTCCAAGGATAAATGGTGAGTAGCTAATCATACATATAGAGATCAATGTTTCACTTTAAAGTCAAGAGGTCAAAGTGACAGTTGTCTAGTATAGTTAAATCTAGGATAATCTCAAAAATATCAACAAAGCACATGAGGTTAAAGTTTCCAGATTACACGAGATGAGGTCAACTATTCGAGGGTTAAAAGTTAGGCATTAGTACACTACACATTAATTTTTAGATAAAATATATAGTGTGTATTTAATCTAAGCATTGAGGACATAAGATGCGAGCATAGTTTTTGATGTTTAACTGTGACTGTTTGCTTTTGAATATTTAAATTTATAAAGGAAAAACTAGTGCTCTATTTTTTGGATATATCTTTCTATCTATGTAGAATTTTCTCATGGTGTAAAAATTAAACTTGTAGAGGAATCTATATCACATTTTTAAATATATATTTTAAGATTTGAAAGTCTATAGATTCAAAGTTATGAAGTTTTAATGTTGACCGTGTGTTCATGTATGCTCTGCAAGTAACTCGTGAAGGGTAATTGAGATTGTATTGATGTTGTTTTGATGTTTCATAATTAATTATCTATTGGATCATGTTTTAGATTCCATATTTATGATATTTTTTATTATGAAGGTTTGACCAATCATATGCAGTATAAATAAATAATTATAAGGTGACTATGTGTTCATTCATAATAGCTATGTATACAAAATTTGTTTGGATGAATTATGCTTAAGAAGAAGAGTACTATGATGGTTATTGGTATTTAAGGAGGATCAATAATTTATAATGGTTCCATGAATTTTGAAAGTGGTCCTTTTTTACTAGTTTGCTTAGAGAAGTGTCAAAGAGTTAAATGGGTATCTATAGGACCTAAAAGTGACTTAGGCTTATTTGAAAGTGGATTATGCTTTAGGGTGACCCATGTGAGATGCCTTAAGGTTGAAGTCATGTATTGTGGTAGAAAAAGGAATTTTATGGTCTTGATAATTCATGAATTCTCTATATATAGTGAAACCAAATGTGTTGGTTTCCATACTTGTGAGAGAGACTTTGTGAGATATGTTTAAGGTAGATGTGAGAATTGTGGAGCGAAGGAGAGGTAGAGTGTCCAGTTGATGAATTGATGAGAAAAGTAGATTGATGACTATGTGTATGACCTTTAGGTCATATTTTATTGTTATAAATTTTCTCTTATAGTTTGAGGATATGTGAAGAGGTCTGAGTGAGCATATTTGGATGGTTTTAGTGAAGGAGAGAGATTGTGGCATGCCTATGTGAGAGGCTGATGTGAGATAAAGAAAGAGATTGTGCAGGGGTTAGATAAATAGATATCTATCATCAGGTGTTGAAGAAATCAATTCTAAGGTGGAAGTGTTTAATTAAGTGTCTAAAGGATTTGATCTTCCTTAGGGGCAGTTACTCCTTGTGAAACAAGGGTTTCACTAAATACCTTTGGTTTGGAGGATATGATCAAGTTTTGATGTTCTAAAGGATTTGATTAGTTCCTTTTTTTTATATTTATTTTAGGTAGTAGTCCATGTGCTTTAGGATTGAGACTGAGTTTTATTTATCATAAGGGTTTTCCATAGGAATTATGTGTTATGTGTTTAATCTTATGTATGCATTGAATGTATGAGTTCTCTTGTTAATGTTTCTTAATCAAGTTGATATATGCTAATTATTTAATAGTTTGAAGTGAATGAAATTGAAATTGAAATATCTAGGCTCACTGATTCACTGCCCTCTCAGTGATTATACCTCTAATAATTGGTATTAGATTAGGTCTTTTAGTAAAGGCTTAACATCTTGAAGGTGATCCAAGGTAAAATATTGGTATTCATTAAGGAGGTTTGTCTACTAAGCAAGCACCAATTTTCAATGGATCCAATTGTGCATTTTAGAGTGTGAGGATGAGGGCATACATTATACTCATAGGGTTTGATGTATAGAAATATGTTGTGGATGGTTATGTTATTACTACTCCTCCTCCATCTAGCACTACAAACAAGAAGCTATTTGAGAATAATTATAAGGCAATGAATGCCATAACTTGTCTATTCATAGATGTTGAGTTCACCAAAATAATCTATTATAAATTTTCTAAAGAGATATGGGATAACATTTAGATAAATCATAAAGGATATTCAAAAGTCAATCTTGCTAAGTTACAAACTCATAGAAGGTAATTTGAACGTCTCAAGATGAATGAAGAAGATTCTATGGCATCCTTTCTAAAAAAAGTTGATGAGATTGTGAACATCATCAGAAGTCTTAGTGAGAAACTTGAAGAGGATAATGTAGTTCGAAAAATATTAAGGTCTTTATCCCTCAAGTTTGATCCAAAAGTATCTGCTATATAAGAAAGCCATGATCTTACTCTATTGAATATAGATCAATTACATGGCACCCTTACTTCCTACAAGATGAGGAGGAATGATGATATACCACCAAAGAAGGAAGCAACATTCAATACAGAGATGAATCCAAATAAGAAGTTCCAAGGTAAGAAACCCAAGAAGGATGACATTTTTTATATAGATGAAGATGAACTAATTGTTTTGATTTCAATAAAATTAAAAGCAAGTTTAGGTAAGTATAAGGGTAAACTATCCCTAAAATGCTTCAATTGTGGAGAAGTAGGACATTTTGCTAATAAGTGCCCTCATAAGTATAAAAATGATGTTGATGAAGAGAATGATCAAGGTCATGATGATGGCATGGTATCCTTCAAGTATAATAAAATCAAAAGAGGATTTAGAAGGTTTGACAACAATAAGAAGTACTCCAAAGGTAAGAAGAGTCTCTACACTAGAGAAGATTGCAGCTCATTAGATGAGAGTGAAGTCAGTGACTCAGAGTATGATCATGAAGATTATGGCCTTGTTTAAGTTGAAGCCTTTTTTTTGGCTAAAGAAGGTAGTTTCTCACATCAAAAGGAGTCTACTTGATGTGATTTGAGATGATGATGAAGATGAGGTGAACTATGAGATTGTATTGACAAATGCTCATGAAGAACTGAAGATTGAGAAGAAGATATAAGATGAAATCTAAATTCAAAGACATTGAGGGGAAATTCAATGTGTATGAGGCAAGAATGGATGAAGACACCAAGGAACATGAAGATATGATCAACATCTTATTTGTTAATTACAAATCCTATTTCCAAGCTTAAACACTAAAGAAGACGAATGTGAAAGGTATGTAATTGAAAATGTGTAAATGAAATATGAGTTAGAGAAGATATCTATTAAGTTAATGTAATTTGTGAGATTTGAAAAAATCTCAA
The DNA here is from genome assembly GCA_037957365.1 of Torreya grandis. Lineage (NCBI taxonomy): Eukaryota > Viridiplantae > Streptophyta > Pinopsida > Cupressales > Taxaceae > Torreya > Torreya grandis. Next base: position 669,435 of record JARHVA010006717.1, on the reverse strand, counting down.
GTGATCTAGATAATATTTTGAATGATCAAAATTATGCAAGTCATAAGACTATTCTTGAATACAAAGAAGAACTAGAGACTGTAACTCATGATAAGATGAAGACTAATGTGAACAAAAGTATTGAATTTGAATAAAAATCTTTAGAAAAGGAATGAAGGTTTTGGCATAATGAAGACATATCAGATCAAACAACCAAATGCCATGAGGTATGCAAGTTTCAATGGTTATTGTTACACATGTAATCAATTTGGTCATAGGGTTAGATAATGCAAGAGATCTATTAGAAATGAATTTTCTTGGAACTATGATGGGCGTAATTAGTCAAAAGGTGTGAAAAAGGTTGAGTGATTCAACTATCATGATGTGGGACTCTTTTCAAAACATTGTCTAAATAAGGTAAGACAAGCTAAGTTGCCATCATGGAGTATGGTTTACTAAAACTATGAATAGAGAGGTCACATTTTTATATTTTACAAGTAAATTCCATTGAGTTAAAATAGGTTCAATCAAGATCCAAGAGTACAAAGAAAAAGGTAAGCTAGCTCATGGAAACCAAAGGTGACTCATGATGAGTCTACAGATCAATGTAATGTTTTTGCTATGGTGGAGAATGCTATAGAAGGAGAAGAGTGCCAAGGGATCTCATTGTCTGCTCATGTTCATAATGAAGAGACCAATCTCAAGGAGAAGATGAAGGTACTAGCTGAGGCTAGTTCTAAGGTAAGTATGGATCCAAGTGAAAATCCTACTATTGTTGAGTAAGTTTTATTTAAAGAACATCAATTATTAGTGCCTAGTGATGATGTTCATAATTGTAAGGTTGATTTCTCAAATGAAAAGGTATGTCAATATTCCATAGTTGTTCCATATGTTGTCAATTTTATCTTAGAAGATAAGGGGGGTGATATATAAAAGGAACAAGTTGACATATTTCATACTAAGAAGAAAAAGAACAAGAAAAAGATGTCTTATATATATATATATATATATATATATATAAGACATCTTTTTCTTGTTCTTTTTCTTCTTATGTCTTATATATATATATATGTGTGTGTGTGTGTGTGTGTGTGTGTGTGTGTGTGTGTGTGTGTGTGTATATATATATATATAAGTGGATTCCATTGGTTACTAAGAAGATGTGCACCACTCCTTGCTTCACTTTGTTTTAGTGCAGTATGGTGCAAAGGATGTATCTATATATGCTTCTTAAGAGAATCATTTCAAGTGGAGAAGCAAGTGTTGTTGTGGTGATCTTGAAATTATCTTAGAAGGCTAGATATGAGTTTTTTTAGTTGGATCAAGTATGTCCAAGTGGAAGAGATGTTGTGGTGATGTTAGAGTGATGTCATATCTATATTCGGTAAATTTACAAGGTCAAATTGAAGGTTTTCAAGTGGAAAAAGAGGATTTGGGATTTTTCAAGATGAAATTTTTGCATTAAATATTATTTTGACCTTGTTCTATCATGTTCTAGGTGGTTTTATGCTCTGAAGTGTTTTTGAAGTCAAATTAGAGATTTTTGTTTGCTATCGGATTTCCTAGTTTATGCTTAATAGTATGCAGGTCCTAAAATGGGTTATAGGATATATGGGTTCCCAAATATGTGAATGCTCAAAACATGGTCTTGAAGTGTGTTCTCTAGGTGTTCAATAAATTTTAGAGGTGAATGTTTAGTGGAAGGTATTGTGTTGACCTTGTTTGTTTTGAGATTCTAGGGTTTTAGGCTCTACTAGAAAAGAAGTTTGTCTTATGATTTGAGGTCTAAGGCTTCTTATTATGTTAAATGGTCCAAATGGGTCATCAAATCAAGCTTCACAAAGATCTGAAAGTTTGTGTTTTTCAAGTTATTCATGTTTTTGTCAAGATGGTGGCCTAATTGGCTAGTAAGTTTGTTAAGGGAGTATGTTACAGAGAATGATCTTGGTAATGAAAATTAGTGTGATTGAGGGGGCATATGAGAGTTACCCATATATGAAGTTTCAAGTCTTTAAGGTTCATCTACTAAAAGTTATGGGCTTTGTAAGTTTGAGGTAGGGTTATAAGAAGACTAAATAAACCTAGTGAGAAGATGAGTGCATTTTGTTCAATTTATCCAATTTATTAGAGTATGTATGTTTCAAGGATAATTATCAGGTTGGTTGGGATCATGTCTCCTATTTGGTGAGTGGCATAAAGTTCTATTGGTGGTCCTTAAGGTGGTTTGAGAGAGAAGGTTAGTGAGCTTGTATGTGATTCTTCATGGTGTATGAAGATCTAAAGATGATAAAGTGATATAATGGATCATAAATCTTAGGGGGACTCGCTCTTAGATTTTTATTTATATGTTTCATTATATTTTAGTATTATTGTGGGTTCTTTCTTCTTTGGTTGCAGTGATTGGTTTAAGACAGTGTTGGAGTTAAGCAAGAGGAAAGTGTCAAGACAAAAATATGTAAGATCAAGGTAAGGGGGATTTTATATCATATTTATAAGGTGGTATTCTCCTGTTGGTAGTATTTTTAGGTCCTTAAGATCAGTTGGTGTCCACTTTAATATTATGTCAAAGGGGGAGAAAGTTCCTATTTTGAGAGTGCTTAAAAAGTGAGAAGAAAAGGGAGTTATATATTGTTATATGATGTGTGTTGACATAAATGACAAATGGGAAGATTGTTGGAGATTTTTTAATGATGTCATTATGATGTTATGTAGGTGTATAAATGAGTGGATGAAGTTTTTTGATAGCCTAAGTAGTAATGACAAAGTGTGTAATATGTTTGTCAAAGTGTGCTTGAAGTTGGCTTGGTTGATCTTCAGTTACGGATTTGTTAGAGATGTTCAAGGATGAGTATGGTGATTTAATCATGATAAAAGGGTTCTATTAGAATTCAATAATTGTTTTACATGAGTGAAATTCACCTAGTTCGTCATTGTTCTCATCTTGACATTTTGTGTCCAATAGCAGAAAATCTAAGTAGGCAATTTCATGATATCATAATTGCCACATGTGGATGAGTCACAGGGATTTGGTCATATGTTTTTGATCACATTAGTCCCTTGTTTCTATGCACTAAATCTTAGGTCATGCACCTAAGCACAATCAAAGATATGTGGGTATAAAGTTGGGCTCTCAGGTATTTTGATAGTGTTTTCTATGTTCAAATAGAGTTGAGTAAGCATGTTGATGATATTAGCATTCACACACATGGAGGCTTTAGGAATAAATGGTCACATGATTTTATTTATTATTATTCCTAGTTCTTATGTTCTATATATCAGGTCATGTGCCTAAGTGCATCAAAAGATATGAAAGTGCAATTTTAGGTTCCCAAGTAGTTTAATAGTGTTTTCCCATACTCAGCCAAATTTGCATGAGGCAAGAAAGAGTGAAGTAAGAAATTTGGTTATTACATATATCTCACTTGTGGACATTTCAAGATAAGTTGATCATATGGGTTTGTTCGATTTTATTCCTAGTTTATTTGTGTTAAATTTTAGATTATACGCCAAAGTGCATTAAAAGATATGCATGTGCAAAGTTGGCCTTCCAAGAAAATTTTGACATTATTGGCTTTATGGTAGAAAAATATGAAAGAGTAGATTAATGGAATTATATCTCACTCATTCAAAGGTTCAAGATTAGTTTAACGCATGGTTGGATTCTCCTATGTGAGGAGATCATATGGTCCAAATTTTAGAACATGCGCTTGAGTGAAAAAAAATATATAAAGGTGAAAAGTTGAACTTATAGATATATTGTAAAGATTCCCGTAGTCATTTTTTCATAATCTAAAGTTTGAGAAATATCGATGGATTACATTGCTTGAAGAAGTTAGGAAGCAGTGAGATGGTGCCAAATATTCAATGTTTAATGCTAAGCAGAGATAAAAATCAAGCTTCTTCAAAGGATTAATGGTGAGCAGGTAATCATATATATAGAGATAAATGGTGCACTTTAAATTCAAGAGGTCAAAGTGACAGTTGTCTATCATAATTAAAGATAGGATGATCTCAAAGAGATTGATGGAGCACATGAGGTCAAAGTTTCCATATTTCATGAGATGTTGTCAATTGTTCAAGGGTTAACATTTGGTCACTAATACACCATGCATTAAATTTTAGATAATATAAATGGTGCATGTTTAATTTGAGTATATATGACATGAGATACGAGCATAGTGTTTGAGGTTTAACAATGACCATTTGCTTTTGAATATTTGAATTTGCAAAGGAAAAACTAGTGCTCTATTTTTTGGCTATATATTTTGATCTATGAACAATTTTCTCATGGTGTAAAAGGGGATTTTGTAGAGGACTCCAAGATTCATCTAGAAACATATATTTTAATATTTTAAAGTCTGTACATTAAAATTCATTAAGGTTCAAATTTGACTATGTGTTCATGTATACTCTACAAGTAACTCATGAAGGGTAATTGAGCTTGTATTGATTTTGTTTCGATGTTTCATAATGAATTATATACTAAAACATGTTGTATACCCCATAAGGATTATTTTTGTGAATTATTAAGTTTTGACCAATCTTATTTAGTATGAACATAGGTTTAGAAGGTGACTATGTGTTTGTTCATAGTGATTGTGTGCACATAATGTTGTTTGGGTGAATTATATGTTGTTAGGGTGAATTATACTTAAGTAGAAGAGTACTATGATGGTTATTGGAATTTTAGGAGGACATATAGATCATGTATAATGGGTCCATACATTTTTAAAGTTGTATTTTATAGTTTTCTTGGAAAAGTGTAAAAGAGCTAAATGGGTCTCCATAGGACCTAAAAGTGACTTATGCCTATTTGAATGTGGATTATGCTTTAGTGTGACCCATGTGAGATTCCTTAAGGGTGAATTCATGTATTATGGTTGATAAGGAAATATTTTGGTCTTGATAAATCATGAATGCTCTATATATAGTGAAACCAAATGTGTTGGTTTTTAGACTTGTGAGAGAGACTTTGTGAGACAAGTTCAACGTGGATGTGAGAATTATGGAGCGAAGGAGAGGTAGAGTGCGTAGTTGATGAATTGATGAGTAGGTAATATTAATGATAGTGTGTATGACCTTAGATCATATTTTTTATGTCATAAAATTGATCTTGTAGTTTTAGGATATAAGAAGAGGTCTATGTGTTCATATGAGAATAATTTGAAGGAAAGAGAGATATTGTGGCATTCCTATGTGAGAGGCCTATATGAAATATAGAGAGATTTTGTGCAAGGGTTAGATAAATAGATATCCATCATTAGGTGTTGAAAACATTACTTCTAAGGTATAATTTTTCAAAGAAGGGTCTAAAGGACTTGATCTTCCTTATGGGTAGTTTCTCCTTGTGAAATAGGTGTTTCACTAAATACCTTTTGTCAAGAGGATATGATCAAGGTTTGTTGGTATAAAGGAGCTGATCAATCTCTTATTTGTAATTTATTATAGGATATTATTCCATGTGTTTTAGGCTTGAGATTGGTTTTTATTCCCCATGAGGGTTTCCCACAAAAACTATGTGTTATATGTTTGATCTTGTGTATCTATTGAATGTATGATCTCTATTGTTACTGTTGCTTGATCAAGTTGATATATGTTGATTTTTTTAATAGTTTAAAAGGACTACAATTTAAATTGAAATATATGGGCTCACTAATTCACCTCCACCTCTCAGTGATTGTACCTCTAATAATAGGAAATGATAATGGTGGAGGATGAAATGTTATAGCCAACTATTGAATCCTCTATCTCTTTGTTGCATCAATATATTTGTTCACTTTTTAAATTTATACTCTAATTTTATACTTAAAGGAATGTTCCTTTCATCACAACTCATGGGTTATTTCATCACATCTTCTTGTGCATGAAATAATATTTTATCTTCCAATTTGATCCAAATGTGACAAATATTGATTTTGGGCTTGAACTTGTTTTCTCACAAAGTACAATGTAAAATCTAATTATGCCTTAAGAATGGTCCAGTTCTATGTTATTTGAGTTATCCTCATGTCTTCTACCCTTATTATTTACTTGGCCTCCTCATTTTCATGAAATTAAGTTATCTCTTTACCTCTCTTATATTCATTAACCAGATATGATGGACCGGATCTAATTAGCACATTCCCCACATAGATTGGGATTCCATTCCAAATCATAAAAAAAACATAATTATGAAGATATAATTGACATAGTTGGTTTTGGTCTTCATTTTAACTCCTCTCATAGAGTTTAAAATGTGAGATGACCACTTACTATTGTATGTAGATAATAAATTATCTGCATGAATTTGAATTTAAACCACTAGTTATTGATTTAGATGGCATAGACCCGTTTAGGTGGTCTAAAATATATATTTTCGAAAATAAGTTGGCTTAATTCGTCCATTTCTTATTTTAGTTCAAAATTTTAATGTTCTTTTTTTTTTTTTTTTTAGCTCTACATCCTTTAGTTTTTCTTTTTTTTCCTCTATTAGTTGACTATACTAGTTGTACCATTGGATAAGTATGGATTTAATATTAAACCTCTCTTTAAAAAAAATAATTCCTCCTTACTAAGTCCATCCATTTTAGTGTAAATATATTCTAAATTTCTCTCTATGGTTTCTTCAACTAGATATTTCCTTTCTACAAGTTGTTTTATGGGTTTTGTCATAGGAACTCAAATGTGTCTAATTTCTATTTATACTACCCTTACCAATGAATCAAACCCATTCTCATTGTTTTAAATTACCCTAATATGTGTCGTAAGAGTTTTAATTTTTCTAAGGGAGGATGCCAATTTTTTATTTTATTCATTGTTTGGAATAACATGGGTTTCATGTTTTTATACCACCTCTTCATTATCAATGGTTTGTTTTGCCACTCTTATTCATTCATTTGATGGTTCAAGTGCAGGTCCTCAGTGTTCCATTTTACCAAAACCTCCAAAAATTGAGTTGAGTGAATTATGAATTTATTCTTTATTACTACTAGTGGTTTCAATATCTTCTTCCTCTATTTCCTCCACCTCCCCATATAAGCCTCCCCTCTTAATGTGGATAACATTAAAAGATTCATGGGTTTATTATTTTTATAGATTGCATCATTTTCCCTATGATTTCATCTTAGGAACACTTGATGGGTGAACCCTTTGTATTTTTTGGGGACTTAATATGAGGACATATCTTCTACCCTTTACTCTAGAAGTGGATCCTTACCCCTATCATGTGAGGGTAAGGTGGAAGGGATAAAACTTATTCTTATTATTATGAAAGGTTTATCCACTCTCACATTTTATTATCATTATTTAAATACCATATTACCTTCTTACTCCTCAACTTCCATATTTAATTTAGCTACCACATCTTCAACTATCACATTTACTTTAGTTGCCACATCTTCCTCTTGTACCTCAACTTCCATATTATCTTATTCTTCTTTAGGTGCTATTTGTTTCATTCTCAATATGTCTTCCCATGATAAATTAGATGTTTTTTACTTTATCACTTCTATACCAAAAGTTGAATTAAACAATGGGGAGACCAAGCCTTTGTTTTTACATTTTGGTACTCTTTTACCATTATTTTCAATATATTCTTTAGGAAATTTAACACATTGATCATCAAATTATATCTCAAGTGATTGATGCTATTTAAATAAAATGAATAAAACATAAAGTGTTTCTCATTATAGGTGAGGTATTTTGTAATAAAGGTAGATACTTCTACCCAAAATGAAATGAATAAAGATCAAAGTGTGACCCAGTTAGAAGACTTTAGTTATTCATTGGTTGTATGGAATAATATATTGTTATTATGGATATTTGTATTCATTATCATAATTCCCTTATCCATGGAAGGATAATAACCTCTGCCAATCAGTCATTAGTGACCTCAAATCATATCCACCTAATGGTAGTTACACCATCTCTTAGGTTTTTTACAAATGCCTTGGTTATTTGAGCATCACATCCAATCATGATATAAAAATATTTCAACCAACTTATGTTTATGAATATATAAAAAATATCATGTCTCTTTTTCAAGGATATTAGGCTTGTTATCTCTCTTCAGAATACATCTCCAACCTTTATTGGTCAGTTTTTTCTTGCAATAAATAGTGTTCATAATTTACATATCATAATGAGAGAGTTACAATTTTGGGAATGTTTCTTTTGTTTTATGTTGTTGATGTAATATCCTTCATTACTTATCTATCCATAATTTCCTTCTGACCTTTACTTATTTCTTGTCTTCTTTCATCAATCGTGATAGGACAAATCTCTACTTATTTTACTTATTTCTTGTCTTCTGACCTTTATATATTACTTGGAATATTTTTAGACATGCATTAGTCCATATAAATTCAACATATTTAGATAATAAAATAAATATAAGTGCTACTATTTTACTAAAGTCTTTAATAAATCTATGATAATATCCAACATGTCCTAAGAAACTTCAAACATCATTTTGTTACTATGGGGTTACTCAGTTTTTTATTGCTTTAGTTTTGGAAAGGTCTACTTATATGCCTATTGGTCAGATATGGTGTTATATTAAAATTCCTTCCATCATCAACATATAACATTTTTCATGAATTAAGGAAAATTGGTTGTCTAGGTAATTTGTGTCACTTGAATTTTCACCCTTTGAGGAGATGTCTCAAATCTCCTCATCCAAGTGGCATAAATGAAAATTATCTAGTCTTGTGGGTAGCCTAAGGACGAGGTGAATATTTAGATAGGGATAACTCCCTTGATGTACCACTTTGGATCACTACTATACCTAAACTTTGGGAGGCAGGGAGGGGGGTGTGGTGGCGGGGGAGAAGGGAGAGAGAAAACTGAAAGCAAATTATCCTAAGGGATGTGATACACCAATTATTTTGATGAATACCAACTATATTCATGTTACACATGAAACCAAGAGACTAACCAAACATACACTTCTCCAGTTTACATCTTCTCACATCAATATTACATTATGAGGTTATAGATAATGTTTAGGCTAGGAGGACTAGACAAGAGGATTTTAATGGCACTAGTGAATAGAATAACTCACTAAATCTTGAAACTTCATATAACACTTCACATGACCTACAAGAAGAAGCTTTCTAACTGCAAATAGGTGAGTGAATGAAATAACATGCTAAGGAAACAAGAGTCATCACTTAAGAAAAATCAAACATTAAAGTGAGAACACTATGAATATTCCTTTAAGAGGTAAAAATTAGTATTATTTATAGATAAATTTTATTAAAATTAATAGGGCTTCACTATAATTATTTGGAACATAAATTACAATGGCTAGAATGGTTAGTTCTTATAGAGCTTTGAGAGAGAGAGGAGAAGAGAGAAGTCCAAGGGTCATAAGGATGCATGTAAATATTATAAAAGGATTTAATTTTAAATAATAATAGTATTTTGGATGAACCATGTAAGTTTATAATAGATATGTGTCCATACAAGGCATGAAACTTATGAAAAGTGGCATGAAATGCCTTGTGTTGGCTCAGAAAATTGCCTTCATCATCCACGCCTTTTTGAAAATCTCAAAACTGATTAGGGATAGTTTTTATTATTGTAATTAAGTTTAATTATTTTATACATTCCTCTACATGTATTTTTTATAGTCCTAGTCATCTAGAATCTTCCTAAAATGCACTATAACCATCTGCAGCCCCTATAACTCTTATTTCATGCACCCTGTACACTTGGCCTCAAAATTGGCTTAAATTTTAAATGAAAATAAATGGTATGTATTTTATGACATTTTTTAAGACTCTCCATGGCCTTAAAATCATTAGGCACACCTTAAAATCGGTTCACTTTAAGTTTTCCATCCTTCTCACTAGCTTGGTCACTATGCTAGTTTTGATTGGCTAAGATGAGAGCTATTATTTAAACCATTAGGAGTTTTTTATAGGAAATAAATGACCATAATGAGTTATTAAAATTATATATCCTCCTCCTATACTTTATTTCACCTTATGACTCCTTTTAGAACCTATAAAAACACATAAAATAGACAAAATTACCATGTTTTGTACCCTATCTATACAATTATGTATAGCTCAAAAGTATGGGGAGTATCCTATCTGAGTATTATACAACCTCAAATCATCATCCTAAGAAATTATAGTATATTTCCATCTCCATTTCTCCAAACTGGTCACTCCAAGGGTTTAGCAAGGGTTTAGGCCTATTTTACCCTTTTAATCTTCATTTGTAAATATGAGACATTAAAATTTAAAAAAAATCCACAAGAATGTTTTTTATGACCTTTGATAACTCCTATAAACTTATTTTTCCCCCATGAAAATCATTAAGAGAGATATGAGCACTCAAACGACTTATTCAAGCTTGTTTCTTCCATTTGCACAGGACTAAGGTTGTCTTGAGCCCAAAAGTGGCTTATTTTTTTTATTACACTACATAGAAACATATTTATAATTTATTATATGACCTAAAAAACATTTATTTTTCCATTTTAATCCACTCCTAGAGATATACGTGACATTGGTTTCACATTTTATATTTAGGCCTAAATATGCCAAGTAGCCCTGACTACACCTTAGAGCTCAACATGAATTTTGATATTTTTCCTTGCATCCCAATAGCTTATACACCTCTTTTATTACCCCATATACATTCTCAAGTTAATTATAATTTTCACTCCATCATATAAATGAAAGTGGTTCTCCATTTGGTTTTAGGCCTAAACTATGTTTGATAGGCCTACTTGCATACTTGAGGGTTTAGAACATCCTATTGGGTATCATCCTTCTAAAAATTGTTCCTAATTCTGGTTTTAATTTTTTCCATATTTTCATACCTTCTCCAATTTATCATTGGCCCCTTATCTCATCCCTTCCTCTACATTCCTTAAGGTTACAGGTTTTGCTCATAAGGGAAGTACCCTATGTTTGAGATAAAATAGAGGGTACTTCCCATATTTTTCCAAGAAAATTGTGATTTTAAAATATTATCCAAGTCATGGATATTATGTATAAAAACATATATCTCTTATTTATGTCATATTACCTACTAACTCTTGAAAAAATCAAACAAACTTCTAGAAAAGGAAAACTATGCAGGGTTCCAAGATATGGACTATGTATTCCATTTGAAAGTGTCTTTTATATATTTTCTATCACATGGTAGGAGAATATTGAAATTTTTTCAATCGTTATGAGTCTAATTTAAACACACTTATCATCTTATACACATATAACCTTCTCATTTCATACTTCTCCAATTGAATATCTTAAACTGTAGACTGTGTTTTTGATTGAGAATGACCCCTTTAGGTGTTATTTACATGAGTCAATATTGAAATAATGTTTAAAGACCCATTTATATTTCCTTGGAGTTACATGGTACATTTTTTAGGTCATTTTTTGCACTTTTCCTAGTATAAACCATCACCAAAAAACCTTGTCTCAGTTTCCTATCTATCTACAGTCATCTACAGTGGTTGTAAGGTCCTGTAGGTGTTTATGAACTTCAAATATCATCATGTTTGTTTCTTAAGATACATTAAACCATTGAGGAATATTCCAATAAATATTAATACCATAAACATACCCTAACACTCATACATGCAATAAATGAACAAATTTTCAAAATTGAATCCTATGTTGGTTGTAGGTACATCTTTTTAGGCCATCTGTACACATCGTCTCCTATGTAGGTCTATTTTAGACTTCAAACCATGCATAAAATACCTATAATTTAATTTTCATGTGTTTTTTTTCACTAAAATGGCCATTAAAAACATGAAATATGTTTTTTTATCCTTAAGGAATTAATGATCACTCAAAAGGTTCAAAACTTGTCGATGTTAATGGAGTTCAGTGTTTTGGAAGGTAACTTTGAGGCCTCAAAAAACTAGACTCTATCAACTCTATTCCCTCCAAAATTTTACAATTAATTTTATTTTATAAATGATACAAGTTTATTTAATTAGGATGCATCAAAAATTTTATGACTGTGTTATATGATCTTGATGAAAAAGGGTTAAACCTCTATTTTCATAGTTTAGGGAAGGTGTCTCTAAAGTAGTCATTTGCCCCTTGAACATGGTTTGCAAATTTCATTGGCTAAATTGACCCTAAAATAGGCCTATCATGGTCAAAACCATATTTTAGGGCTTCCAAGTAATATTTCATCACCTATTTTAATGAATCAAAACACTTTTAAGCTCTTTGTTAACACATATAAGTGACCACTATCATACACAGGCAACAATGTGAATATGGGAAGTGTGTGTTGTATTTGAATTTCAAATGGTTTTTTACCTGTCTCAAAATTTTCACATAGACTCTCTTCATTTTCAATACTCCCTTTATCATTTCAATTACTCCTTTTAAACATGATTGATTTCTTTGAGGGCACCTATAGGTTCATTCTGAGTTACTTATAGGTATAAAAACATGAAATGTGTAATATACTCAAGAAACCTACCCTCCATGTAAATTGATTTCTCCTCATGTGTTTAAATGAGACATAAATATTATTTAGAACTCAAAACAAGCTTTCACACTTCTTTTTCAACAATGAATCTACCATGAGAGCTCCTCTCTGACTATGTGTGATAGTGATAGGGTAGACTGACTGTATTGCACTCAATGACATTACTTTCATGGAGATTTATTTATATAATTAACTTGAGATGAAATTATATAAAAATAAAATTATAAATATTATAATTAACTTATCACAACTCCTTGGATCCATTTTCAAAGCATGAAAATCCTGTTAGGTGAAAAATTACTTGTTGCATAGAAAAGTGATTCCTCTTGCAAACTAAGATACTATGATCATAAAAAAATCATGATAAAAGAAAAAATAAATGGAGATTAGATAAAGAGGGATTAAAAATAATCTAGAACCAATATGACCAACTGGATTGTACGTAAATTCCCAAACCAAAGAAAAACCTATAAGGTGCACAGATTGGTAAGCAGAAAAACATAGTCCACTTCATGAAGATGTTTGATAAAGCATAAACCAAAATTATTCAAAATATTTTTATTTAAATTAATATATATAAAATTTTAATTACACCTCCCAAAATCATTTGACCTATAAGTTCTCCAATTGTCTATACCAAGTACAAACCTAAAGATTGGTTATGTGTGCCTAAAAGGATGAAAAATGAGAAAAATGGTTTTAGCCCAAATTTAATACTTAAAAATTAATTAAAGAATTTAAATACATCTTATTAAGCTAAATATTCATATCATGACCTTACCCCATGTGGCATACTTCCCCATGGGTCATACAAGTGCCAAACTCTTGTTTTTCCCCAAGAGCTCTTTCTTCTAAAGAACCTACCACTTTCAGTTAGAAATAGTTACCTAAGACATAATAGGACACATTTCATGTGACATAACGTTTCTACACCTTTAAATTTCCCAAGGAGGCCATACAACTCATTTAATACCCTATTTTGACCCCCAAAATGACCCAAAATTATATAAGGACTATAGGACTAATGCCCAAGGCTAATATGACATTAAATAACATTAAATGACCTGTGATATACCTTATGACCAAATATTAAACCCTTAAAACATCTAATAAACAAGTTTTTACCTATAGGGGTCCTAATTTGACTTGCAAGGTCAAATTTAGTCAATAATAACATTGAATAAATTTACGTATGTTCTTTGTGGCTTCATCATATGTATTCTCATATACCATGAATTAATCCATATAAATATCTATGAAATCATGGGATAGATGATGTAAAATGCTCAAAACACATCTTTGATAGGTGGCATGAGCATTACATAATGCAAATGAGAGTTTAAAATATGCATAGGTACCCTATGGAGACATAAAGGTGGTCTTATCTTGGTCCTCAGGTGACATTCTAATTTTATTCTAACAACTAAACTCATCTAGAAAGGAAAATTACTTCTTCCCGTAGAGTGTTTCAATTACTTGGTTAATTAAATGAATATGAAAGTGACCCTTCCTTTTGGAAACATTAAGTTCCATATAATCCACACAAATATGTTATTTTCTACCATTTTTTGGCACAATGATAAGGGGTGACACCCACTTGCTATCAGAGATAAGATAAACATATATTGCATCCAAGAGTTTATGTAATTATGTTTCACTATATCTTTAACTACAAGGTTAATACATATTTATGGTTTTCATATGGGTTTTCATTCCTCCTTAATACATATGTGATTCATACATAAGTATGGGTGTATGCCCATCATGTCATGGTAGTACCATGAAAAATTAGTTTTGTGTTATTGGATAATGGTCACTAGTTGTGTTTCTTCTTGAAGGTCCATCTTATTGTTTATATTAAGAGGTCTTAAATGTATGATTTCTACTTTTTTTTTAAATGACACCATGGAATCTATGTTACCCAATAGAGGATTCATTTTGAAATGGTGTGGTAGCAGTTAATGAAAATTTCAAATGTCAACTATGGATCTGAGGATCCTTTTATCATAAATATCTTGTTAAGGGGACATTGTATACATTGTGATTGGTTGTCTATTTTTTGTTCACTCTGATAAGTATTTCTTATCATATCATAAATGACCACATCTTTATCTTATACATTTAATGAAATGTTATGTTAATCATGATCAAGGTCTACAAAGGAGATTACTCATCCTCATATCCTATCCAACATGGTCATTCTAATTCACAAAGATTGAAATGGTTATAATTTAACCAACTTATTTTTAGTGTTTACAATGCATAATATGTAGCTAGCTAGGGTCTCTTAGGATAAGTGGGTGTCCCCCAAGTTGGTTTTAGGCTATAATATTATAGAGTCTATTAGTTAACCCCTTTATTCCATGATCATGACCAGGTGTTCTATACCCTTGAGATTTCACCATTGATCTATCTTCCATTTGTATAATTATGGGGTTTTGGTGAAGGCCTTTGGGGTGAATTTTTTTATCATTTATTTGGTCACCACTTTAATGGATTCCTCTAAGTTTATTATGGTATTTTCATTAAGGGTGTTATAAATGAGGATGTCAACTACTAAGATATATGAGTCATAATACTCAGGGGGAATTATATTTCCAAACATAATGTCCTCAAGTTGTCTAAGTACTTGGACCATATTAGGATCTTTTTTGTTTTGGCTAAGATTATTTAGACACAATTTCCATATATCATTTGTGTAAATAGGGATGAATTTTATAGATTTAAATAGTTGGATTTTTACATAGACATTTTAAAGCTATCTGAATAAATCAAACATAGATTCATGTTATTGTTTTTGGAGGTTTGGTCTCTTGTGAAAAGGAAGTGTATTAGGTTCTCATTGACTAGTAAATATATTTGGTTACAATTTCAGGGACCTCTTTATGATGTGCATTATTATGGGTATGGTGGGTTTTGTGATATTCATCTTGAAAAAAATTCTACTTTGTTTACCTTCATTGAATAACTTGGGTATTGCATCAATTATTTAGTGTATATCGGTTGAGATAAATTATTTATGGGGTTAGATATGGATTGGTTAGGTAATTTAAGAGCTCTAGGTTGATTTGAAGTAGCATCATCGGTTGGTATTGTTATTGCATTTTTTGGTACCCATAATCATTTTTAAATGTGGATGGTTTCTTTTCCATGGTTATTTCTATTTATTTAGCGGTGGGTACCACTGATAGTTTTGATTTTATGGATACTATGACAAGGGTTGGAATTGTTGAAAATTTACCTAAACATGCAAACTTAATTGTGTCCAAGTTTAGTTTTTTGGTGGCATTTTTTGTGTTTAATTCCAATGGGTGGATTCATACTAATTTTGAGGCAAAAATTAAAATTATGAATTAGAAAATGGAGTGTTTGATGATATACCTATATTTTTAGGTCTTCATGATAAATTTTATTTTTTGGACATGTAAAATACCTTCTCTATCTCCTTTGAATATGTGGATTTATATTATTATAGGGTCGTCCTTTTTTATGCTTTCTGCCTTTTTGCGAGAAGTCTAACATCAAAATAATACTTTATTTATGTGGAAATATGAGAATTACACAATCAAATATTTTATAATTCTTCTTTTTTTTCATGTATGTAATAAATCAATTTTGTGGCCACGTGGCAAAAATATATTATTTCATATCCTACACTAGGTTACTAAATTCCATCATTTATACCCCATTGGTTTTTTTAGAGGACGATGATGGAAAAAAATTATTGTTGTAGGTTTAGTTCATTATAAGCATGCATTAAATTATACACAAAAGGATGATATCATCAAAGTATATTTGTGAAACATATCCATTAATCATGAAATTCAACACTTCCAAGCATTATTCATTGATTCCTTTTTGAAATATCGAATTAGTGGAATTTAGAACCAAATTTTTCTATTTATATATTTATAGACTAGACACAAATAGTCTTCTAGTGGTTCCTCCTTTTTTATGACATATGAAATATGTCATCCATTATGAAATATTTTTATTTGTTATGGTCCTAATAATTAGAGAAAAATATATATGTAATGTTTTTTTTTAATTTATAATTTAATTCTTCATCGATCACATGCACCATCATAGGGTTGAATTGTTTAGAGTCGCTAGAAATTATTTTAGCTTGTGTGCATCCTATTTGTATTTATAATAGAAAATCATGATGCTATGCTTTAAGAGGAATGTGTCATGGTCCTCATTTACCATTCTATTGAATTTAATTAGATATGAAAATTTAATGTTATTCATGTGTTCCTTACCCATGGGGGTCTTTATTGTAAATTAAAATAAGGTGTTTTCACTTACATGGGTTTCTCCTTCAATGTATCCCATGATTATTTGAACCACTCATGTACCCATGACTTTTCCAACTCATAATTATCATCATTTCTCAATATTATTATCCCACCACAAGTATTGAATGATGGATTAATTAATTATTCTTTATGGGAGAGTGAGATTTTATGGATGGGAGTGATGGAATCATTTTTTTTGGAAATTGTCTTGAAAAATCAATAAATATGTTGTCTTTCTCACCTAAGTCTAGGACTACATGTTAAAGATTTAATTTTTAGAATGTAATGGCTCATTATTATCTTTTGGAAATAATTTTAGGTAAATGAAAATGGGAATGAATAACAAACTCCTGAGTGTAGGGTTGTCAAGTTGGTACTCATACAAGGATGTCTTTTTTAGGGATATGAGTATCTTTTTATCCTTTGCCTTTAGATAGTTTAACTAGTTCATCCAAGAACCTTTCAATTGCTACCTCTTCTACCTATTTTTATATAGTTTCAAATGATATGAATGGACTTAGTACATGTGTTATTATAAAACTTTTAGTTATTGAATGTTATACCTCAACTTTTTCTCCCATAGAAAAAATCACTCTACTAGTTAAGAATATACCTAAGTGATTCCTCTCATGCTACATACATTGATTGAATAATAATTTAGATATTTTATACCCTATCTTACACATGGTTAGTTATAGGATGGAATAAAAATATTTTGATTAATTTAAAATATATAGATTGAAATGTTAACTATAAATCAGAAAATTACTTTAACATGTATGGAAATTATTATAAAAATCATGAATTCTAGCTTAATCTTCTAGGATTCTAATGATTTCCACATATCCCCAACAATTAAATTAAAATGGTGATAAATATAAAACCACAAATTAAACCTTAGGCAAAAAAAGTATGTTTACAACCAAATAGATTAACCTAAGGGGAAGTTGTTTGATTTTTTGATACTACTAATTCATTAATTTTTCAATCCATGATATATATATATGGAAAGACATTGGCACTTTATATGAAAAACTAGTCTCTTTCGAGGTTTGAGGTGCTAATATCACATATAGGGAGACACATGTGAATGGAAATTAAATAACATGAAATTAAACAACTAGAAAGTATATCTAGTGCTAACAGGAAGCTTCCTCACATGATAGTGAATTTGAACTTTGTCGAAATATAAATTACTTATGCATAGAATAAAACATATATTATGGTCTAATTAAATAATAAATAATAATTACACAAAATGTAAAAAATGAAATTAAACTAACAGACATAATGTTTACAAAAATTCCTATCAAGTGGGCCATGACTTGGTTGAAGTTGTGTTAGAATCAATTCTTATTATTATAGTTTTTTACTTCTGACCACTTATTCTTGCATTAAAGAGCATGCAGTAATGATAATATTGTGAAAAAAAAATTACATATTTTCATTATAGAATTTTATCTCTATCTCAAAACTTATTGATTAAATTTTTATACTAGTTAACTTATGCCCTACTACCTTCCCTTAAAATATAGAGGACAGGGTCTTATTCAATATTTTAAGTTACAAAATAAATTTTGGTTGTTAGCATAATCTAAAAGAAACAACATGTGCATTTGTTGTGACAAATTTATAATCAATAATAAAAAATTATTATAAAATAGGAATTAGAAGACAGTAGTCTATTCCATTACTAAAATGGTCTTAGAGGTGTCGTCTAATGGAGAAAGAATGATTATGGGATGTTTAGATATTGATTATCAGTTTTCATAGATTGTAGGAAACCCTTTGTACCACAAATTTTGAAGGAGATCCATTTCAAGCTACCAACTAACCTTCATATTCATATATACACATTAACAATAAGTGTTATGGGTTAGCATTAAACACTTATGGGTTAAAATAACCACTAAAGATACTACTATGGTTTAAAATTAATGTTGTAGTTGTTTCTAAGGGTTAGAATGATTGTTACAAGTTCTATGGGTTAGAATGTTTGTTATTTTTATTGTTATTGTTATGGGTTGACCACCATTTTTATATGGATTTGGCACGTAGTTGTTATAGGTTGGTCTACCTAGTTAAGATGGGTTGGCATACATGGTTACTATGGGTTAGCCTATGAGCACTCAAACCATGATATAAAGTTTCTACAAGTACCTATTCTACTTAATAGTTTATCCTTAACATATGTATGTATTGGTTAGTAATAAATATGAAATAATAATGATATTAAATGATACAATATTATTCATAAAGTAAGTAGTTTAATCACAAATCATCAAATATATATACAACATATTCATCTAGTATTATATAACATAAAGGTTAATATATTACTTCACCATCCGTAAAAAATTAAAATAATACACACTCTATATTTAATAATATTTACACTGACATATCTTCAACTAATGGATTGATATTGCATTTCATACCTAAATGAATCCATATTTGATATTGAAAGATCAATACAATCACATTTACTTGTTACACATGTCTTCATCATAAGGCCTAAGGGTGGGCAGTGGGGATGTGTTATCCCACTAATGAATAGGAGGTAGATAGGAAATAATAAGTGGCCAATAAATTGAATCAGTGGCATGGGTATCTTTTTCAACATTGAAAATTTTGTTATAGAGCTATTTATTTTTTATAATATATTACATTGATATTTTTTTATGCTAAATTTTAATGTGCATGTAAAGATGTAAAGGATTTTTTGATTTGTCAATAACCAAAACTAATGGCTTTAGTTAAATACATATTTTAAAATAATAATATTTATTTGAGCTCACCATCAATGAGATTAGGTTTGTTATTGTAATGAGAAAATGTTTTATTGATGATTTAAAATTGAGGAAACTTATAAATGTATATTATAGATCTCTTTTATGATTTTAAAGCAGAGATTTTATAAGCAATTACATCAACATCATGTCAAGGTAAAATGTGTCCTCTGAATAACAAAAATAATTAGCTTTGTTTTCATAATTTTATAATATTATGGTGTTTGATAACATAGAACCATTAACTCATTGTAAACAAAACTCTTTTAATTCAATTTTGATATTTTATCTCAACAAGTCCCTTGAATAATTAATTAACATGTCAATCTTATATATAATTAAATTTTATAATGATTTTAACAGGCTAGGCTTGCACTAAGTGATTTTGTTAATCTCCCTCCCTAGAAAATATACTATTATACTTTCTACTCTTATGCGATATAATCCTAAAGCTTATATGAATGTGGATTAATTTTACTTTATTTACATAAGTCCTTATATTTTATAAATTATAACTATATTTAAAAATTATGTACATGTATGTCAGTTTTTATTTTTTCATACTTTTGAAAGTTGAAAATGTTGTAACAATTTCTTAGGCATGTTCCTTTTAGTATGTAATTTTATCAATTTGAGTGTCTTTATTTCCTTATAAATCCTAAAAACCTTTGGACTCTAAATGCTTTTCCATTTATTTCTATTCATATTTGTCACCATATAATGTTAAAATAAAGATTATTTTGTTGGTTGTCACCATAGAATGTTTGAAGAAAGATTATTTTGTTGGTTTTTGCTTACTTGTGTTTTCCCACTTTAAGTTTCTTTAAAATTTTATTAAAAATCAACCATTACCTTCTTAATTTGTGAAAAGTCCCTCTTTGAACAAATAATTAATACTAGAGTGTGGTCTATGTGTAAATTTTAATCTAAGCTGACATATTTTATTATAACCATGTTTTTGGACTAGATTAAAGTGTATTAGAACCCACGGATGAGCCAAGCTCAATAGGGAGTCTTATAAAAATCTAACATTATTCTTACATAATTTTAGGTGAAATGAAAACCTCTATATGGTTTAAAATACAATCATCCAAAATGAAACTTGCTATATTAAAATTGTATTAAGTTATGTTGTTAATGTGAAAATATAACCAGCTTTTCAGTTCTATGATGGTACAAAATTTAAACATATTTGTTTCCTATGTTTATAAATAGAAAGTCAGATGTCAAATTTTATATGATAAATGATTATTATAGATAATAGTTAAGGGCATGTTTTTATTGTAGTTATAAGTTCAAGTCTTTTCTTATTTTTTTATGATTATACGTTTTTTTCAATCCTTTATGCTTATCCATTATGTATGTGGCATAAAAACATTATTTCTTCTTCCAGAAAAATTATGTACAAATTTATAGGTATGTTATTTCATTTTTAGTAAAACCCTATGATCTGTAAACTGAAAATACAAGTGTAGTACATCCAAAAAACACTTTTTCATGTTTAAGAGATCCTTCAATTTCTCACTTTTTTTGTTTAATTTTGTATAAAGAAATTAAAACTAGAATTTAAATGAAGATCAGAATTAAATAATAATTAGAGAAAATTAAAAGAAGTCACGAGCAAATTGATAACAGAGTTCAGCTTCAATAGCCTACATCTCAGGGTCCGTTCGAAGTGAGGACTATTCTCATTAATTTTGTGCAACAAATGGCTTCAAAAATCAATACAAGTCTTCAATTCACCTTCTCTAATCTCTGCTTGCTTGTAATTATATCTCTTAGACTTGAAAATAATGGCCCAAGGTCGTACAAAGCAATAATAAGACTCTAACCTTCTTAAATCACCTTACACAGTCGGCTTCTTCTCCTCCTTCAAGTAGAATTTAGTTCCTTTTATAGCACATTGACCTCCGTAGCTCAAGTGGTAAAAGGTTATTCCTTTCATGCCAAAGGTGCAAGGCTCAAAATTGCTAGCCTCCTTTTTAGGTGTTTGGAAACCATCAGTCTTCCTGCTTGGGCGCATTTGAATCTTCTTTATCCCACATGTGTTGGGTATAACGGTTTTTCAAGATTAAAATAGGTAAGTCGGCCCCTTTTAAAATGCCAAGACATAGGCACTAGCTTAGGCTGATGTTAGACTTGGTCATTGCATGATTTTTGTGGTGATGTGGTAGCTAGTGCATGTTGGTCTTTGGCACCTTATTTCAAAGAGATAAACATTTGAAACTCAAATACAATTTCTCAAATAACATGTGAATAAACACACCAAACCAAATTTTTTTTTTCACTAAATCATTTTTCCATGTGTCAAATGGCTATTGGTCCACTTGGAATATTTAAATAGTGCCACATCACTTTTGACTCCCATTATTCGCCTGTCGCAAGATTTCTTCAACTAGGTATATCTTGAGCATCTGGACTCCATTTTTCATTTTGAAATAAATGCTAGAAATCTCTCAATGAATTCTATGATGTGAAAATGATTCAACTAAAATTTTAAGAATTTCAAAAATTGAATGGTACATGGATCCACCTGGATCACTCCTCCCCACTGTGAACGTTTTGACCTCTAAAAGTTGAAAATAATTGGTAATGAGGTGAGGGTATTTTTCCATCACCTTTATGACTTCCATCCATTTGGCATTACTTGGCTGCATCCCTTTGAGACCAACATGAAGATATTCAACATTAGCTCTTCGTGAAGTCCGCATATTCCTGTCAAGTATAGCATCTTCCCACAATTTTGTTAGATATTCAAGAGAAAATTCATCAACGAAAGGAATGGATACACACTTCCCCATGGGTCATACAAGTGCCAAACTCTTCTTTTTCTCCAAGAGCTCTTATTTTGAAGAACCTACCACAAACAGTTAGAAATAGTTACCTAAGATATAATAGGACACATGTCAAGTGACATAACCTTTTTACACCTTTAAAGTTCCCTTGGAGACCATACAACTCATTTGATACCCTATTTTGACCCACAAAATGACCCAAAATTATATAAGGACTACAGGACTAATGCCCAAGGCTAATATGACATTAAATAACATTAAATGACCTATGATATACCTTATGACCAGATATTAAACCCTTAAAACATCTTAAAAACCATGTTTTACCTATAGGGGTCCTAATTTGACTTGCAAGGTTAAATTTGGTCAACAATAACATTGAATAAATTTATATATGTTCTTTGTGGCTTCATCATATGTATTATAATATACCATTAATTCATCCAAATAAATATCTATGAAATCATGCGATATGTCATATAAATTGCTAAAAGCATATCTTTGATACATGGCATGAGCATTACATAATGCAAATGAGAGTTTAAAATATGCATAGGTACTCTATGGAAACATAAAGGTGGTCTTATATTGGTCCTCAGGTGATATTATAATTTTATTCTAACAACTAAACTCAACTATAAAGGATAATTACTTCTTCCTGTAGAGTGTTTCAATTACTTGGTTAATTAAATGAATATGAAAGTGACCCTTCCTTTTGGAAACATTAAGTTCCATATAATC
This sequence comes from Torreya grandis, assembly GCA_037957365.1. Lineage (NCBI taxonomy): Eukaryota > Viridiplantae > Streptophyta > Pinopsida > Cupressales > Taxaceae > Torreya > Torreya grandis. The sequence continues at coordinate 646,380 of JARHVA010006717.1, read as the reverse complement.
CACACAAATATGCTATTTTCCACCATTTTTTGGCACAATAATAAGGGGTGACACACACTTACTATCAGAGATAAGATAAACATATATTGCATCCAAGAGTTTATGTAATTATGTTTCACTATATCCTTAACTACAAGGTTCATACATATTTATGGTTTTCATATGGGTTTTCATTCCTCCTTGATACATATGTGGTTCATAAATAAGTATGGGTGTATGCCCATCATGTCATGGTAGTACCATGAAAAATTAGATTGGTGCTATTGGATAATGGTCACTAGTTGTGTTTCTCGTTGAAGGTCCATCTTATTGTTTATATTAAGAGGTCTTAAATGTATGATTTCTACTTTTTTTTAAATGACACCATGGAATCTATGTTACCCAATAGAGGATTGATGTTGAAATGGTGTGGCAGTAGCTAATTAAAATTTCAAATGTCAAATATGGATCTGAGGGTCCTTTTATTGGAAGTATCTTGTTAAGGGGACATTGTATACATTGTGATTGGTTGTCTATTTTTGGTTCACTCTAATAAGAATTTCTTAGCGTATTAATGACCACATATTTATCTTATACATTCAATGAAATGTTATGTTAATCATGAGCAGTGTCTGCAAAGGAGATTACTCATCCTCATATCCTATCCAACATGTTCATTATACTTCACAAAGATTGAGATGGTTATAATTTAACCAACTTATTTTTAGTGTTTACAATGCATAATATGTAGCTATCTAGGGTCTCTTAGTGTTTACCTAAACTTGGAAACTTAATTGTGTCCATGTTTAGTTTTGTGGTGGAATTTTTTGTGTTTAATTCCAATGGGTGGATTCATACTAATTTTGAGGGGAGAATTAAAATTATGAATTAGAAAATGGAGTGTTTGATGATATATCTATATTTTTAGGTCTTCATGATAAATTGTATTTTTTGGACATGTAAAATACCTTCTCTATCTCCTTTGATTATGTGGATTTATGTTATGATAGGGTCATCCTTTTTTATGCTTTCTACCTTTATGCAAGTAGTCTAACATCAACATAATACTTTATTTATGTGGAAATATGAGAATTACACTATCAAATATTATTATAATTCTTCTTTTTTTTCATGTATGTAATGAATCAATTTTTTGGCCAAGTGCCTAATAATATATTATTTCATATCCTACACTATGTTACTAAATTCCATCATTTATACCCCATTATTATTTCTAGAGGACGATGATGGAAAAAATTTATTGTTATAGGTTTAGTTCATTATAAACATGCATTAAATTATACACAAAATGATGATATCATCAAATTTTATTTGTGAAATATATCCACTAATCATGAAATTCAACACTTCCAAGTGTTCTTCATTGATTCCTTTCTAAAATATCAAATTAATGGACTTTAGAACCAACTTGTTCTATTTATATTTTTATAGCCTAGAAACAAATATTTCCACATAGTCTTCTAGTGGTTCCTCCTTTTTTATGGCATATGAAATATGTCATCAATTATGAAATATTTTTCTTTGTAATAGTCCTAATAATTAGAGAGAAATATATATGTAATGTCTTTTTATAATTTATGATTTAATTCTTCATCGATCACATGCACCATCATAGGGTTGAATTTTTTAGAGTCGCTAAAAAATATTTTAGCTTGTGTCCATCCTAATTGTATTTATAACAGAAAAACATGATGCTAAGCTTTAAGAGGAGTGTGTCATGGTCCTCATTTACCATTCTCTTTAATTTAATTAGATATGAAAATGTAATGTTATTCATGGGTTCCTTACCCATGGGGGTCTTTATTGTAAATTAAAATAATGTATCTTCACTTACATGGGTTTCTCCTTCAATGTATCCCATGATTATTTCAACCACTCATGTACCTATGACTTTTCCAACTCACAGTTATCATCGTTGCTCAATATTATTATCCCAACATAATTAGTGAATGATGGATTAATTATTCTTTATGGGAGAGTGAGATTTTATGGATGGGAGTGATGGAGTCATTTTTTTTAGAAATTGTCTTGAAAAATCAATAAATATGTTGTCTTTCTCACCTAAGTCTAGGACTACATGTTAAATATTTAATTTTGAGAATGTAATGGCTCATTATTATCTTTATGAAATAAGTTTAGGTAAAGGAAAATGGGAATGAATAACAAACTCCTGAGTGTAGGTTTGTAAACTTGGTACTCTTAAAAGGATGTCTTTTTTAGGGATATGAGTATCTTTTTATCCTTTGTCTTTAGATACTTTAACTAGTCCATCTAAGAACCTTTCAATTGCTACCTCTTCTACCTATTTTGATATAGCTTCAAATGATATGAAAGGACTGAGTACATGTGTTATTATAAAACTTGTAGTTACTGAATGTTAGAATCAATTCTTATTATTATAGTTTTTTACTTCTGACCACTTATTCTTGCATTAAAGAGCATGCAGTAATGATAATATTGTGAAAAAAAAAATACATATTTTCATTATAGAATTTTATCTCTATCTCAAAACTTATTGATTAAATTTTTATACTAGTTAACTTATGCCCTACTACCTTCCCTTAAAATATAGAGGACAGGGTCTTATTCAATATTTTAAGTTACAATAAAAATTACAAAATAAATTTTGGTTGTTAGCATAATCTAAAAGAAACAGCATGTGCATTTGTTGTGACAAATTTATAATCAATAATAAAAAATTATTATAAAATAGGAATTAGAAGACAGTAGTCTATTCCATTACTAAAATGGTCTTAGAGGTGTCGTCTAATGGAGAAAGAATGATTATGGGATGTTTAGATATTGATTATTAGTTTTCATAGATTGTAGGAAACCCTTTGTACCACAAATTTTGAAGGAGATCCATTTCAAGCTAACAACTAACCTTCATATTCATATATACACATTAACAATAAGTGTTATGGGTTAGCATTAAACACTTATGGGTTAAAATAACCACTAAAGATACTACTATGGTTTAAAATTAATGTTGTAGTTGTTTCTAAGGGTTAGAATGATTGTTACAAGTTCTATGGGTTAGAATGTTTGTTATTTTTATTGTTATTGTTATGGGTTGACCACCATTTTTATATGGATTTGGCACCTAGTTGTTATAGGTTTGTCTACCTAGTTAAGATGGGTTGGCATACATGGTTACTATGGGTTAGCCTATGACAACTCAAACCATGATATATAGTTTCTAAAAGTACCTATTCTACTTAATAGTTTATCCTTAAGATATGTATGTATTGGTTAGTTATAAATATGAAATAATAATGATATTAAATGATACAATATTATTCATAAAGTAAGTAGTTTAGTCATAAATCATCAAATATATATACAACATATTCATCTAGTATTATATAACATAAAGGTTAATATATTACTTCACCATCCGTAAAAAATTAAAATAATACACACTCTATATTTAATAATATTTACACTGACATATCTTCAACTAATGGATTGATATTGCATTTCATACCTAATTGAATCCATATGTGATATTGAATGATCAATACAATCACATTTAATTGTTACACATGTCTTCATCGTAAGGCCTGAGGGTGGGTAGTGGGGATGTGTTATCCCACTAATGAATAGGAGGCAGATAGGGAAAAATAAGTGGCCAATAAATTGAATAAATGGCATGGGTATCTTTTTCAACATTGAAAATATTGTTATAGAACTATTTATTTTTTATAATAGATTACATTCATTATTTTTTATGTTAAATTTTAATGTGTATGTAAAGATGTAGAGGTTTGTTTGATTTGTCATTAACCAAAACTAATGGCTTTGATTAAATACATATTTAAAAATAATAATATTTATATGAGTTCACCATCAATGAGAGTAGGTTTGTTATTGTAATGAGAAAATGTTTTATTGATGATTTAAAATTGAGGAAACTTATAAATATATATTATAGATCTATTTTATGATTTTAAAGAAGAAATTTTATAAGCAATTACATCAACATCATGTCAAGGTAAAATGTGTCCTCTGAATAACACAAATAATTAGCTTTGTTTCCATAATTTTATAATATTATGGTGTTTGATAACATAGAACCATTAACTCATTGTAAACAAAACTCTTTTAATTCAATTTTGATATTTTATCTCAACAAGTCCCTTGAATAATTATTCAACATGTCAATATTATATATAATTAAATTTTATAATTATTTTACTAGGCTAGGCTTGCACTAAGTGATTTTTTTAATCTCCCTCCCTAGAAAATATACTATGTTACTTTCTATTCTTATGCGATATAATCCTAAAGCTTATATGAATGTGGGTTAATTTTACTTTATTTGCATAAGTCCTTATATTTTATAGATTGTCACTATATTTAAAAATTATGTATATGTATGTTAGTTTTTATTTTTCATACTTTTGAAAGTTGAAAATGTTGTAACTATTTATGAGGCATGTTCCTTTTAGTATGTAATTTTATCAATTCGAGTGCCTTTATTTCCTTATAAATCTTAAAAACCTTTGGACTCTAAATGCTTTTCCATTTATTTCTACTAATATTTGTCACCATATAATGATAAAATAAAGATTATTTTTTTGGTTTTCACCATAGAATGTTTGAAGAAAGATTATTTTGTTGGTTTTTACTTAGTTGTGTTTTCCCACATTAATTTTATTTAAAATTTTATTAAAAATCAATCATTCCCTTCTTAATTTGTGCAAAGCCCCTCTTTGAACAAAGAATTAATACTAGAGTGTCGTCTTTGTGTAAATTTTAATCTAAGCCAACATATTTTATTATAACCATGTTCTTGGACTAAATTAAGGTGTATTAGAACCCACGGATGAGCCAAGCTCAATAGGGAGTATTATAAAAATTTAACATTATTTTTACATAATTTTAGGTGAAATGAAAACCTCTATATGGTGTAAAATAAAATCATCCAAAATGAAACTTACTATATTAAAATTGTATTAAGTTATGTTGTTAATGTGAAAATATAAATATCTTTTCAGTTCTATGATGGTACAAAATTTAAACATATTTGTTTCTTATGTTTATATATAGAAAGTGGGATGCCATCTTTTATATGATAAATGATTATTATAGATAATAGTTAAGGGCATGTTTTTATTTTAGTTGTAAGTTCAAGTCTTTTCTTAATTTTTTATGATTATACGATTTTTTCAATCCTTTATGCTTATCCATTATGTACATGGCCTAAAAACATTATTTATTCTTCTTAAAAAATTATGTACAAATTTATAGGTATGTTATTTCATTTTTAGTAAAACCCTATGATCTATAAACTAAAAATATAAGTGTAGTACATCTGCAGAACACTTTTTCACGTTTAAGAGATCCTTCAATTTCTCAATTTTTTTGTTTAATTTTGTATAAATAAATTCAAACCAAAATTTAAATGAAGATCATAATTAAATAATAATTAGAGAAATTTAAAAGAATTCACTAGCAAATTGATAATGGAGTTCAACTTCAATAGCTTACATCTCCGGGTATGTTCGAAGTGAGGACCATTCTCATTAATTTTGTGCAACAAATGGCTTCCAAAATCAATACAAGTCTTCAATTCGCCTTCTCTGATCTCTGCTTGAATGTAATTATATCTCTCAGACTTGAAAATAATGGCCTAAGGCTGTACAAATCAATAATAAAACTCTAACCTTCTTAAGTCTCCTTATATAGTTGGCTTCTTCTCCTCCTTCAAGTAGAATTTCATTCTTTTTATAGAACTTAAACCTTCGTAGCTCATGTGGTCAAAGGCTATTCCTTTCATGCCAAAGGTGCAAGGTTCAAAACCACTGGCCTCCTTTTTAGGCACTTGGAAACCATCGGTCTTCCTCCTTGGGTGCATTTGAATCTTCTTTATCCCACATGTGTTGGTTATAACTATTTTTCAAGACTAAAATAGGTAAGTTGGTCCCTTTTGAATTGCCGAGACTTAGGTGCTAGCTTAGGCTGCTGTAAGACTTGGTCATTGCATGATTTTTTTGGTGACGTGGTAGTTGGTGCATGTTGGTCTTTTGTGCCTTATTTCAAAGTGATAGGCATTTAAAACTTAAATACAATTTCTCAAATAACATGTGAATAAAAACACAAAACCAAATTTTTTTTTCACTAAATCATTTTTCCTCGTGTCAAATGGCTATTGGTCCACTTGGCATATTTAAATAGTGCCACGTCACTTTCAACTCCCATTATTTGCCTATCGCAAGATTTCTTCAACTAGCTATATCTTGAGCATCTGGACTCCATTTTTTGTTCTGAAAGAAATGCTATAAATCTCTCGATGAATTCTATGATGTGAAAATGATTCAACCAAAATTTTAAGACTTTCAAAAATGGAATTGTACATGGATGCACCTGGATCACTCCTCCCCACTGTGAACTTTTGGACCTCTAAAAATTGAAATTAATTGGTAATGAGGTGAGGGTATTTTTCCCTCACCTTTATGACCTCCATCCATTTGGCCTTGCTTGGATGCATCCCTTTGAGACCAACACAAAGATATTCAACATTACCTCTTCACGAAGTCCACATATTCCTGTCAAGTATAGTATCTTCTTGCAATTTTGTTAGATAGTCAAGAGAAAAATCATCAATGGAATGAATGGATACACTTTCATCATGATCAATTATCATTGGAGGCTCATAAAATTTTAGATTTTCCACATTTATAATTGAATAAATATGCATGTAAGATGGTAAATCTAATCAAAAAGCATTTGTGTCAATTTTTTTCGTTATCTAAAAAGGACCATACCGGATTGGTTTCAACTTTTTACCTTCATATGTTAGTCTTTCCTTACTAATGTGAAGCCATACCATATCACCTACAACAAATTGGTGATCAATATGATGTTTTTCATGCCTAGCTTTGTACTTGGCTTGACTTTTCTCTAATTGATTACGAACAGTCTGATGTATGAGTTGTATTTGTTCAATGAACTTCTTGGCTCGAATGGCTTCTTTTGGTTCACCAATAGTTGTATCCTATCCATAGTAAACATCTAGAGGAGATTTAGGCAAGTATCCATAACAAACTTCAAATGGAGATTTCAAAGTAGAAGAATGAAGTGCCCGATTATATGCATGTTGTATGTAACACAATTATTCATCCCATAACTTTGGATGTTTATTTCTATAACCCCTAAGCAAATGTACCATAGTGTGGTTCACAACCTCTATTTGTCAATCGGTTTGTGGATGAAATGCAGTGCTCTTTCTTAATTTAGTGTTCATTTGTCCCCACAAATTTGACCAAAACTCCCCAATAAATCGAGAATCCTGATCAGAAATAATTGAAGTAGGCAAACCAAAATGAACCCATACATGTTTAAAAAACAAGTATGCAGTGCCTTCGCCAGTAATTTGCTTAGTGCAAGGAATCAAAACAGACATTTTGCTAAATTTATCCACAACCACATATAAATAGTCATGTTTTCTTTGTGTCATAGGCAAAACCCCCCCCCCCCTCACAAAATCCATGGAGATACTTTCCCACAGGTGAGTAGGAACAGGTAGAGGAGTGTAGAGTCCCAGTTTCCTATTACTAGGTTTACTTGTGGCACAAAGGGTACATCCCTTTATATATTTAGCAACATTTCCATACATACGAGGCCAGTAACAATACATTTTCAAATGTGTAATCATTTTAGCAACTACAAAATAACCAAAAATAAGAGAAGTATGTGCTTCTCTAATCATGTGCACCCTCTCATTTTGAGGAATACATAGTTTACCCAAATGATGCAAAAGATCATTATGTACATGATAGTCTAATTCTTCTACTTGTATACTACTCATCAAGTCATTATAAACATCCTGAAAATCAAGATCATTAACATATTATTATTTATAGCTTTCATGAGATGAAGAACCATATTGTAAAAGAATAGATGCAACAACCATAGGAGGCCTAGATAGCATATCTGTAACCTTATTCTGGATACCTTTTTTATACTTGATCACAAGATGAAATTGTTGTGAGAAACCCATCCAGTGAAAAATGTCTAGACTTTTATAGTTTGGTTTGTGAATGGAGATACTGTAAGGGATGATGATCTGTATGTATTATTGTTTCCTTGCCCATTAAGTAATGTTTCCATTTTTTAACACTTTAAACCAATGCGTACAATTCCTTATCATAAGCTGGATATTTTCTTACTGCACTTGTAAAGGTTTCAGAATGATAACAAACTGGTTTCTTACCTTGCATTAAAATAGCTCCCATAGCATACTCACTTGCATCCGTCTCGATCTCAAATGGTTGTTGTATATTAGGAAGTGCCAAGACCGGAGTAGTACTTATCTTTTCTTTCAAAGTGTTGAAGGCATTTTGATGTTTGCCTACCCACTAAAAGACCTATTTCACATTTGTCAAAGAATGCAAAGGTGATGCAATATATGAAAATTAAGCAACAAACTTTCACCAAAACTATACTGCACCAAGAAAACTTCTAACCTTAGTTGTGTTAGTGGGTGTAGGCCAATTAACAATGACTTCCACTTTTGCAAGATCAATTTTCAATTTACCATGTCCTACAATGTAACCCAAGTATATCAAAGATGTCTTGCCAAATTCACATTTTGACATTTTTAGATAAATTTTTTCCCTTTGTAATGCATCCATGGCTTTCTTAATGTGGATCACATGCTCTTCTCAAGACTTGCTAAAAATCAATATATCATCTAAGTAAACTAATAAAAAATCATCAAGAAACTATCTAAAAACATCATTCATCAATCTCATGAATGTAGTCATGGCATTACACAACCTAAAAGGCATAACAAGCCATTCAAACAATCCTTATTTTGTTTTGAAGGTGGTTTTCCACACATCACCTTCATTAATTCTTACTTGATGATATCCACTTCTCAAATCCAGCTTACTGAAATAAATAACATGTTTTAATTGATCCAACATATCATCAATATGAGGAAGAGGGTAATGATTCTTAATAGTAATTTTGTTTAAAGCATGAAAATCAACACACATTCACCAAGTGCCATCTTTCTTTGGCACCAAAATATTTGTCGAACCAACAGGAGATGAACTTGGATGAATAACACCTCTATCCAATAGATCCATTACCTTTTTTTTATTTCCTTTTTTTCCACCACTGATAACCTGTACATGCCATTGTTAGGGAGAGGAGAATCTTGCAATAGCTTAATTTCATGTTGAACTCCCCTTTTAGGGGGCAAGCCCTTAGGATCCTAAAATACATCATCGTAATTATAAATGATTTCAACCAATTCATTCTTGTGTCTAGGATCACACTTTTTCAAAGCTTGAGAATACTCTTTTTCCTTAGACTTAATCAACATGAGACAAAAATTCTTGCTTGAATTAACTAGTCTTTTCATTTGCCCTGTTGTAACCAAGGAAAGACTTGTTCTAATGTGATGTGCTCTAACTATATATTCAATGCCATCCTTAACAAGCAAGTACTTATTCTCCTCTCTATAAAAGATTTTAGGTTTATTATGTTTATTAATTTTAGGTGTCTAAAATCTTGTCTCAATTTTCTCAAAATTCACAACATTTCTTAGAGAATTGTGCTTCTTATCTATACCTTAATAGGTATCTAAACATCAAAATGATAAGTAAAATTGTATATTTTTGCACCTGCATTACACCCAAAAAAAATTAAGCTTATTTGATATTTTTCATGGCCATTAACAATGTCTAAATATTGTAAACAATGTGTCATTTTTTTTAATAATTAGTTATTAATGTGATCTAAATAAAATAAAAACATGATCATTCATGTTATATAAAATTTAAAAAAAAAATCATATAAATGTAAATATAAAAGGGTAGGTTAATATTAAATTTAAATAATTTAAATTGACAAAAACACTATCAAAGAGTACTTAGTTTATTCTTATATTTTGTCACTCTACATGTTGATCATTGTCCCTAAAAATTTTCTATTTTTATATGTAATCATTGAGATCAATAAAAGGGAGCTCAACCCTTATGTGAACACTTCCAGGTAAACATAGAACCCTATGGTGCCTAATATTAGTTAGACCTTGTTAGTAGTGTTCTTTTTTACTACAAGTCTATGATCCTTTAGATCATTGCATGTGAACCTAAATGATTATAAGGTCTGGATAGTATCATTTTCTTAGGGGTACTAATTTCATTGATAACATCTGCACAGGGTTTGAGCTCTTATTTGTTGATCTACACTGTAACATAGCAAGCACGGAGCATTTTAAAGGATTGTGACGAACATAATGAGCAGCAAAAAAAAAAAAAAAAGATGAGTGCCCTTTCTAAGTACTTGGTCATTTTTTATTATTAAAGGTAATGTGAACTTATCATTTTCATCTATATTGGTATAATTATCAATCTTTTTTATACATTCTATATAGTCAGAGTTTTATTTCATTTAGATCACATTAATCATAATCTAAGTAATATAATTAGCACATTGTTTACATTGTTGGACATTGTTAATGAACAATGAAATAGTAAAGAAGTTCAGCATTTGTCTAGTGCAACACAAAGCCCAAAACAAATTATTTTACTTACCATTTTAAAACTTAGCTACTTAATTAAAGTATAGAAAAGAAACATAATTTCTTAATAATTAGTATAATGTTTGAAAATTTTGAATAAGAATCTTAAAACCCCATTTTTTGAGAAACATAAAATAAAGAATGTTTCCTAACACTTTCGATAATCATACTCGATGTGGTTCTAACACCTAAAACCAAAATTTAATAATTCACCCCATTTATCTTTTCATCATTTATTATTAAACGGTTATGAAAACTCAATTTAATTAAATTCACTATTTTATATTTAAATGTGTTTTACAATTTAATTGAAATCCATTTATTCATGACTTATATAAATAATAGTTTTAATGATAATATTTGATTACAAATTATATATATATATATATATATATATATATATATATATATATATATATATATATATATATATATATATATAAAAATATAAATTAAATTAAATAATTGCACCACTCAATTAAAAAAACTTCTATAAATTAAAAAACATGAGTCGAAGAGTTATTTAAACCACCTATTTCAAAATGTTCTTTACAAAATTATCATATAATATATATAAAATAAAAGATAGACAACTCCAATCAATATTTAATTCCAAATTTCATAACAAAGTATCAATATGTATTTTAAATCAAATAATTACACAACTCGATAAAAAATTAATGATTTAAAATACCTATTTCAATATGTTTGGTTCTAAATTAACATATAATATAAGATAGACAACTCCCAATCTAATGTGGAATGAATTTGAGTGTGATTTTTTCTTAACGTTCCATATTGTTCTCTCCTTTCAAGCTTGTTGATAGGAGTTTCTTTCCAAAGTTTTAAAATGTAGTTTTACTTATTTTTCATAGATTATTTTTTACAAATAATTTTAAATTACAAATAAAATTATTATTTTTATATAAAAAATAAAATTATAACTTTTTAAATAAAAAATATAGTTTATTTTAGTTGTGATTACATTTTATAAAATATTATAAATTTAATTATTAATCTATAATATTAAGTTTTAAAATATATTTTTTAAATTATATTGACAAATATATTTAATTTATATTTTTTATTTTATAAATATATAAAAAATTATTATTATTTTTTTAAAAGTGTATTAAAATGATATGGTTTTTTTTTAGTTTTTTTTTTTTAAATTTTAATGGTATTTTTTTGCTTGAAACTTCAATGGTATTTTTGGAGGGTGACATGTTGTAATATAGTGAATGTGTTTATTTTTAATATTAATATTAACTTTAACATCTATTTAGTTATTATTGAGAAAATTTTCTTTTTTTTTAGAAAATTCAATTAAAAAATAGTAATATCTCGTAATATATTGGTTATATAGTGTAGTTTAGAAAAATTGTAATATATCATAATATCTTGACCATACATTGTTGTTTGGAGCACTCTTTAGAATTTCACATAGAAGTAATTATATTGATATGATTTCTCACCAACAAATCAATTTTTTTTGTTTTTTAAATAATAAAATTATAAATAATTATAGCATGTGAAAAATCTAAGATAAATGTCTCGAAATTGATTCCTAGACATTTTTCAAATAAATATATTTAAGATATTTATATTAATATTATTATTATTATTTTGAAATGCTTTAAGACATTACATGAAATCATTTAGTTACATAGAACAAATATATAACGAATTTATAATATTGATGAAGTTTACATCTAAAATATTTAGAAAAAATTGTACTTTGATATATGAATAAAAATAACCATTATTCTCGTCACTTAAATTATAATTCTCCTGTTTATTAATATTATTTTCAATTATATAAACTACCCATTTTTATTTTTATATATAACTGAAAGTACGTGAAGGAATTTAAATTGATAATTAGAAGAATTTAATTGGCTCTCTGATTTGACTTTTTAAAAGATGTAAATTGGAATGCAAATGAGATCTAGCAACCCATGAAATTCCGATTTGAGCGAGCGGCGGCCGCCAAAGTCCAACCATGCCAATGTTCCAACCATATAAGAACAAAATAGTTATGAAAAAGTATTTATTAACTTCTTATGTTTGGTTTTCAATCGTTATGGTCCATGGAAAAGGTTATTGGAATTTGGAGTCAAGATTCCTGCAAAAGCATGCAAAATAATGGGTTGAAATTTTAGTTTGATTGATATACGAATCACCATCGGGCTTAAAAGTCATTCAGGGTTGATAAATAATTCCAAAAGTTCAAACATCATTCACATGTGAGCGGATTGAACACCCTGACTTTAGTCTGTCTACGATTTAATGTTTTAATTTTGAGCCTCGCACGTCAATTATAAAGTTTGAAACTAATTTCACAAAAGAAAATTCCACCAGCACTCGGGTAAGTTGCGGGTACGATGAGAAATATAAAGGTCAGGATATTTTTATGTTTTCGTAGGGGAAATTTATACAAAACTTTACATAGATGGGATGGTTTTTAAGTTGTTCCTATAAAGTTGCTTGCCCATTCTCTCCATTCACAGCATTTCCCTAAGCTTTTGGTCTTTTGCAGTGTCTAGTGAGTCTCACAAACTCGGAAATCATGCTTTGAACGGTGATGTTATGACGCAAATCTTAGGCCGTGCGGATAGCCTAACACTTGCAAATGCAGCATGTGTATCCTCACACTTTTGGTCTATTGTTAGAGAGGAGATTGTGTGTGAAGAAAAATGATGTTCTCTGTGGCTTTCCACAGCTGACAGAGATATTAAACAATTGATCTCTTCTTCATTGGGAGGATTCAGAAAATTTTATGTAAACTGTTTTCCGTTGATTGTTTATGATGCGTCTTCTGCCAGGGAATCCAACTGGAACGAGCTGCATAATCATGACAGACTAGTTCCATCTGATTTAGTCTGGGTTCTGGACCTGCAATACAAGAATACAGTCGTATTTTCCAAAGTTATTTGGGGCATCTCTTATCCAGACAAATTTCCAAGGTGGTTTACTGAATCTCCTATTAGGATTGACATCATTAGTCCTGAAGATGTGCAGCCAACTCCAATTACGTCATTAGACGAGATGGGCAAGGATGGTAAATTTCCATCGCAGTTGATGGACAATATTAAGTTAAGCTGGATTTTGATAAACGGAAGAAGTGGGCAGGCTCCTAATCTTTCATGTTGGAGTCCCTCTCAGAAGACTCGTCATAAACAATGAATGGAAGGTGGTTTGCATAAAATCTCTGAATATTGTCAATAAAGAAGAAGAGATCAATTGTTTAATATCTCTGTCAGCTATGGAAAGCCACAGAGAGCAGCATTTTTCGTCCCACATAATCTCCTCTCTAACAATAGACCAAAAGTGTGAGGATACACATGCTGAATTTGCAAGTGTTAGGCTATCCGCACGGCCTAAGATTTGTGTCATGACATCAGCGCTCAAAGGCCTGATTTCCGACGTTATGAGATTCACTGGACACTGTAAACGACGAAAAGCTTAGCAAACTCTTGTGAATCTAGAGAATGGTAAATACAGGAAAAAGCACCCCCATCCATTGTCATAATAAATTACACGAGCATATTAAAAATATTATCTGACCCGTGTGAAATATGCCTCGGTGGAAGTTTCAATTGTTAAATTAATCTCAAACTTGTAATTGACGTGTGTGGCTCAAAATTGAAACACTAAATCCTGGCTGGACAAATGTATATAAAATCTAATTTATGTATGAGCTCGTCATTTATTAGAATAAGTTTGAAAATTCATTTTATTTGTTAGTATCATAATAAACTTTTTTTTTTTTTTAATAGTAGTTTTAATTTTTGATAGTTCAATGTGTGTAAGATAGAGATTTTGAATGTAGTCATTGTCAAGTGAGTTAAGCTCAAATAAATATGTGTAAATGTGGTGAGTATATTTTGTTTATTTTAATTTTGTTAGTGATACAAATTTAATATTTTTGTAATTAATTAAAAAAAAATTGTGACATAAATATATATACATTGTTAGATGGTCAGGTTTTCATTCTTGTTAAAACCATGTTTAGTGATTAGAAGGTGGTCAGAGTTACCATCAAATTTAAGGTAAGATTTGTCTTCTAAATAACACAAAGAATTGTCTATGTGTTTTTTACAGTGCTCTATTTTTTAATAGCATGAAATCATTGACTTCTTATAAATAAAATTTTATAAATAGTTTATAGATCTTATTAAGATTTATGTAAAAATAAGTATAGACCAAAGATTAAGCATGCAATAATTTTCATTTAAGCTAAGCTCAAATTAGAATCTTTATATGAATGGGCCGAAAAGATTTTTTGTCTTATTTTGATGTTTACATTGATGAGAAATTTTTATTTAATCAATACATTTCTTCTTATCATAAGTTTGTATAAAGTTTTACAGAGTCATATGCGTATGTTAGAGATTGTGCATGTAGTCATTGTTATGTTAGTTAATCTCGAACCAATGTCTTTGGATGAATGCATGGAGCATATTTTATTTGTCTTTTTTTTTTTTTTTTTTATATTGATAGTATTTTATGTAATGAATACATTTATTTATGTTGTGAATTTATGTATGAGATTTTATTATTATGGAAGTCTTATTTTGTCATTAAAAGATAGGATTTATCTTTTAAATAACATTAAGATTATTTTGTGCTTTCATTTTTTATATCATTATATTATTTGACAACATGGAATCATTGATTTCTTATAAATAAGAGTCTTTCAATAATTTTTTTACTTTTCTTAAAATTTATGTAAAATAGATTACAAATTTAAAACATTAAGTTTTGATAACACAAATAATAAAACAATTCTTTTAAAAAATTGAAGAGAAATTTTGATGCAGGAGCATCTTCATGGAATGTATTTATCATGTTAAGTTCCCTCCATTTCTGAGTTTTAAATTTTTTAAATTTGGCAAAATATCCTTTAAGCCTGAAAGTCTAGTCTGTTGGGCGAGTTGTTAAGTGGTTTGAGTTTTCCTATGCTAGGAGAATTGTTTTATTCATTTTGGGAGGTTGTTGTGTAACGCTTAGGATAGGATTCAGTATCTAAATTGAGTAATATGGTTGTTGTAAGGGGATTTTCATGTAAAACAGGGGAGATATATATTGTGTGAATGAATACAGGGTGGGAGAGAGATCTGAAGGATATATTACACCAGATATATATATATATATATATATATATATATATATATATATATATATATATATATATATATATATATATATATATATATATATATATATATATATAATGTCTGTGTATCCTTTTTTTTGTGTGCAATCGATTCTGAGATCAAATATTTAAAAAGGCTGTGTGTTGTTTGCTATTGATACGATTCTAGTAGTTTTACACATCGACGCTGTTTGTTGTCGATACTTAAAGATTTGAATATAAAACCAATGTTTGGTCTGTGACAATCATACTAATCGATGTACCTATGAAGCTGTAATGTTGGGTCGTATATTACTACTGGGTCATTGTAAAATCTAGGTCGTTGTGAAGTCAAGCGATGGTTCATTTCAATTTGGGTCATTTCAAATTATATGTTATGTTGGGCATTCCAATGTAGTGAAGTCCAGCGATTGGTTTTGACATTAGGTGAGTTGCCCAGTTATTTCGATCCATCATTGGATGCATTGACTCAAATACAGCCCTGTATACAGTTAGATGCAGTTTCAACATTTATTAAGGTCATGACAAGAAATGGATTCCAACGATTGTTTCTGACATCAGGTGAGTCACCCAGCCATCATGACTTGTTGGATATTTGAAACTTCATACTTTTATTTAGCCTTAAACATACAGAGTTTAGTCAGATAGGTCAGAAAATCAAATTTTTCCTTTAATCATAAATGATGTGATGTCTAGAGAAGAGGAATCCAGATGATAGTTGTGTGAAGAAAATGTTTGCTAAAAATATATAGTCAGCCCTGTTTGTATTTTGGTGTTTGTCACCATTAATATTTTTTCTAAGATGACTCCTTTAACATGTTCGTAGAGATTTCTATACACCATTTGTTGTAAAAATATTTTATCAAAACATATATTTTAGCCCTGCTTTCAAGATGTTTGTATTCCATGCCTTGGAGTTTGAGGTCTGGACCATTAGAAACCACAAAATGTTGTTATATATTAGAGTTTAGCCCTATTGGATGTATGTTTGTTCATCAAATTTTAATAGTAAATCAAAATAAATTGAATTTTAATACTGGTTTTTATGGGGTTAGTTCATGATCTTTTTTGTTTCTCATGAAAAGCAAAAAGATGGATTAATTAGTAGTGTATTTTAATTTTAATTTAATTCTCCCTTAATAAATTTAAATATGTAGATAAAATAAAACATATTTATTGGGTAAATAATAGATTTGCTTGTTACGCCAAGAAAGTAAGATTATGTTAAAAAAAAGTAGCACGCAGCCTAATTTGGCTAAACCGGATGAAATGTCAATGGAGAACTATACTAAATGAGGCACCTGTAATGAATAGGTTAACCAATAAATAAATTATTTGAAACAGAAAAAGAATGATACGACACATTTTAAGTAGTCCCACTCTACTATATTAAGCTCCTGTCAAATTTTATAAAATATACATAAACATTAATAAAATGTATTATAAAGCTTATTTGATTAGTTTTTTTCTCAGTTGATAAATGTTTTTTAAGTATTGAAGTGGCCAAATGCTCTTATTATTAGTCCCGGAGGGACTATTAGTTTTCATGATGCATTAATGGGTGATTATTGTCTCTTGTTTTGACTAAGTAGATGTTTCCCTTTTTCATGCATAGAAATATGCGAAGCTTTTTCGAAGTTAAGATGTTATTTGTTTAAACATTCTAATTTAATATTATTTTAAACCATGCGATGATTGGTCACTTCTTTTCACATGTTATGGAAGCCCTCTCCCTAATCAAGGCAAGGTTAATTATTGTGGGTTGCAAGGTTCATCCATCTACCAGCTTGCCGTGGTAAGTGGTTTTAAACGTGACAGGCAGTGTATGGAATGGCTATTGGCGATGCATACATTGAAACGTTAAATGCATAACTTTGCTTTCCCACTGCATTTTACCAAGGCAACCGTGCATTAATCTGTTGTTTAGGAATTGCTCTGCTAATAAACCCTCAATTGTGCATCACGTGAAATTAGCATCAGTTTGACTCTGCCCTAGTGTCAATGTGCATTGGGAGAATTAGCATAATGTGGAGAATACATTAATGTTGTTATGGCCATCAGTCCAGGGCTTGTGTACAGTGCCACTTGCCTAATACTTAACTAGCTTCTTAATTTCTGAGGAGCAAGTTGAGCCTCCAACAATCTCAACAGGACCACTTCTATCATGTAATTGATTTTTTTATCAACTATCAGTTTGTATTTCATTCAATTTCCAAGAACTTTATTTTTTGGTTTTTATTCTTGATTGGGATCATGTCTGCAGTAACAAGAATTATAAGTCATATGGTTTATCTGAAAATCACAAACCCCAAATACCTAATAAATAATTTTTTTTTTATCTTTCAATTTCTGTCGAGTTTTTTTTTTTTTTTTTGGGCCAATTATAATCAGGACCTGGACATGGGATATCTGGAAATTATAAATCCCAAATTCCTAAGAGATGGTTTAAAAAAAAACTCTGATCATAACTAGAAACCAGTATTTTGTTTTTGTTTTTGCTGGAATGTTATTGAGGGCTTGTGTGAGAAAGATGGACCACTTTTGTATTTGGTCTCCAAAGAATTCAATTTTAGGGCTGTTAGTTTTGAAGTAATAGGTCATTTTTGAGGAGCTAAATCATCTTTGGATCACATTGAATAAAATTTAGTTGATTTTCAAGTATAAGGGACTTTGTTTTGGCATTTGATTTTCGGACTATCATAACCAAAAAAGCTCAGTTGATTACAATATTGGTAGCTTTCTTTGTTTTTATGACTGGTAACTATGACTCTGCGTTTTGTTTGGCACCTTTAATTTCGTAACTGTCTTGAATAACTCAAGCTAGCTTTCCATCCAATTAAATCAAAACATATATATTATTAATTCATTTAAATTATACATGTTTCTTACAACATGCTCATTCCTATTGTCAGCTATCCAGGCCATTTTTCAGTATAACATTAGCAGGCATTTCTGATATGAGGCAGTCAACCTACCCTCGCATTGGATCAGCCCTAACAGCAAGCAATATCGTAACTATCGGCACATGACTCCTCCAAACTGCAATGTGAAGGGTAGTTGGTCCACATGTGTTTGTCGTATCAACATTTCTGCCATTCTTCTTTAATGCCAGCAATGCAAGCTCTAGGTTAGCAATTGATCCATCTCTTATAACAGACCATAAAAGTTGGAGTTGAATGCTTGATGGTAGCCGACGGGCTAAAATTTGCTTTAACACAGCAGCACTAGTATGAGGAATTGTGCTGTCGATTTACTATATCAAAATAAGTTCAATATCGCAAACCCTTAACCACTTCCTTCTTTAGAAACTTTGAAATTTACTGCTTTTCTATGTATAAGCCAGCTAAAAGTGAACCATACAAAACTTGAACAAATTTTGAAAAAAAAAATTAACACCATCCTTGAGAAGAAAATATGTTCATCTTGATGCATCAGTCAAGAAAGTGACAGTGTATCGGACCAAAATAACTGTTAAGTAATCATTGTCTTTCCTTGATAAAAACTTTCAGAAATAAGAATGGCCAAGGACTAAGAAATGATAAGTCCATATTCATCGATGTCTTCATTATGAAAACAAGACAATACCAAGAGCCATTTGCTAATTGTCAATGAACCACTATGAATAATTGTGTCACCACATGTTGACCATATTTTAGCATTATTAAAAGTCAAATGTTGCATTAATTAATATTACACCTGCAAATGTTTGTAGTCAAGCTATCCATTTATGCAGTGTAAGTTTATTCTTAAGTTATAGGCTATGGTGCTAATTTCTACATTATGTCATTGCTGATGTCTACAAAATTCTGTCTTCAAATTTGTTTCTCTATATACTTGTGTCCAGAGCCTTATCTTGAAGACTGTATAGAGTTTTTGCATAAATTTAGGATTAAACTTTTTCAGTTTGGTGTAGAAGGACAGAAGGCAAGTTAAATTTACTATAGCCTATGCTTATCAAATGCATTTTGATGAATTAATAAATAATTATTATTACAATAAAACCTTTGAACCTATGTACATAGGTTGTGCAATAAATTGATTTGATATATTGCTTATTATATTGGTGGTTGATTTGTGTCATGCAAAGTTCATTTCTAGCTAATATACTTGTTATTACATACCTCCATTAAAGCATGCAATAAGTCCATAGCTAAAGCCTCATCCCTTGTTGTTTTGTGATGTTATCTAGTTCAAGTGTTGTTTCTAGTTTTTTGTTCTTCATGTTTCATAGTATGTTATATACATGTTGTTTTAGAGCTCTTCAGACCATAACTCTTTCTTCTTTGTTTTGTGTTGTTATCCAATCAAAGTATTATTATTCGTTTGCTATCCTTTACATTTTGCAATAATTTACAAAAAATTGTATGTTTTCATTTGTGAGTTAGTCAAGAATTTTTATGGTCATCATTTTAGTTTACATTCAATATATCAAACACATACAAAAGCATAGATTATCCTACTTATTTCCTCAGTTCATTTCATTAGATCAAATTTGTCATTTGAAGTTGATAAAATGTGTATGCAATTAGTGTTTTCCATTATATTTTATCATTTGATTGGAAGTAAAGAAGTTCCTTTCAACTTAGTTCATTTCATTCATGATTTAAAATTTATTAATTCCAAACAAGCTACTCTGACATTTGTTTTTAATTCATCCTTGAAAGTCTTTAATGACACCTTCATTGTGAGCGCAGTCCCGACACATTGGTGTTTTTTTTAGAGTAATCATTCCCAACCCCAAAATATAAACTAATATCTTTACTGCATAATTTTTTTTATAACCCTTTCACCTCATCATTTCATTCCTCAACTTGATGCTTTCAATTGCCACCTAAAATCTACTAATGAGTATTGGGCCCAAGATGTTCAACATCATAAACCCATGCAACTTAAATCAACTCAATGAGTCAATCAACCTTAGTTTTTTTTATTTTACACTTTCTTTTGGCTATCTTGACCTAGCTTTAATAACTCAAGTGTTTAGAGAGGATATGTTTTTTTATTTGCGTAAATTAGACTTTAATAGACTCTAGCCTAATTTTTTCTTGAAGATAGTCATATTAAATCCTCATATTCTTCATATTTCTGACCTAAGAGTCACGCATATATGATTTTCCCTCCTGTTTTCATTTATAGAAGCTGCAACAGAACTATGTCAATAAAAACACCAATGCACGCAAATATATTAATGATAAGCTGATGGATGGCATACACAACTTTTATTTTTGTATTTAGCATATATGCATAGTTCACACAACAATAGTAGTTATTGTACAGATTTGTTTTTGAATCTCCTGCCTCCCACAGGGACTTGGTGCTTTGCACTCTTGTTGTAGAAAAAAGTTGTGTTTTGAGATCATTATATAATATTTATTACTTTTATTAAAATATAATAGTGGATTATATTTTTTATCATAAAAAGGATATATACACTTCTAATGTCATTTAAAAATATCTTAAGTTTGAGATCATTGATATTAATCAAAAAAATGTGTTTTAAAAATATCTTGAGTTTGGGATCATTGATATTAATAAAAAAATGTGGTTTTAATTATATATATAAAGATGTAGTGAATATACCATTTTTTTAGTTTTTAAAAATATTTTTTAATTATCTTTTTTTTTATTATTTAATGGGACACACTATTATTTTATTTTTTTTAATTATGAATATTAAATTTAAAATTAAAATTATGTTAAGACAATTAAATAGATGTCAAAATGAAAATTGGTCATTTATATTGATATATTATATTATTATATTCAATCACCACTTTTTATTGTTATAATAAGTTATATTTATTGGTATAACTAATATACATTTCTTAAATAAATTTAATATAATATTGAGTATCATATTTATCAACATTTTTAATACACGACACATGCACGCGTTCACGCGCGTGCGCGCGCGCGCGCGCGCGCACACACACACACACACACACACACACACACACACACACACACACACACACACACACACACACACAAATATTTTACATAGATTATCTAAAATATGTATACTCTCAAGGTGGCAGTTGCAGAGGACTTTATGGATTATGGCCTGACAACCTTTTAGGGGTAATTGTGGTCTAGCCATCACCTTGGTTTGCAAGTTTGGGCTTCTCAATCAGAGGAGGCTTGGGATGACCCACGCAAGGATAATCCTTGATGTGGTGGTTTGAGATTGACATCATAAATTAGGTTAAAATAACTATCAAAGTAGCTAACAAACCCTATCAAGGGACTTTTTTGCTATCCCTTACCATCCCAATTCCTTCCAACACATAGTGTTTCTCTAGTTTCCTAGAATAGTATGATGCTTGTGGCTGAGGTTCTCTCAACTAGTGACTCTTTCTCTTGGGGGTGTCGTAACCCACCTCAAGGGTACAGACTCTCCTTGAGAGGAATATGAAGCCAAACACTACATCATTATGATCTACATAAATTCACACCCTCACTAGCACAATAAATTTACAACTTTGGTAGATTTTGAGGACAAATAGGGAGAGCTTCAGATGGATGAGCCTTCACTATCAATGTGTTATCATGGATTTTAGGGGTCTAATAGAGTCTACCCATTAATAATTTACATGTGTTGCTTATTAGTAGATTGGTTTTTTAGATATTATCTATTTGTAGGAAGTTAAAGTGCATGGATTTCTCCTTTAGATGTCTTTGTGAATCATTTTAAATGATGCTGCCTAGATCTGTAATAATGCCACCTAGATCACCACCTTGCATGAGGCAAGATGTGGCAGTGATTGTATTTTAGTTTTCACAAAGGTTCCCCCAACATTATTGCCACGAGTGAGGACCTATCACATCAAGAAGTCTGGATTATTCTTGACTTTAATATCCATCTATTTGGCATTATCAACATCTATGCACCCAATGATGGCCTTCATCGCTCTATTTTTTTGTTATCTTTGGCAAACGAGCTACCTAATACCATGTGCATAGTGTGTGGAGATTTCAATATTATTGAACACCCCCATGACAACGTTGGGTCCCTCCCCATGCATTAGTGAACATAAGGCTTGGTATTATTTCAAGAATAAATGGGATTTGGTCGACCCACTCCTCTAGTTGTAGACATTTAACCCTATATCTTGGTTTGTGCGGTCCAAATACCAATATAAGGATAATTGAAAACTCAAATGGATAGACCACTTTATGTTGTCAAAGAAAAATCTATTTTCCTTTTCCAACATTGATGGCCAACCTGTTAATGTCCATTCAAGTATTATTTTTTCAGACCACATCCCTATTTCCTACAAAGTGGAATAGACCTCGAGTTAGTATAATATGTCACGTAATTATTTTATCCTTAATACTTCTATCCTAAGTCATCCTAGAATAATCTCTCATAAAAAAAAATTGAAACCTCATTATATAACCCCATATGTCACCATTTTGATTGATTGGTGAAATGAGACCATTGTATACACCACCTCCTTCCTTTACCACCATGACAAACATGTTGCTTGGATCCAAAATCATTTAGAAGAGGCCATGCTCATTGAGTTATAATGGTTCTATGTTTCCCTCAAGACTGATCCTTTCAATGTTTAACTCCAATGGCTTACAATCTCTTTCAAACACCACCTTAAAGTGGTAGACAACCATGTAGTTAGAGGCTCTTGGGTCTACACTCGGCTACATTGGCTAAAAATTGGTGATAAAGCCTCAAAGTATTTCTTTAAATCACTAAAATCCAAGCAAGCTTGTAAGAAAATCAAAGCCATTCAAGTGGCTCAATCCAAGCTTACCACTCAATCAAATATCTCCTCAACTTTCCTTGAACATTACAAGATGGTTTTTTAAGCTTAGCCTTTCATAGTTAAATGATCCTTAAAACTTCTTAAATGCTTCGATGTGATGACTTACAAGCTTAAGCCAGCTTATCGATGGACTTGTGATACCCCACTCACCTTATAAGAGATCACATAGGCTCTACATTACATGATCAATGATAAATCCCCTATTCTTGATGACTTCCCATGTGAATTTTACAATGCCACATAGGAATTTACTTAACTTCATTTATTGCAAGTCTATAAAAAGTCCTTATGAAATCAATCTCTTGGACCCATAATCAATCAAGGTAATATTCAATTCATTCCTAAATTTAGATATCTTAAGTTAATTACCAGTTGGAGGTCGATCACCTTTCTCAATGTTTCTTACAATATTCTTGTCAAAGCCCTCACCAACCACATTTGGCTCATCTTACTTGACATTGTTAGACCAAAGTAAAGAGGATTCATTAGAGGTTGTTATATTTTGGATAAACTTATTGCAGTCTAGGAAGGCATGTCTTAGGCTCATTCATCTCTTCAGAGAACATTTTTTCTTAAATTATCTATGTCGAAAAATCATATGATAAGATTAAGTTGTAATTTATGCAGGCCATGCTCAAGGCTCTTAGATTTGACCCCTACTTCATTTATGTACTTCAAAATTTGCTTCATAATGCCTCAACTTGCCTCACTATTAATGGGCATAAAATTGAGGGGATTAAGCTCCACCAATTTATTCACCAAGGTTATCCCCTTGTCTAACACTTTATGTGTTATCCACTAAAGCCCTAGGTTATCTCCTAGCTTCTAGAGCTTCTCAAGGGTTTGTCCATGGCATTGTCTTTCCTGACCTCACCTCCTAGCTCATCAATTAGAACTTTTTACATAATACCTTCCTCATACTCAAAGAACAAGAGGCCACTTTTAATGAATCTATTCAATGCCTTAACACTTTCTATCTAGGTTTTAGCTCCAACTTATTATGGATGTAAACCTAGTATTTTCATCAATGTATTATGCTTATGCTCGAATGGACTCACAAGTATAATTCAAAATAGATTTATTAAGGTAATATTTAAGTTCTTTGGCATCCCCTTTGATTTTGATATTTCATCAACTGAGCTTTGGTAGTATGTCCTCAACAGGATTGCAAGCAAAATTGTATATTGGATCACTAAGCCCCTATCTCTAGCAAGTATGTTTTAGATTTGCATCAACATCCTAACTAGTAAACATGTCTACTATTCATCCTGTTGGGTTCCCTTTAAGGCCTCTTATGATACTTTATCCAAGATCTTCAAATATTTATGTTGGGCCAATTCTAATCAAGAACAATGTTTTCATTGAGTGGCATGGGATATATGTTGCTTCCCTGGTGATAATGGGGGCATGGGCATCATTGATAACTATAAAAAGAACATGGCTCTATGTGCAAATTGGGTTGTTAGAGCTATTGAGGGAAATGAACATTTTAAATTCTTTTAAGACATTGTGAGCTCTCCCTATGGTAAAACTAGCTGGTAGAATATTGGCTTCCAATTTCTTCTCATCACTACTATTCCTATCAAGATTATTGGCTCTTTTGTGGTCAAAAGCATATAGAAGAATTTTAAAGTAGATAAACCCCACTTGAAGTGGATGGGGTATGTTTTTCACACTGAGTTGTCTTTTAATGACCATAGCTTATGGTGGTCTCCTATACTTCATGTTTCTTCCATTCCCTTGGTTGAATTACCTAGTATTAAAGCTCTTTAAGTATTATGAAAAGGGATTCACACTATCTATGATTTGGTTACCTCTAAAGATTTGATTCCTTGACCTAAACTAAAAATTATGTTTTAGTTAAATAAAGTAGACTTACCCTCTATTAATCACATTTAGGAATTAATACCTGATGTTATGTTATATGAACTTGCCATGTAGCCTCTTAGGGCCTGGTGGAAAGACTGGAGGTGGAACTATGATATGCACTTCAAAATCTAGTCTCCCAAGATTATTTATTAGGTGATGAGTCTATTCTCTCTAGATTTAGACAAGATCAATAGATTTTGGGGCCTCTATTCCTCTCCCAAGACTTACCTTAACCATCTAGATCTGGCACCCCAGCCTAGATTCCAAACTGGCTCATTTTTATGGTGTTTAATTTATCAAGGACTCCCCCTCGGTGAGAGACTAATCCACCTCCACATTCTAAAACTCATTTTACAAATATTATTTATCTATATGAAGTTAAAGTGTCTCACTTTCTCCTTTAGGCACCTTTGTGAATCATTTAGAATGATGCCACCCAGATCTAGAATGATGCCACTCGGATCACCACCTTGGATAAGGTGAGATGTGGTAGTGCTTATATTGTAGCTTCCCGATAGGTTTATCCTAACATTATTGCCACAAGTGAGGACCTATCACATCCATAATTCTAGATTATTCTTGAATTTGATGGCCATTTATTTGGCTTTATCAACATCTATGTACCTAATGATGGCCCTAATCACTCTATGTTTTAGAGAAATCTTTGGTAGATGGCCTACTACCATGTGGCTAGTTTGTGGAGATTTTAATGTGATTAAACACACCCAAGACAAGGTTATGTCCCTCCCCATACATTGGTGAACATAATACTTGGTATTATTTCAAGAATTAATGGGGTTTGGTTGACCCACTCCTTTAGTTGTAAACATTTAACCCCATATCTTGGTTTACATGGTCCAACTACCAATCTATGGATAAGCAAATACTCAAAATGATAGACCACTTTATGTTGTTAGATAAAAATCTTCTTTTCTTTTCTATCATTGATGGTCAGCTTATCAATTTTCACTCAAGTATTATTTTGTTAAACCACTTCCCTATTTCATAAAATGTGAAATGGACTTTGAGTCAGTATAATGTTCCATGTGATTATCCTATCCTCAATACTTATATCCTTAGTCATGATATAATAATCTAACTCATCAAGTAGATATGGAACCTTACCCTATAGCCACATATGTCACTAGTTTGATTGGTTGGTGTAATGATGCAATTATGCACACCACCTCCTTCCTTCACCACCATGACAAACATGTTACTTAGATCCAAAATCACTCAAAAGAGGCCATGCTCAATGAGTTACAATGGATCTTTGTCTCCCTTAACATTGATCCTTTCAACATGTAGTTACAATGGCTTGTACCCTCTCTCAAACACCACCTTAAGGTGGTGGACATCCATGCGGCTAGAGACACTCAACTCTACACTTGGTTATACTGGTTAAAAATTGGTGACAAAGCCTCAAAAGATTTATTTAAATCACTAAAATCCAATCAATATCATGATAAAATAAAAACCATATAAGTGGCTCAATCCCAACTTACTTCTTAGTTTGATATCTCATTGTCTTTCCTTGAACATCACAAGATACTTTTTCAAGCTCAACCGTTCATAGTTGAACTATCCTAGGAACTTCAGAAATAACTCGATGTGGTGGATTGCAAGCTCAAGAAAGTTAATTGTTGGATTTGTGATGTTTTAATCACATTAAAAGAGATCATAGAAGCTCTATATTGCATGATAAATGATAAATCCCCCAGCCTTGATGACTTCCCATGTGAATTTTACAATGCCACATGGGAGTTTATGAGACCTAACTTATTGTAAGTACATAAAGAAGCCTTATGAAATCAATCTCTTGAACACATGATTAATTAAGGTAATATCATACTCATTCCTAAATTTGGATACCTTGAGTTGCTTACTAGTTAGAGGCTGATAACCTTGCTCAATGTTTCATACAATATTCTTGTTAAATACCTCCCCAACCACATTTGGCTCATCTTACCTGCCATTGTTAGACTAGAGCAAAGAGGATTTATTAGAGGCTATTATAATTTATATAATATTATTGTGATCTAGGAAGGCATGTCTTGGGATCATTCATCTCTCCAGAGAACATTTTTTCTTAAATTGTCTATGTTAAAAAATCTTAGGATAAGATTGAGTGGTAATTTATGCATGCCATGCTCAAGGCTCTCAACTTTGGTCCCTACTTTATTAATGTAGTCTAGACTTTGATTCATAATGCATCAGCGTGCCTTACTATTAATGGGCATAAAATCAAGGGGATTGAGATCCAACAATCTATTCACTAAGGTTGCCCCTTGTTGAAGCCCTAAGTTATCTCCTAGATTTTAGAACTTCTCAA
The DNA here is from genome assembly GCA_037957365.1 of Torreya grandis. NCBI lineage: Eukaryota > Viridiplantae > Streptophyta > Pinopsida > Cupressales > Taxaceae > Torreya > Torreya grandis. Next base: position 618,697 of record JARHVA010006717.1, on the reverse strand, counting down.
GGGATTGTTCATGGCATTGTGTTGCCTAATCTCACCTCGTAGCTCATTAATGAAATTTTTTTATATGACACCTTCCTCACACTCAAAGAACAATAGGCCACTTTTAATGAAGCTATCTAATACATTAAAACTTTTTGACTGGCTTTTGGCTCTAACCTACAATAGATGAAAACCTAGTATTTTCATCAAAGTATGATGCATATGCCTGAATGGATTCATAAGTATAACTAGAAATAGATTTTTTTGGGGGAAAATTCAAGTTCTTTGGCATCCCTTTTACTTTCGATAGTTCACTAGCCGAGCTTTGGTAGTATGTGCTAGGCCCATAATTCATTAAATTATGGATCCATGCCAACTCAATAGACATCTTGGTGTGAGGTAGTCACTTGGCATGACTGATATTTTGGTATCTTGGTACCAGTTAGAAGAACCAATGCAGATCTTCTAATAGTTGGTAGGTAGTTAACTATCACCTTAATCTTTAGGGCATCCTTTATGAGTGGCAACATGTGGTAATCATAGTGTGAATGGCACAAAGTGATGGAGTTAGTGGAATGATAAATAAAGGCTCCAGCTTTACACCCAAATTACGCTCTCCACCTTGGAAAAGAGATGCTCCTATGTGCTATAAAAAAATCATGAACCAATAGGCAAAGATGTTATTTTAATGTAGTGAACATGTGAAAAAAAGGTTATGCATATAATAACTACCAGTAGTGTTATGAATATCATGGACACCACTAAGACTCCTACTGTTTATGCCCAAGCTCACATGTGATCCTCTAAGTAGTTAAATAGTTTAATCAAAGTGTTACTCTATTTAAATAATCATGTACTCTATTTATTTATACTTTATTTAATGAAGATGAATATTTCTCCAAATTGAGTTCCACCTGGTTTATGTGTTTGTGATAATGGTATATAATTATGAATGTAATGTTCTAAGTTGAATTCAGTTATGTTAAGTAGTGTGTATTCAAGATTTTGATTTATGGCATTAATGGTTTCTCTATGTTAAGTGATGATGTCAATATACTCTATGAAATAACCTAAGTGTAAGGAGATTCTTACACCCAAGCTTTGATACCCTTGCTAAGAAGTACTAGCGAAAACATGGGCACTTGATCTAAAACATTCCCTTGACTCCTCAAAATCCTTGAATGATGCTAAGATTAGTAAAATAATGTCCTATGCCCTTGAGACTATAGAACCAAACTGGTATAGGCTTTCACCCCTATGACTAGAACTAGTCATCGAAAATAGGCTTGCACCTATAGACCATTAGACATAGCCTAGACTAGGCTTACGCCAATGAATCTACCAAAATCCTATGTTAAAAAGACCAAGTATTACAAGTGAAATCTTGTGTCATGGCACAACTATCCCAATGCAAGCTCGATTTATTTCTATGTTATGTTTTGGGTGAGTGCATAAGGTTTGTACCTTATTTTAATTGATGTCAGCGTAGCCGAGTGATAAATGTTGAGTACTACGAGAATATACTACATTTTCACATAGTTATAATGAGTCCAAAACTAAATTGGACAACTAAATGAGTGCCTGACTTGATGAATTGATCCCCTTTTCTAATAAATTTTGGTTCCATTGCCAAGACTCATTTTGAACTTTATTACTATAATAGTGTAATAGAACAATGTTCCAAATTTCCCTTGAGAACATCTAGTACTAGTTATAATGGGTGGAAGATAGATTTACATGGAAGAATCCAACCTATAGAGGACACAAGCTAAGAAAGTGGGTTTAGAACAACCTATTTGATATTATGTATGAGGTCTTTTTTCTATAAATTGACTAAGCATGTGTATCAATGGTTGGTTGCCTATGCGACCCATAAAAGATGAATATATGGAAAATTATTTGAGTGGATAAAAGAGCACTTAGAGAGATGTGGGACTCTAGATGTCACTTGGATGAGATCAGTAGATAAATGGTGGTAAGGAGTTTTGAATAGATACATGCTTGAGTTCATTGTTTTCACAAACTCCTGCCCTAAGGAAGAAAAGTATAAGTTTTTTCACAAACCTAGAGGCACATTTGTGAAATATTTTGGTGTATAACTCAAGAAAATAATGGTGGATTATGGATTTGAAACTTTAATAATGAAAGGCTAAAGTCCTTTCATATATGAGAAGCACAAAGGGGTAGAAGGGGATGTGTAGGTGAAGTGCAATAGAAGGGGACAAGTATATTGACACCTAAGAACTCAGGAGATAGACTTATAACAAGAGAAGGTGTAGGTTGATGGAAGATATAAAACCTAGAAGTGCTAAGAGAACCTATAGTGAGTTGGAAGGGCATGGGGAAAGATCTCTTGAATTTTAGTAGTGTAAGGAAGAGAAAAATAGTGAAGTGATAGATCAAGCTCAATAGTTAACAGGTGTGGAATGCATTGGGTTCCTATCAAAATTGATAATTGAATATTTTATATATGTGCCTACCCCCTTTGAACTTGTGTTATAATCTCATACACTAGATCCCCCATGTGAATAAAAAAGAGTGATAATTGACTATGTTGTCAACATAGACTTTGGACTTTTTTCAGATTTGGAATATAATTTTGTGATTGAACAAGTTATTCTTTGCAAGGAGTTGAGTGAGAGTACCTATATACCATTGGGAACTAGCTTACTAAAATATAACATGATCACAAGCATACCATTTCAGCCACTGTTAGCTACACAGACTAGGCAATAGCCTATAGTAAGTAGCCCAGTACTGTAAGTCATTAGTATAGTGCCATCAACATCTTTAGTGCCAATAGTAATAATGGGTCCAATGCCTAACCTAATGGTTGGAGGTATTGGAGGGTCTTCATCCACACATACACTAGCGGGACACGTACCTTAGATGTCAACTACATGCCCATAGTAAATATACTATGAAATGGCCATGCACTTACCAAAATACTTCAATGTGGAGAATACTATAAAACATGTCCTAAAATGTGAAATATAATGGTGCATGTGGGGCATAACCTAATCTGAGTGCATGTTAACCTAGTTCATGACAACTCTATTAGATCACACCCATAACTAGTATAGGAAATTTTATCCTAACTAGGCTATGGTTGATTACAACACCTTAAAAGAAGCATTCCTAAAGGAATTCGACATATCAGTTATTGAAAAATAGATTATTACCACACTCAAGGAGATTAACCAAGGACTCTTAAAGAGCATTTGCCTATATGATGCAAGATTCAAGACTCTCCTTTACATACTTCCTTATGACATTCACCCCTCTAAACATGCATGATGGTTTATTGGAGGGTTTCTAGTGTCGTTCAAAATAATTCTCTCCATGAAGATATTCATAGATCCTATCAAAACACTTGAATCTATGCTTAGAGATGAGATATTTGGAAGCATTGATGCTAGTATCAACCTATTCATGGAATTATACATGGCACCCAACTCTAAAAACTTACCACTAGTTCATCATAATATGTTCGAAGTAGGTTATGGTGCATTGATTACAATGTAGAAGACCATAACAGGAATAAATACCCTCAAAGGAATGTGTACACATTGCTTCTAAGCAATGAATTCTACATAGAGGCATGTGATATTCATAACTAACCATTATTTCAATGTAATAACTAGGTCAATATAACCATTTATTATCAATTATACGATGCCTACACCCATATAATGGTTGATTTCCATGTGATTGATGAGATGTATGAGAACATGGAGAGAGGTACGAGGAAGGCCATTATAGTATTTAGAGGGTAGGACAACCAAGGAAATGAAAGCTATGGCTAGTAAAGTATGGGATATGGGATGCAACAAGGCAATAAAGGGTGAGGTGGAGGATGTGGTGGTGGAAGGTTCCCACCCCACTCATGTTACAAGTGTGGCTTGATGAAGCACTATTAGCACAACTTCCCTACACATCCAATGTGTGGGTTTGTCAAGGAACCCTTAACGTCAATTAATACATTGACTTGTACCAAAATTTGACCCAAGGTACGAATGGTGAAAATAAGGGTGCAAGAATGATCAGACATGAGTCAAAATTAGAGAAGTGGGATCTAAAGGCACAACCCACCAATATACAGATAGTGAAGGTACAAGAAACTACTCGTAGTAGATTCCCCACTCAATCACCAGTTGTGCCAATACAATAATTGTGCCTAAAATATGGGGAATAGAGCCACACTGAGTGCATCATGTAGCCTAAACCTAAATTTGTGCCTTACCCAGACACTATTTGCCAAAAAGATGTATTACAGTAGGCTATGATTGTTATCCAAAACCTAAAAGGAGAGATCCCAATATAATAAGATCTAGAGGTGTAGGTTGCTACCTCTCATAATAATAAAGATAGAAATGAGGTTAAGACACGAGCTAATAGAGATCCTAGACTCCTAAAAATGGAATAAATGTTGCCTCTATTTAAAACCTTGCTCTTAGAGAATGCAAGGCAAAAGCTAGTTGAAGTCAATGCACCACACATGGAAAGGGTATGAGAAGTTAGGCATACATAGAGATAATTACAATAAAGATCTCCTTGTGAATGCCACCATTGATGGATGGTTTATATGTGAGGTCCTTGTAGACACAGGTGATGAGGTCAATATTTTGACCAGGAATATATGGGAAAAAATAGGTAGACTATCCTTGAGACCTTCTCCTCATGTGTTTATCATGGCAAATAAGACCCAAGAATAATTGATCATAATTATTAAGAGAACCATTTTAGATATCATGAGAACTAAGTTCCATGCTAACTTCAAGGTGATCAAGTTGGCATAGCAAGACAATTATCCAATGTTTTTGGGAAGGCCATGGTGCTATGTGAATAATGTAGACATGCATTTTAAAAGGCACTAAATGACCAATAAAAATGGAATAGAGAGGGTAGTTTTCCCCCTCTCAAGTGACCAAGTACCCCCCCAATGTAGAGAGTGTCAACCTAGAGGATGCGATCAACCACATATACAACATCATGGTGCAAGGCATCAAGACTCTCAACCCCAATGACCAAAGAGTACTTTCTTGGGAAGATGGACAATCAACCTTAGACACCACTAATGTTTCTTGTGGCTGATGGGTTGAATAAGTTTACAATACCACTGGTCAGAGGTGTTGCTTAGTGTGCGTGAAGGTGATGAAACCTATGAGGACCGATTAGGTTGAAATTGATCACACTCCAAAAATATGGGTCCCTTGCACCATAAAAAATGGAAAGAGTGTTTCACCTAAGCAAAGTTAAAATTTTAGTGCTACCAAGATATAGGAGGAGCAATCTTGTGAAATAATATGCTCATGATCTCTAATCATACATCCAAAAAGTAGATAAAATAGGTGTACTAGTGTATACATTAAGGAGCACTATCGCCCATTGGTAGGCAATGTAAAGGACTAACTTGTCAACTTGGCAAGATGTGAAAACATCCATCTACACTATATTCAATAAAATTAATGAGGACTTGGATATCTCTACCTAATCCAATGAATCTAATCCTATAGTTCATGTATGCTTGTGTGAAGAAAATTGGACTATCTATGGTGAGAATACCCTAAAGAACATATGGGTACACACCTTCTATAAGACCTTGAAGACATGGGCATGATCATGGTATGTCATCAATGAGATGCACCATGAGATGGCCAATTGGGATTCACTTAAGGAGTGTTTCAATCACACCTTCTCCTTTTCTTCAGATAACATGGAATTGATCAAGCCACTATAGCTAGTTCATAGGGTAGTGTTTGAGGACACTAGAATCCTAGAGGAGCACCTCAAAGACATGCTCAGAGAAAATGGGTTAATGCTCCTAACATTTTTTGAATAAAAATTGATAAATAGTGATTTAATTAAATAGGAAGATGAAAAATGGAAGGCACACAACTGGACAAACCTAATAGGCAAAAGGAAGCTTGTCCACCAAGTTGAAGATAGTGCTCTAGAGGAAGAAGACCCTACCCACCTTTGCATAGCAACAATTAAGGATTGTAAGAAAGTTGAGGATTCACATTAGGAGAGGAATGACCCCTACCAAACCACTCAAAAAAACCAAGGTAGACATTGACTCAGAAGGGGAACCAAAGATGGCTACTCTAGGCACATATTGGTTTGACACATAGCTACCACAAATTGTGGATCTCCTAAATGAGTTTCAATACTTGTTCCCTCAAAATTACTAATAAATGAAGGACACCTACCCATCCCTTGGGAAGATGAGTATATATTTAGTTGATGTTTCAATACCTATCAAGAAGCTCCCCTATAAAATGAACCCCAATCTCTGTGCCAAAGTCAAAATGGAGATTGATGGTATGTTAGCCATAGGCATCATCTACCATGTGCAATAATATGAATGGATGTGCCCCATAGTTATTATCATCAAGAAATATGGGTTCATTTATATTTGTGTTGATTATAGATTATTGAATTCCACCTATGTCACTGACCCATTCCCAACTTTGATCACTAATAATGTCTTGGATGGTACACAGGATATGAAATATACACTTTCACTGATGGGTTCTAGGATACCATCAAATCCAAATTGACGAGGAGGACAAGCCTAAAACAACCTCTATGATAGAATGGGGTTGTTTCACATACAATCTGATGCCATTTGGACTCAAGAATGTACCATCCTTGTTCTCTAGAGTGGTGATCACCACATTTAAATATTTCACTCACAAGTTCCTCCAAGTATATTTAGATGACTGGACTATTTATGGGCTTGTAAAAGACCATTATGAAAACTTGCACCTCATGTTTGAGAGATGCAAATGGTTTAAAATATCCTTGAACCTCAATAAGTGTATCTTTGCCACACTATTTAGGACCTTTCTCAGCACATCATTTGTAAATATGGTCTACTTTTCAATCCCATGAAGATTATAATTATGTTACATCTCTAGACCCCATCAATGCAGAAAGGAATTCACAAATTTCTTGTCCATTATGGATACTATATAAATTTATAAGGCTATATGTAAATGTTGCAGTACCACTAGAGGAGCTCTTACAAAAGGATGGCCCATTCTATTGGGGTGCAGTGCAAGAAGATGCGTTTGAAACTCTGAAGCTTAAATTAGTTAGCATGGCAATGCTATAATTTGCCAACTAGATGACTCCTTTCCATGTCCATGTCAATCCATTTGGATATGTAATTAGCATCATTTTAGTACAAACTAGTGAAGTTAAAATGGATCATCCATCTCCTTCACAAGTAATAAATTGACCCAATCATAATAGAACTATATAACAACCGAGTGTAAAGTGCTTGTCATGGTCTATTCCCTATATAAATTTAGGCAATACATACTGGTAACCCCATTCATCTTCTTCATTGATCATGAGTCACTTAAGTACCTTGTGAATAAGCCCATTTTCCATGGGTATATTTTTATATAGATAGTTTTATTCCAATAATTCTAATTCTCAATTATCCGGAAGCTTGGAAAATATAACTTAGGCCTAGACCATTTATCCTATATCAAATCTCACAATTCTGGAGTTCCTATTGAAGATGACATGACAGACATGCAACTCTACAAAGTCTAGCACATCCCTAAAGACTTGGTGAATATTATTGATTTTCTAATATTTGGGTCTACACTCTAGACTATGACAACCAAAGAGAATAAATAGCTCATAGTTTATGCTATCCCCTTTCAACTTATTAGTGAGGAACCATACAAAGTGAGCCAAGATGATGTCTTATGCTGATGTGTTTTAAAAAACAAAAGAGACTCTTTTTTTATGAGAAATGAACAAGGGATAGCATGAGGCCATTACATTGGAAATTCTATAGTGTTCAAACTTATATAATCAGGGTTTTAGTGGCCAAATCTATTCAATGATGCAAAGGAGTGCACCAAGGCATGTGACATCTACCAGCACATAGGAAATCCAAATCACCAGGATGACATGTTGCTCATCCCCATTCTTACTTAAGCACCATTTTAAATATGGACCATTGACTTTTTTGGTCCAATTACTCTTTTATTAATGCATATAGAGGCATGATACATTTTGGCATCCATATATTACTTCACCAAGTGGGTTGAGGCTATACCAACCAAAACCTACACATCTACCATCACAACAAGGTTCATATGGGAGACCATAATTATTCACTATGCATGCCCACTTAGTCTGACTAGCAATAGAGGCATGCACTTCATTAATGAGACCATGTAAATCCTATTGATAGAATATATGGTGGTACACCATAAGACAACCCCTTATCATCCTCAAAAAAATGTCATAATTAAGATGTTCAACAAGATATTGGGAATGTGCCTCACAAAGATATGTGATGTTGGTCATAAACATTGGGATGATTGAGTGTTAGTAATGATATGGGCCTATTTCATGAATTATAAGAACCAAAATAAGGATACATCACTATATCTAGTGTTTCACATAAAGTTAGTTTTACCAATGAAATTCATGGTACCCTTATTATGTAATTTACTTATTGGTCGACTGGATGACCAAGAATGTTTGAGTGCATGACTCAAAGACATGGAGCACTTGGATGAGATATGCAGCCAAGAAAGATGGATTCAACAAATAGATAAGGCACACCATAATTTATATCATGAGAATCATGTTAAGCATAAGATACTTACTAAAGGAGCATTAATCTTTCTCCATGATTCCACTTACCTTAATCACCCTAGGAAGTTGAATATCAAGTGGATGGGCCCTTATGTCATCCATAACATATTAAAGACTAACACATGAAATATATGCACATTGATGGGTGATATGTTTCCTAGGCATTTCAATAGCAACTAACTGAGGCCTTATAGGTAATAGGATGGCACTTGCATGATCAGAACATTGACTTTCTAATCACAAGTTGGTTGTGTTGTGTTAACCAAAATAAATTTTGGTGCAACACAAATGTTTCTTTATGTTTTAAGTTATTTGTGATGAATGGATAAATGAGCCATTTTAGTCTCATAGGTGAAATATTCTAATAATCCCATGCATAACTCAAACTAGGTGAGTCGAGCACAGGTGCTTGCTAAGTACCTAAGGCCAAACACCTATGTTTTGGGGCATGAGGAGTTTGCCATATTTTGAAAAATGTGAGTACCAAGTGACAAAGGGAGGTACATAAGATGATATTTTGTAAGAGATAAAAAGGAGGTGTATAATATTCTAAGTGTGAAAAGAAACCTAGTGAATGAATCATTAGAGGACTAGTGCAAGAATTTATATAGGGTAGGGCAGGCCAAGTAATAGATGAAAGAGTAAAAATTGACCAAGGAATGGAAGTGTGATGGAAACAAATCATAGTAAGAAGAGAAGATTGAACTAAGGAGGATTAATCACATGCATGTGAAGTGATGTTCCTAGGTTACCATAATAAGGGTGAAGGTCATGCCAAAGTGAATGAAGTACAAGAAGAAGATCATCAAGACAAGCTAAAATCCACCCAATGATAGGTAGGAAGTGACTGTTTGAATCACTAGTCACTTCACCAAAAATATCATTAAGATAGGTTAATGTGGTGATGATGAAGACATAAATATATACATTAAATGTGAATGTGGTGGCATATTTTCATGATTTTAATGGTTTCTAGTGGATTTCAAGAAATCCATGCACTACCATGCCATTAATCACCCGTAATTAAGATGGTAGCTAAAATCAAGTTATAAAGGAGTGAATAGTCAATTGTAGTAGGTTACAGACATTATGAAAATTTTAATGTGAAACCAGAGCTAAACAAGATATAATGCAAGGAAATGCTACCAAATTGAAACACTAAGCACCCATAGCCACCAAATAAGAACTATTTCAAAGATAAATAAATTATATGTGTGAGATTAGAATAAAGGAGTGTGGGGAAATAGTTATGAGTGAAAATTAGAAAGGAAATCTTGAATGATTCCAAGGCCACCATTAATGGCAAAAAAATATTGAGAATAAAATTCTTAGTCACAGACCTCATGACTGTGAGGAAGCACCAAGAAACATTATAGGCTTTGGCAAGAACAATAGACCACACTTCAACACTAGCTAGTTTAGAATGGGAAAGAAATGAATGAGTTTTAGTCTACCATAGGCATATAAGGAGGCCAAAAGGGCATGGAAGATAGAAGAGATAGACACTATGATGAATAAAGTATAACTAATTTAAGGGGTTAGCATCACTAAGGTTGACCCTGAGGTATTCACCAAGATGTCACACATAGAAATGTAGTTTCCCCTCGAGGTCTTAATAGGGGAGACTTGGGTGTCTTTCTCACATACCTTCAAGTTGAAATAATAAAACCATCACAAATCAATCAATGCATAAGAGCTCAACCAAGACTGGGTGGTTGACATGGGAGTAAATATGAAGGCAGGCATGGCATTGTTTGATGTTTTCATCCAAGACAAGCTTGTTACCACTAATGTAACCCAGTTATATGAGTTTTCATGTTTTGGAAAGACAAAATAACTTGTGCAATTCCTCCTATCCAATGTCCATGGAGATCACTTCTACTTCACATGGGTTCATGAGGATATTGATAAGCCTCATTAGAAGAATCACTAAGTTTCCAAGCTTAGGCATAGACATCTTCTTGATGATGAAGGATGATGCAAAGGTGGAGAGGGTTGTGAAAATACTTGGTTATTACAAGGTAGGTTTCACATTCTTAATCAAAGATATAAAATAACCTAGCATGAGAGCATAGATGCACCTCATGAGTTATAACCTTTTCCTTAGTGGAAGATGGATAGGTACCAACAAGACCTACTTGTGCATCACCCACCATATGGTGCAAGGGGCCAAATTTAACATTGTCAAATTCAATGCTAAAGAGATGCTAAAGAATATATTGGAGTGTCAAAAGGCATGAGAGATCTTTAGGTGGGGCTCAATGTTGATATTGATAATAATGGAAATTGGTGTGTTCGATGATGATTAAGACAATATTTGGTCTTCTCATTACATAAAGACTCCCTAATACTAAAGTACTCGGACTTCACCTACCCACCCTCCTTCTCCTAGAAATATAAGACATGATTGATATGATTGTACACTAAGAACATTGAGTCATCGGGGATAGAATGTCACATCCTATAGAAGCTCCCCCAATACGTGTTTAGAATGGTGACCTTCACCGTCATGTAATATTTTTTTTTTAGTGCATCCAACACTCATAGATGGAAACCTATTCAACTAGCTCAAACTCCCTTATGTATTTTTTTTATAATATTTCAAGGAGGTGCTAAGGAGGATTCCCACTACACAATGGCTAGACATCTTGGTAAATGCTATGGATTTGGAAAGGATAGGTTGAGGAGCTAGTATGTGCACCTAAGAGAGAAGGCTAGAAAGGATGAGGAAGATGACTCTAACCACACATACCTCCGTCCCCTCTAAAGGGAATTCATAGACATGTGCATCTTCACGTTGTAATATGAAATGAAGCCATGAAATAAGGGTGAAGACCTTGGAAAAGATGATGATCTCCCCCTCTAGATTGGCAATGAAGGAAAGCCAACACTAAAGAAACTGTAAAAGTCTACCCAAAAGAAATGGAGAGAGACACTCAAAGAAATTTAGGAGCACATCACATTGAGGGTCAACTCCAGTAAAGAATCAACTCCTTCAACTCCAAAGAAGAAGCATGTGATCTTTGTACTAGAGACCGATTCCTCTAGTAAGAAGTAGAAAAAAAGAAGTCCAAGGGACCCATTACGCTCCCAACAATAACCCTAATAGAAATGGAGGTGGAAGAAGCCTAGACACAAGGAAGGGAGAAAGAGACAGAGGAAGAGGTCAAAGAAGGAACAAAAGTATACATTGTAAAATAAGAATCAATGGGATAGGATCCTAGCACCAAGGATGTTTATAAGGCCTTCCAAGGCAGCACTACCACCATGCTTGAAGAGATAAATAAGCTGACTAGTGCCTCATCCGAAGATCCCTCCACATAACCTCCACAAAATAAGGAGGAAAAGAGAAGGTTATGGAAGAAAATGGGCCATAATGAGGAATAAATTGAGATGGTGTTGGTGTTGGAGAAGAAGAGGAAGGCTATGAAAGAAACTAACATGACTTAGGAAGATATTGAAAAAGTTAAGGCTAAGGAGGAGAAGGCCAAGGAAGATAAAGTTACGAGAAAGAAGAATATGAAGAAGGTTCTCATAAGCATAGAACCAACCCTTGAGAAAGTAAATAAGGTACCTAGGTCCTCAACTAGGATAACAAATAAAGACGTATAATAGGTGTTCCCAAGTAGTGAAGGGGTACTTGAAGAAAAGGAAGGTGGTACTAGTGCCTTAGAAAAACAAAAAATTGAGAGTACTAAAGAACCCTAGAAGAAACATAAATAAGGTGATGCTAGCATCAAGGAAATGAACCTAGAGGTATGTTTTGATAAACCCCAGGAAGAAGAAATAGACAAAGGGGAAAAGTTTGAGGAAGAACCCCTAGTAGAAGAAGAAGATGAGTCCTTGAAGGAAAGCATCAAAGAAAGTGGTAGTGCCAATGAGAGGAAGAAGAGCAAATAGAGTTGGACCTCACCAAGGAAGAAGGCACAAAGTTGAGCATAAGGGAAAAAGTGTAGAAGGGGTGGATGGAGGATGATTTTTATTTGTTTGAATACATGTCCCCCAAATTTTCCATAGATAGGATGTCCAAATAGCTTGCATTTACAATTGATAACTACATAGATAAACCTCACTTTGAGGTGCCCCAAAATGTGATATTGGGTACAGATGAACTTGAGGAAGGGCATGACTCCCTCATCATAAATCCATGTTCCATGAACCTAGTCTGGTTTGTGAATGCACTTATTCATATGGTTTTTGAAGTTACACAAAAGAACATTATCAATGATGGTAGAGAAAAGAAGTGGAAGAAACTTTGTAAGGATTCAAAAGATGAAACACAATCCATGAAGTTTAAACTATAGTAGCTATGTGAGTATATAGAGATAGACAAACCATCCCTTTTGGTTGAAATTAATACATTGAATGTCTCGAAGGTTGATAAATTATGTGTACTAGTGGCACAAATGCTCCCAAGGATGAAACCAGATCCAACACTAGAAGAAAAAGAAGATCCATGCACCAAAATACTAAAAGAGCTAGCTACCAAACTTGAAGAGGTATAGGACCTCTTTATAAAGCTACAAGAAGGCATAGATGTATTTTATTCCATATTCATTAACTTTTCCAATGAAACATCAATCATATGTGCACACCTCAAACAAGCAAAGGGGGAGAAGGAGGAGATTTTGACATAGGTTTACTCTATAAGCAGGGCAAAGCTTGAAAATATAATGGGCAAGGTCAATGCACTGAGCACATAGATAAATGATTAGGTGTAGAAGCTAGAAGCACTCTTCCACACCTTGAAAACTAAGTCCGATGAACAAGGAGAAATCCTTGATAGAGGATTGTTAAAAGCTAAGGCAAAACTTGAGGCCTTTAGAAAAGAGCTAGACAAGATAGATGTGATCGTGCTTAGTGTCACCTCCATGGAAATAGATAGTGCTATTGAGGAAATCAATCTTGCTATCAATGGATTTAAGGACTTTAATGGTAAACTTAAGGAGAGCATGCCTAAATTCTTCACACTAAAGGCTTTGGTATCCAAGTTTGAGGGTGTACTAGTAATTTTGTATGGGGTGATATTAAGCCACTAATTCATTTACGTATGGATCTATGCCAACTCAAAAGACATCATGGAATAAGTCAATCACTTGGCATGAAATTTATTTTGATATCTTAGAACTAGTTAGAGGAACTAATGAAGATCTTATGACATCTAACAGGTAGTTGACTATTGTCTAGATCTTTAGGGCATTCTATATGACTGGAAATACATGGAAACCATAGCGTGAATGACACAATGTGATAGATATGATGGAATGATCAATAAAGGATCCATATTGACAGTTGGTATGCACCCTCTAACCTGGGAAAGATATGATCTTATGTGATATCAAATCAAGGTCAAACCAATAAGGTAGAGACATGATTTGAATGCAACAAAGCTCTAAAGAAATGGTTTTGCTTATAATGGTTGCTAGTAGTGTTATGAATAACATGGATGCCACTAAGGCTCCTACTGTATATGCCTAATTTTGATTATGGGCCTCTGGGTAGTTAAATAGTTTAATCAAAGTGTTACTTTGCTTCAATTATCATATACTCTATTTATTTGAACTTTGTTTAATTAAGATGAATGTTACTCCAAATTGAGTTCAACCTAGTTTATGTAATTGTGATAATGGTATCTAATTATGAATGTAATGTTGTAAGTTCACTTTAATTATGTTTAGTAATATGTATTCAATCTTCTAGTTTATGGTGTTCATGGTGTCTTTGTGCTAAGTGATGATGTCAGCATACTTCGTGAAATAGCCTAAGTGTAAAGAGAATCTTGCACCCAAGCTTTTAAACCTTTGCTAAGAAGCACTAACCAAAATATGAAAACTTGGTCTAAATAATTCCATTGAATTCTCAAGTGATTGAATGATGTTAATCTTAGTAAAACAAAGGCATGCACCTTTGAGACTATAGAACCAACCCAATATAGGCTTGTGCTCTTATGACCAGAACTAGTCACCCAAAATAGGCTTACACCTATAGACCATTAGGATTAGCTAGATAAGGCTTGCACCAATGAATCTACCAAAATCCTATGTTGAAAGGACCAAGCCCTACTAACCCAATACAATCCCTAGTTCTTTCTTTATTGTGCTTTGAGTGAGTACATAAGGATTGCACTTTATGTGAATTGATGCTAGCACAGTTGAGTGATAAATGTTGAGCATTACAGGAATATACTACATTTGTGCTTAGTTGTAATGAGTTTAGAACTGACTCGGATAACCAAATGAGTGCCTAAATTGATAAAATTTTATATTGGATCATTAAACCTCTATCTCTAGTAGGGAAGTTCTATATTTGTACCAAGATATTGACTACTACACATGTCGATTATTCCTCCTATTGGGTAGCCTCTAAGGCCTCTTATGATACTCTAGATAAGCTCTTTGGATATTTATGTTGGGCTAAATCTAGTCAAGCCCAAGGCTTTCATCGAGTGGCATGGGATATTTTTTGCCTCCCTGGTGATAATGCTAGCATGGACATCATTGACACCTATCAAAAACATGGATCTGTGTGCAAAGTGGGTTGTTCAAGATATTGATGGAAATGAATATTTTAAAATTCTTCTAAGACATTATATCTTTGCATGCTCTCCCTATGGTAAAACTAGTTGGCAGAATATTTACTTCTAATTCCTTCTCATCACTACTATTCCTGTCAAGATTTTTGGCTCTTTTATGGTCAAAAGGGATATAGAAGGATTATAAAGGAGTTAAACCCCACTTGAAGTGGGTGTGGGATGGTTTTCACTCTAGGTTATCTTTTAATGACCATAGTTTATGGTGGTCTCCTATACTTCATATTTATTCCATTCCCTTGGTTGAATTACCTAGTATTAAATCTCTATTATTATTATAAAAAGGATTGACACTATGCATGATTTGGTTACCTCTAAATATTGGATTCCCTAGCCTAAACTACAAATCAAGTTTCATTTAAATAATTCAGACTTACCTTATATTCTTCACATTTATGAATTTCTATGGCATGTAGTCTCCTAGGGCCTAGTGGAAAGACTAGAGGTGAAACTATGATATGCACTTTAAAATGTAGTCTCCTAGGCTTCTGTATCAGGTGATGAGTATGTTCTCTCTAGATTTAGAAAATCTCAATAGGTGTTGGGGCCTGCAGTCCTCTCCCAAGACTTGTCTTACCTATCTAGATTATGTGTGGCACCCCAGCTTGCATCTCAAGCTAGCTCATTTTTTATGGCATTTAATTTATCAAGGATTCCCCCTCAGTGAGATACTGATCCACCATCACATTCCATAGCCCTTCTATCTAGCTTGCAAGCATCCAAAATCCCTTAAACATTTGCTTTGGTTTTGTTTTAATTACTATTATGTATAGTGTTAGATCCATTCATTATTCTAGCCTTATCGCCCTGAGCTTTTCTCTTAGTGACAGACTCTTTGGGGGTATTTTTAATTGGTTAGCCTCTATTGCCTTTCTATGGCAATTCTTTCATGTTATTATTCTCTTTCAGCTATAAAAATCCAAGAGCAATGTTATTTGTTATTATGAGGCCTATTTAATATCATTTTCTATTAATGAAAAGGTGGTTATTATTTATTTAGTCTATTTAAATATTTAAGTCTATGTGGAAAACATGTCTCCTCTGCCACTTTCAAGATCTCCTCAACCATTAGGGGAGTGACCCTTACACCATGAGTAGAGCTTTTCTTGAAATTTGCCTCATAGTCTGGCACCTCCTCCTCCCAGGAGGCATTGAAATAGAAGTCGGTACAGTAGTATTGGCAACTTTTATCTTGCCCTCCACCAATGGGTGGATAGAGTCATCATGGCAAATATGATATTGGTTATTCACAACAGTCTCTAGCAAACACTGTTTTTCCTATGTCAGTAATTGATGGTTGGCCTCTCACTATTCATGATGACCCCTTGGATGACTAAAATGCTCTGTAGATTCCTAACATGGAACTGCCTACTTGGTCGGTGCTTCCCAAGAATGATCCTCTGCTTCTACCTCCTAGGACAGTGGTTTATACATAAAATTCTATTATATGGTTATTTTTTAGTTATTTGGATTGTGCCTTGACTGACTAATTTTGTTGTTTTGGAGCCAAATTTATCTTGCGATAAGAAATTTGAGTTCTAATGTATTTGACTACTTTAATTTATAATCTTATGTAATTATATTTTTTATTAATATAATGTGAAACATTCCAATAAAAAAATATGACTAAAAATGAAAAATCAACTCGTAAGTTATAAAATATATACAATAAAGTGATTAAAAATGATTTTTACTTGAACACACTATACTATGCTCGGACCCTCACTTATTAAATGTACAACCATCTTAAGCTCCATTGAATTTGTCTAAGCTCTATTTACCCTCTCTATGCTTAAATCTATCCTGGACAATAATCTAATCCACTTAAACAAAAGTTGATCCATAGATAAGAATTAAATAATATATTTAAATGTTTAAACCACAATTTATTTTATAATATTGCATTTGTATAAACGCAAATCTATATAAAGTTAATTTTTTTTTATGTAATTCAAATCTTTTACCTACAAATAATGATTTTTAACAATATTTCCTTGTTTTCACATAGCCATCCCATGATAGTGGGAAAATTTAAAATCCCATTTATATACGATATGGAAAATCAATTTAGTATGTTATAAAAGATTTTTAGTAAGTTGAATATGAACTTGGGTAGATTAAGTTATGCAATTCTAGTCCGGACCAAATGTTTTAATCCTACAATCACTGCCCATAAAGCCAATAAATCTATAGCTTCAAACATGTCATTATGTTGACTGTTGACAAGCGAATGGAAAGTTATAGTGCCACGGTTAAATCCCTAAGCATGATTATTAAGGATATATTGATAAATTTGTTATGTAAACTAATAACGAAGCTTTTATTTTCTCTTGGAATATGTTCAAGACAATGCCCTATAGTTGACACTTGTCATTTGATGAATGACTTGTCAAATTTCACTTGACTAACTATTAATCATGTTCGCTTATTTAAATATAATCATATAATATAATATCAATATGCCTCTTGATAAGCACATTCGAATCATTAATTAAATCGGAGGTTAAAAAATTTGCCTACAACCCAGAAAATTATTTAAGGGGAAGTTGTTTGATTTATTGGTCCTTATACTTTCATTCATTGTCAAACATGGTGTGTATTTAGTAATATGTCACCATTTTATATCCAAACATTAATTTTTTTCAGTGATTGAGATGTTAAGGTTGTATATAAGAAAACATATTTATGCAAAATAAAGTAATAAAATTACATGGAAATTAAATAATATGAAAGTAGATTTAATGATAATTTGGAAGGTTCTTCACAATGTACTGAATTTGAAATTTGTATAAATTAGAAATGATTGTGCATAGAATTAAATAAAAAGATAGATATCTTATGGTTTGATTAGATAATGAAGAATAATGCAAAAATGAATCCAAACTCATGGATGAAATTTTTACAATAATTCCTCTCTAGTGGACCCACCCTTTGTTGGAATTGTGTCACAATCCCTTCCTATTTTTACAGTTTTTTTATTCAAACCACTTATTCTTACATTAACAAACATGTGGTAATGAAAATATTGCTACAATGAAATTACACAATTTCAAAACAAAATTCAATCTCTATCTTTGAAATTCTTAAATTTTGTTTTCTACTTGCTAACACATGCCTTGTTTCTAACTCTTTAAATAGAAAGGGAAAGTTCTTATTTAGTATTTTTAGTTACAACATAAAATATAAACTAAATTCTAGTTGTTACCAAAATAGAGGAGAAACAACCTACACATTTGATTTGAAATATTTACAACCAATAAGAAAAATTTAGTAGAAAATAGGACATTGAAAGAGAACAATTTGTTCTATTGTTGCAGTGGCCTTAAATACTTGGTTCAATGGAGAAGGCATGATGATGGAGAGTTATGATATTGATTTTCCCTTTTCCTTCATTTTAATAACCACATTGTACCTCAAATTGTGGTGGAGATGTACTTCAAACCATCAACTATCTATTACAGTCATAATTGTTAGAAAATAATTAGTCCTCATATTATTTGTGATTATTGTAATATGTATTATTATACGAGTAATAATTCATTGTAAGTTATATTTGGTTAGGATAGTAAAATATATTGTTTATAGAAACAATATATTTTAGTTAACAGATTAGTTTTTTGTTTACCTTCTTTTTTTATAGGAAATTGTTAATCCATCTTGGCTATTTAATAGCATAGATATATGCTGAATACAATATAGTTTTTCTCTATGTTTTTTTTTTTTTTCATTCGTTCGTTTATTTCTCTGTTAATCACACCCAGAGATGAACTAGTCTCATTATCTAGTATCAAAGCAAGAAAATACTCTGTTAAGTCTATGAAGGAGAATATCGTGAGCAAGAAAATAGTCTGTTAAGTCTATGAAGGAGAATATCGTGTTCAAGATGAGAGTCTTTGATAATGTTTCTTGATAATATTCATGGTGTTTCATGCTTAGGCAGCTGTATGATGGAGTCTTAGAGTCGTACAATTATGATTTTGAGGTATTTGATTTGTGCATTGATCAATCAAAAATCAGTGATGATAAATAAATCGTAATATGCTTTGAAAAGGAGAATCTGGTATTTAATGCCATGAATGGTGCCAAATCTATTGTAGTCAAAGTTGTCTCTTAGTGCGACCAAATTTGATAGATATTATTTGTAATCTTTAAAATTTAAAATGGCGCTATCATTTTTAAAGTGTTGAATATAAGCTCGTATCTATACAAATCAAATTTTGCATCTCGCTAAAAGCAACTATTATGAATATAGTCTGCATACATTTGTTCCTACTGAGTACTCTAAAAAATGCTAAGCACTGAGAGCAAACGTGGATGAAGTTAATGATGATGCAGGTTTTGTGCAGTCAAGCATTATAGATTCGAATAGATCTCTCAGTATTAAACATCTCTAGTATCTACCATTTGGAAAGAAACTTGGCTACTAGGTTTGCTTTCATTGATCGAATTGCTTCAGTGTCGGATCTGTGCACTCCATAAGTTTTCAAGCCAACCAACACATATTTAAGCTTGCACATCTTTCATAGACCAATGTATCTTTTGCCTGGCCTACTCATCAACAATCAACTGGAGTATAATTTTGAAGATTCTGGTGTAATACAATAAAAGAGGATGTGATCCGAGAGTTGCGTGAGGCAACAGTATACCCGGTAGAAGGAGAATCGAATCTCGAATGTCATCAGATGAACATGCAGACTCCAAATCCCTTGTTTAGCATTTTGATTTGGTCTTGTTGGAATAGACAACCCGAATTGCTCACCTTCCCATGTGTTGTGCAATTTTGGATTGGTTTTCTTTGAATCAAATGAAAGTTGTGAGCCGTATTCTTCTTCAAGCTGTAAATTCTATAAATTTTTATTCTCAGTGAATGAGATATCACCACATCACATTAAACTGCATCTTTGGCATCACCACATCTCCACCTCGCCTTCCGAGTTGGATTTTAGGTATTTCTATTTTATTAATATTTTTGGTTCAAATAAAATTGTGTTAATGGTTTTGTCATCAGTTAGTAATATTAGGTTTTAAAAAAAGTAAATTGTCATTTTGTCCTTTACTTTTAATTTCAGATTTTTAGATTAATGTTTTTTGGGTTGATGGGTCCAAAATTCCTATAGTTGAGTGTTTATTTTAAAAATTGTTTTTAGAGTTTTTATTGTGATATTTGTCAAAGTCATTTATGAGTCTTATCTAAGTGTATATTAGAATTAGTTTTATTGTTAAGTTTTAGTTTGGTTTTATTAGGTTTTATCTATTTGTGTATTTTTTTTATGTTTAAAAACTCAATAGTATCATCAAATTATTTAATTGTAAATGTGTCATTTTTTAATGTCAAACATATGTCAAAAAAAATCAGTGTTTTTTTAGAGAGTCATTTCATCATTTTTTTTAGAGTTAAATAATTTATTTGTACACAGATGCACTATCACTTATACATGACATCCTAAGTCAAGTTAAATGTCAAATATGTCAATCTTATGGGAGGATTTCTCCTCAACAAACTCATGTATTTGAGCTTCATGACTTCTAAGTTTGAGTAAGCAACCACTTGTTTGAGGTTGGAGGATACTAGAAGATGGAAGATTTCTATGCCTCTCATTAAACACTAATGAAAGGGTGATTCTGATATAGTGGCACATATATATTTTCTATCTTCAGTATTTTTTTGTATGTATGACAAACAAGATGTGTATTTCCTATTCCTTCACATAGTGTACTGCATAAAAAAGGTGTTTAAGAGATACAAGAATATAGCAATAGTTAGGAGACAAGTTAACTATAGAGATCCTCTAATTGTCTTACTTATTTATGAAGATGATTGGCTAGTGAAATGTCTGTTGCATTCACATAGAGTAAATTTAAGATGCATTATTCACATAGTAGTGGTCATATGCATCAAGATTCAGACAATAGTATGAAAACCTAAGAGTATGTATTGGCATATAATTCTGTTCGATCTAGTTCTTGAAGAAACAGGAGTGAAATTTTAACAAATGGTGAATGGTTGATGGCAGATACACCTATTTGAAGTTTTCACATTGATTTGATTGATGTGTTCTTGACAATGAATGGTTGATAAGAAGTTGATGTGTTCCTTTTTTACTTTGATTAAGTCCTATGAAACACAAATTACCATGTATGGCCTATGGGGGAGAATGTTAGAAAATAATTAGTCCTCACATTATTTTTTATTATTGTAATATGTATTATTACGTGAGTAATAATTCATAGTAATTTATATTTGGTTAGGATAGTAAAATATATTGTTTGTACAAATTATATATTTTAGTTGTACCCATATCTCTATTAACGGGTTAGTTATTTATTTACCTTCCTATTTTAGAAGAAGTTATTAATACATCTTGGCTATTTAATAGCCTATGTATTATTCAGATATATGATGAATATATTATAGTTTTTCTCTATGATTATTTTTGTGTGTTCATTCACTCTTTTATTTCTATGTTAATCGTAATCAGATCTAAACTAGTCTCATTAGTAACTAGGTGTTAAAAATAAGTTCTATGGGTTATCTTTCAGTAGATACATATTAGACTAACCATTACAACTAGTTCTACAAGATGGAACAACTATTATAGTTGTTTCTAAAGGTTAGAATGTGAGTTATAATTGTTATGTGATGTAATTATTATCTTTATTATTGTTATGGGTTAGCCATTAAATTGATATGAGTTTCCTACTTAGGTCATATGGGTTGGCATCCTTAGTTGTTATGTGTTAGCCTACTCTAGTTTTTATGGGTTGGACTACCTACTTGTTACGGGCTAGTTTATGAGTGATCCAACCATGATATATAACTACTATGAGTATCTACTCTATTTCATAGTTTGTCCTTAAGATCTACATTTATTAGATTATTAATAAATTCAAAATAATAATGCTACTAAATGATACAATATTATTTATAAAATAAATAGTTGAATCATAAAATACTAAATATTTATACATTTTCATTGAGTACTATATAACAAAAAAGAGTATAAAGGAAACTTTTGATTTGATTGTCATTAATTTAAAATGATCATCAAAAGAATTTTGAAAGGAATTTCATGGTTAATATCTTAGTGCATCATACCCATAAACTAACCATTTTTTCATCCTTGAGAAATTAAAATCTCATTAAACCTCATCATGTATTGAACACACAATTGAAATAAAATAAAAGGTTTATATGAATGTTTTCCTTTCTATAAATAAAACCCCCTTTTTATAAAAAATTTCCATTCTCTTATTTTTTATATATTCATCTAATTATTCATTTCTTGTCTAGTTAGGGATATGTGTTAGAGAGTTTTCAATGATGTCATGAAGATGTCATGGAGGTGTCATGGTGAGTGGATGAAGTGCTTTGATAGCCTAAGTAACAATGACAAAGTGTGCTTGAAGATGGATTGGTTGATATTCAGTTTTGGCTTGGTTAGAGATGTTTAGGGATGAGTATGGTAATCTGAGTGTGAGCAAAAGGTCCTATCAAAAGTCAACAATGCTTTGATTGCTTTTATGCATGAATGGAATTGACCTAATTCATCATTATTCTCATCTAGAAATTTTGGGTCCAATGATAAAAAATTTGAGTATGTAGTTTGATGACATCATAATTACCACATGTGAATGAGTCAGGGGGATTTGGTCATATGGTTATGATCACATTACTCCCTAGTTGTTATGTACTATATCTCAGGTCATGTGCCTAAGTGCAGTCAAAGATATGTGGATTCTTATTTGGGCTCTTAGGTATTTTGACAATATTTTTTATGTTCAAATAGAGCCGAGTAAGCATGTTGAATATGTCATCATTTTCAGGCATGGAGGTTTCAAGAGGAATTGGTCACATAGGTTTGTTCATTAGTGTGCCTAGTTCTTATGTGCTAAATCTTATGTAATGTACCTAAGTGCATCAAAATATATGCAAGTGCAAATTTGGGTTCCTAAGTAGTTTGATAGTGTTTTCCCATACCCAAATTTGCATAAGATAAGAAAGAGATGAGTAATAATTTTGGTAATGGCATATCTAACACATGTGAATGTTTCAAGAGAATTTAATCATATGGGTTTGTTTAATTTTTTACCTGGTTAATTTTCATTAAAGTTTAGATCATACGCAAAAGCATGTCAAAATATATGCATGTGCAAAGTTGGCCTTTCAGATATTCTTGACATTATTGGATTATTGGTAGAAAACTATGAGTGAGAAAATTAATGGCACTATATCTCACTCATGCAAAGTTTTTAGTAGCAATTTGACACATGGTTAGATTCTCCTATGTGAAGATATCATATGATCCAAATTTTAGAACATGCACTTGAGTGAAGCAAAAGTTATGGAGGTGCAAAGTTGACCTTATAGACAAATTGCAAAGGTTCCCATACTTAGTCATTTTTTTAAAATTTAAAGTTTGAGCAACATCGATAGAGTGCATTGTTCCAAGAAGTCAAGAAGTAGTGAAATAGTGCCAAGTGTTCAATGTTTAACACTGAGCAGAGATAAAGACAAATCTTCTTCCAAGGATCAATGGTGAGTAGGTGATCATACAAATAGAGATCAATGGTGCACTTTAAAGTCAAGAGGTCAAAGTGACAATTGTCTATTATAGTTAAATCTAGGATAATCTCAAAAAGATGAACAAAGCACATGAGGTCAAAGTTGCCAGATTACATGAGATGAGGTCAACTATTCGAGGGTTAAAATTTAGGTATTAGTACACTACACATTAAAGTTTAGATAAAATGTATAGTTTGTATTTAATCTAAGCATTTATGACATGAGATGCGAGCATAGTGTTTGATGCTTAAATGTGATTGTTTGCTTTTGAATATTTGAATTTGTAAAGGAAAAACTAGTGCTTTATTTTTTGGATATATCTTTCTATCTATGTAGAATTTTCTCATGTTGTAAAAATTTAACTTGTAGAGGACTCTAAGTCACATCTTTAAATATAGATTTTAAGATTTTAAAGTTTTTAGATTCAAAGTTATAAAGTTTTAAAGTTGACTGTGTGTTCATGTATGCTCTGCAAGTAACTCATGAAGGGTAATTGAGATTGTATTGATGTTGTTTCGATGTTTCATAATTAATTAGCTATTGGATCATGCTTGAGATTCCATATTTATGCTATTTTTTATTATGAAGGTTTGACCAATCATATGTAATATGAATAAATAATTATAAGGTGACTATGTGTTTGTTCATAATGGCTATGTGTACAGAATGTTGTTTGGGTGAATTATGCTTAAGAAGAAGAGTACTATGATGGTTATTGGTATTTAAGGAGGATCGATAATTTAGAATGATTCCATGTATTTGAAAAGTGGTCCTTTTTTATTAGTTTGTTCAGAGAAGTGTCAAAGAGCTAAATGGGTATATATATGACCTAAAAGTGACTTAGGATTATTTGAAAGTGGATTATGCTTTAGGGTGACCCATGTGAGATGTTGTAAGGATAAAGGCATGTATTGTGGTAGACAAGGGAATATTATGGTCTTGATAATTCATGAAATCTTTATATATAGTGAAACAAATTGTGTTGGTTTCTATACTTCTGAGACAGACTTTGTGAGATAAGTTCAAGGTAGATGTGAGAATTATGGAGCAAAGGAGAGGTAGAGTGTCCAGTTGATGAATTGATGAGAAAAGTAGATTGATGACTATGTGTATGACCTTTAGGTCATACTTTTATGTTATAAATTTTCTCTTATAGTTTGAGGATATGTGAAGAGGTATGAGTGTGCATATTTGGACAATTTTAGTGAAGGAGAGATAATGTGGCATGCCTATGTGAGAGGCCTATGTGAGATAAATAAAGAGATTGTGTAGGGGTTAGATAAATAGATATCCATCATCAGGTGTTGAAGAAATCAATTCTAAGGTGGAATTGTTTAAATAAGTGTCTAAAGGATTTGATGTTCCTTAGGGGTAGTTACTCCTTGTGAAACAAGTGTTTCACTAAATACCTTTGGTCAGGAGGATATGATCAAGGTTTGATGGTCTAAAGGATTTGATTAGTTTCTTTTTTTTAATTTATTTTAGGTATTAGTCCATGTGTTTCAGGATTGAGACTGAGTTTTATTTGTCATGAGGGTTTTCCAAATGAATTATGTGTTATGTGTTTAATCTTATGTATGCATTGAATGTATGAGCTCTCTTGTTAATGTTTCTTAATTAAGTTGATATATGCTAATTGTTTAATAGTTTGAAATGAATGCAATTGAAATTTAAATATCTAGGCTCTCTGATTCACTCCCCTCTAAGTGATTATACCTCTAATAATTGGTATTAGATTAGGTCCTTTAGTAAATACTTAACATCTTGAAGGTGATCCAAGGTAAAATATTGGTATTCATCAAGGAGGTTTCTCTACTAAGCAAACACCAATGTTCAATGGATCCAATTGTGCATTTTGGAGTGCAAGGATGAGGGCATACATTATGTTCATAGGGTTTGATGCATGGAAATATGTTGTGGATGGTTATGTTATTCATACTACTCCTCCATCTAGCACTACAAACAAGAAGCTATTTGAGAATAATTATAAGGCAATGAATGCCATAACTTGTGTACTTACAAATGTTGAGTTAACCAAAATAATCCATTATAAATTTTCTAAAGAGATATGGGATAAAATTTAGATCATTCATAAAGGATATTCAAAAGTCAAGCTTGCTAAGTTGTAAACTCATAGAAGGTAATTTGAAAGTCTCAAGATGAATGAAGAAGATTCTATGGCATCCTTTCTACAAAGAGTTGATGAGACTGTGAACATCATTAGAGGTCTTAGTGAGAAACTTGAAGAGGATAATGTAGTTCAAAAAATATTAAGGTCTTTGTCCCTCAAGTTTGATCCAAAAGTATTTGCTATATAAGAAAGTCATTATCTTACTCTATTGAATAGAGATCAATTACATGGCACCCTTATTTCCTACAAAGTGAGGAAGAATGATGATATACCACCAAAGAACGAAGCAACATTCAATACAGAG